>JAODJU010000095.1:7956710-7971529 GCA_026776725.1 Gnathonemus echidnorhynchus
GGGGGGGCTATGAAGTTGCCAAAGCAGGCTTAGGATTTGCATTCAAAAATTGTTCTCTATGGTGCCCTTCAGAAACATTGGGAAATGTCTGTAATTTCTTGGGGGGAGGGGGCACCATGTTTGTCGACGTGGTTTTCCCACTTTGTGAAATACCACCCCCCCCCCCACCTCACCCTGTATAACTTATGACTCATGCATTCCTATAAATGTCTTTTTGTGGAATGATTTTCTCACCAAACAGCACTTCTCGGAGGTACCCATACTGCATAATAACCCCCGCTGGTCAGCTCGCTGTTTCCTGGGAGGGGAGTGAAGCATAAACGCAGGGAGCAGAGAATGCTCAGAGCTGTGATTATTCACATTATTCACTGACATTTACTCTAGGGGTCAGTAAAGCCAGTTTTCCAAACCTCATGTTTAACAACAACACTACCTCTCTGGTAACTGGTTCAGGACTAGAAAAGTTGCCATTAGTGTCTACAATTAAATGCCTGTTAAAGTCTCTTCAAAATATGCAAAATGCTTCACAGATTAAATGTAAAATCTGTTACTGTGGGGAGGGGGTATATGATACTGGGTGGGATGTTGCACTTTTGAATTGTCTGCAACTGGCTGTGCTCACAGACAAAATGCAGTTTATAGCACATGCACCATTCGCCTGCGTGTGGGTTTGTCTGTGATGACGCACTGGTGAACTTTAGTTCGGTTATTCAGTTCCCTGCTTATGCAAGTCGGCAGTTCAGGGGGGATTCGTGGACAGCGAAAAGCTAACTGGCGTTTATCAGGTGCGCAGTGGTGGGGGAGGGTTTGGAATTATATGCAGAGAACTACATACCAGTCCCGAATTTTGTTTAATCCTTTTGTCTGGCCAGTTCAGGCAGCCACTTGAGTAGGCAGTGAACCAGTGGTGAGTTTTTTCTGCAACAGCGTGTTTTGTTTTGTTTTGTTTTTTGAGCGTGGCCACATTGTAACGCACATGTTTACAGAGATCAGTGATGAAGAGACTGTCCTGCAGAGTCAGCGATGCGCGCGCTCACGTCGCCGCTGAATGCGAGAGGAAAGCAGGGATGCCTGGGGAGGGACAAGCACTGAAAAGCAATTGGCAGCCTTCATGAACACACGGCTCACGGACATGTGGCTCAGTTTAGAAAACAAAAGCAGCCTGATTCAGTGTAAATCTGGCTCCCTGGCGGTTTTCTGGAGCTGCTCATTTGTGGTGCTACAGTCCCATTTAAGTTAATTAACAGAAGAAAGTTCTCATGCTTAGGAGTGACCTTTGCTATCTGCAGTATGCACCATAAACGTCATAATTCATCACTGTATTTGGTGTGATCTGTTACCCATCAGAGACGAAATCCACAGGCCGAACGCGGCCAATGCTTGGGTCTGTGTGCCGAACCGTGGGTGAATCTGTCCCCTTCGCCCTCCGCAGGAGTTCGTCCACTTCTTCAGAGTCAACCTCAGCCGCAGCGTGTGCTGGTCCGACAGGATGGAGTTCATCAACGGCTGGTACATCCTTCTCATCATCAGCGACATCCTCACCTTCATCGGCAGCTTCATAAAGATCTGCATCGACGCTAAGGTCTGTGTCACCGGGGGGCGGATTCTGCAGGTGAGTCCGAATGTGGCGTGACGTCCCTGCCTGACGGCGCGGTTTCTCCCCCAAAGACCATATCGGCTTACGACGTGTGTGGAATCCTGCTGGGCACCTCCACCCTGCTGGTGTGGGTCGGAGTCATCCGCTACCTCAGCTTCTTCCAGAAATATAACGTGAGTAACATACACAGACATCCGTCTGAAACACCTTCGCATCTCTGCTGCCCACAATTTGAACCAGATCGGCGATTCTTACTGAAATATCTCACGTGTTCTTCTCCAGATCCTGATCGTGACGCTGCGCGCTGCCTTCCCCAATGTCATCCGCTTCTGCTGCTGTGTGGCTGTCATCTACCTGGGTTACTGTTTCTGTGGCTGGATCGTCCTGGGGCCCTACCACGTCAAGGTAGGTGAGGCCCCCTGCAGGCCTACGGGATACACTGCACCCGACACTGGGACACAACAGAGGCTCTGCACTCTTTAGCAGGGATCTCACACTCAACTCGGTGGGTTAGTCTCAAGGACGTTTACAGCTCAGTTGGGCCACTTGAGTTTTTTTGTAGCTGAAACAGAAAAAAATTATACGTATAATCCGCTAAACCTCGGACGATGGTAAATTTTTCGAGTTTAGTGCTGCTAATTAGTGGAATAATGTTACACTGTTAAATTCTTTGTGGGTCAGTCGGCAGGCAGGAAATAATAATGATTGAAAAACACGTTGCAAGCTGGAACTATGAGACCCTGCTCTTTAGAGAACTCGGTCCAAGAGTAATGCTGTGTTCCATTTTCCTCGGAGGTCGGAACTCGGAACTGGGAATGATGTCACACACGAGTTAACAGTGTTCCAGTACAAAAAGTCAGAAAGACATTTAGCAGTACCAGGGAGCAGAATTTCTTGCTTACCTGGGTAACTTGTCGGATTTAATCTACCCCAGTTTAAATGGCCTTTATCTTTGTTCATTTACATTTAGCCCAGACTACCTTAAATCCGATAAGCTGTCTGCTTAAGCAAGAAATCCTACTTAATGAAACTGGTCCCAGTTCTATCCCAGGTGATTGTTAGCTATTGTTAGCAATATCAGTGGATAACAACATATCACACATTTTGTGTAGTCCACAGATAGCGATTAGACAGTACTGTGTGTACAATCGATTTAATGAGTCACAAATAAGATGAAAGTTCCAATAAACTGCATAAAACTACAGCTTTAACTTCTGTTGATGAAGGGCGCAGCCATCTTGGATTCTGAGCTCAGGGTTGTGTCAATTCCTTTGAGTTCACGAGTTGGAATTCCGACTTCAGAGGGCGTTCCAGTTGAAATTTCCAACTAGGAACTCGGAATTTACGAGTTCAAATGGAACGCAGCATTAGTTACATTTACAGCATTTAGCAGACGCTCTTTTCCAGAGCGACTTACATTAGTGCTTTTATAGTCCATGACTGTTCTTCGATCTGTAAAGACCTAAAATTAACAACTGTCATTAAAACCAAGTTACCGCTAAGTACAGTTCTCTGGGAAATGTGCTCAGAACAGCCTGAAAGAACCAAGGCCAATCAATCAACTTCTCGGTGCATTTCAGTAACCAATTTTAGTGGCTGCAATGATGTCTGGTGAGTGAAGGATGACTGGGCCTTCGCCTGGAACTAATGTCCATCCTCTCCACAGTTCCGCTCGCTCTCCATGGTTTCCGAGTGCCTGTTCTCGCTGATCAACGGCGACGACATGTTCGTGACCTTCGCTGAGATGCAGGACAGCAGTTCGCTGGTGTGGGTCTTCAGCCAGGTCTACCTCTATACCTTCATCTCCCTCTTCATCTACATGGTGCTGTCACTCTTCATCGCCCTCATCACTGGGGCCTACGAGACCATTAAGGTACGGCGCCTGGAGTGGACTGGAAGGGGAATAATGAGAGTCAACCAAACGTGGAACCATGAAGGCAAATTGCTGTTGTGCTAAAGCCTTTGTTTGGGACTTATGAGGTCTTTGAAGGCACAGCAGCATGTTTACATACTTCAGAAGCTCATCAAAGTCTCTAAATAATGTCATGTTTTGAATACAGTCACGCATGAATATGATACAGGAAATGGCATTGAGGTTAAATTGTAATCCAGCAAATTCTGGTTCAAGTACCAGGTCATTGCTCCATTGAGTAATCTTGAACTGAAACTGTAGGGTGCTTGGTTAGTAGATGTCACTTGAGCAACATAAGCTCTGAACCTGATCCAATTACTGCTAAATTATTGTAATATACTGGTTGTCGTCAACTTACTACCGCAGTCGGTTCTGATTGGCCGGTCATCAGTCGATTTGGTAGCAAGTTGGCCCTTTATTTTATATGCAAAAATTTTCACATATTTGCGATCTCAGTAAGGTCGTAAAGTCGATCAACCGTAAGTCGCATCGATCGTAAGTCGACGTCAACCTGTAAATGTGTGTCATCAGACTGATATTGCAGTATTCAGATAAACTCTTATTAAAGCGTCTTCTGTCATAATGATTCAGATAGATAATTAAGGTAGGAGGAATGGAGAGACCGTCAATTTTTTTCTCTTCACAGCACCAAACCCAGGAGCCAATACACATCACAGACCTGCATGCCTTCATAGCGGAGTGTACAGACACTCCCACTTCTGGAAAGTTCCGCGGCCTTGACACCTCCCCCTGCTCATTCTTCTGTTGCTGTGACAGGTGCGACATTTGTTTGGGGAGTTGTTTGGTGAGGGCTGCTGGTTTGTGCTTCTTGAATGGTCCAAGTATGGCTGCTTCTCGATGTTATCGTCACTGTCTCGCCATGTAGCTATTAATATAATTGTTCTGTCCTTTCTAGAACCACAACTTATGAAGACGTCCTATTGGTGAACTAACCCCCTCTTCTGGCAGCACTGGGTTATTACATCCCGATTTTTTTCGGTCGCCTGACCGGAAGACAAGACAACAAGCAGTGGGTTTACTTATACATGCCAGTTTGGTTTACCTGCCACCTTAGAAGCATCTGGTCAATGAGATGTGAGCAATGATCAAACCGAATGTCACAGAACCACCATATTGTCCTTCATTACTCCTTCAGTCCTTCCCAGCTACATAAAGTAGTTCCCAATTGGCATTTTACAAAACACAACGGTATAAATTTCAAAGCTGCAACAGCACATTTGATACAAATGAATAATTAACCATTATGGTAACAGTTACGCACAGTAGAATTATTATTCATTTTTTGCTAAGTATTATGACAGGTAGACATACACTGTGTCGGACTGAATCCAAGCTGTCGATGAATGTAACTTGTACATTTACAATAGTGTATATTTCCTTCCAACATACCGACCAAGTAGTGCTGAAACTGCCAAGACTGTTGTAGATTTCTGAAAACTGTTCCTTCCTATTCTTATCCAGTCATTTTGTTTTTAAGTGCGTTAACGATTGCTTGCGGACAGGGAAAGCGGAACGCGTGTCCTCTGCTGTAGATCAGACGTGTCCGCGCTGTTCCCCCGCCACCATGTTGCACCAGATGTCCTTGTTTGCAGCTGGTATTAGTTAAATGGGGGAGAAGCAGGAGCTTTTGCTGCCTCTTACTGAGCAAAAAAAAAGAAAACACAGGAGCACAATCCACGTGTCTGCTGCCCCCCTGTGGCCTGTTATGGAATTATGATGTTTATATTCTTTTTTTTTTTTTGATGATGTTTATATTCTTTTTTGGCAAGGCAGTCTGTAGGTTCTTAGGAGGGTAAGTTCTAGTGGGGGTTAGGGTGTGTCAGTAGCTAACAAGCATGTCTGTGACGCACAAAGCGGCAAATCCTCCATCTCTCTCCCCAAATGCAGTATTTAATGGACCAAGCTAATTCACCTGACCTCTATGTTTAAATGTGCAGGGGACATTTAGAGTAAATGAAAATGCCTTATTTTTCTGTTTAATTCCCTCTAAATATCAGTTGAGGGGCAGAAATTAGTTGCATTAAATGAATTTGAAGGAGGAGGATTAGTTTGCTAAGAAACATGATGCCACCAAGCAGGAAGATTTGCTGAAGGTTAAATCTGTGATTCCTGTGTTTTCTTGCAGTTCTCTTAAATTTTAGCTATTTATGTATATGAGCAATGATCGAATCAAATGTTTTAAAGTGTCTTATTTATTGTTTTTTATTATATTTTGAAACAAGCGCACAAAACCAGAAGGGCATCCTCCCTGCGGATTAACGCATGGGGGCACCCTGCTCGGCGTACTGAAAACCCTGTATTGCTTGCACACTCCAGCCCACACTGGTTGGTAATTCAAGTGCAATACCCTCCATGCTCAACAGAGGGCGCCAGTGCAGACGCTGGTGCAGCTCGGCCAGTCCTGTCATACACTGTCGGGTACAGTTGTGTGGAACCGTTTCTTTTCCTTTTCTGGATAACTGGGACTAACCAGGGTAACGTGAATTTTAATTGTAATATATGTAAATACAAATGAGTGCAAAGCCTGCTGAAGGAAAAGGATGATTTACCTCAGTTTTACGTGTGAATCATTTTTATATGTACAGAGAGTGCTGACCGCCGAGGATTCCGGGACGAGGGTGGGGCGGGTGGATTCCTGTTCAGCCTCCTTTTATTATCCTGACTCTCCAATTAAAACGCTGGCAAACCTCTCCCACGTCTGTGTTTCGTGTTTGTGTGGGACATGGTGGGTGGCGTGTTTTCGGGCATCTGGCTGGAGCCTTGCGGTTCATGTGGAAGCTTGGCGTTCTGGATCTTTTAGGGGGTTTACTGTAACTAAGGATTCATCGCTTCAAACTGCACATCCAAAAAGTCCCCCAAGAAGGCGTAAAGAGATTTTCCCTTGGGGGATTAATAAAGTATCTATTATTGATATTATTGTTATTATCTATGATATTCAAGAAAGTTTCCGTGATTTTCAGACTTCATTCTTTATTGCATTTACAGGTGGTGTATCTTTATACCTGTTTTATTCTACAGTGTTATGCATAGTCATGCACTATTTTGCAGTTTCGCTTTAGATGCCAAACTGCATTTCGTTGTCTGAATGCTTGTTTGCGTAATAACAAAGTGGAATCTAATCTAACCTAATATCTAATCATGTATGAAATTCACCAACCATGAGTTGCAATTACATTCAGTGGCCAGCAGATGGAGTAAAAAAAAAAAAAAAAAACCTTGAACGTTTGCTCATTTGCAGTTTTCATTAACGTGTCAGGTGGAAAACTGGGGGAATGAGCAGTAATTTATTTATGGCAGGTTTGAAAAAAGTATGATTTAAAAAAAAAAAAACATTATAAGGTAATGTTTTAATTCAAAAGCCAGCCGAAGTAGTGTGTATGGGCCTATTCTTCAGACAAAAGACGTTTGATCTCAACTTCAGATAAATGAGAAAACAGCCCATGAAAATACCATAACAAGCATGTCAGCAGGAGGCCAAATGTCATGCAGACTAGCGTTGGAACACCGGGACAAAGTGGTGGAAGAAATATCGAGCGGCAGTAATTAACTTTAGTGTGACTTGTTTGAGTCAGGTTTGACAGAAACGCTGTGTGGAGGTGCTCCTATCCACCGCCCTTAATATGATTATGCATAATTTACAGGAAGGAGCCAGAGGCAAAGGCAATCAAATGAGCCCAGCACCTACCCTGACCAGGCTGATCATGCTCGGGTTTCAGAACAAAGGCGTCCCAGACAAAGCGGACTGTGCTGCTGTGGGTTTCAGAGCAGCCTGCACACGCCGTCAGATAAAAATATCAGCCTATAGCCTATGTGGGTCAGTGCCTACCTTGGTGCACACTGAGCTCAAAGTGCAAGATCATTTCACGATTGCACTATAAAGCGTACGAGCCAAGGTAATGCTTTCGGTGAGCATAACTGCAGTGTTCAACTCAAAATACCAGCAGGTAAAGGTGGAACATTGTATCCCACCTGTCTGAGTTAACTTTCCTTTTTTTAATGACGTGGGGCTGTGGTTTGCCTCAGACACGGGTGAATATCTTTGGGTTAAGTGATAACCCTTGATTTCCTATGCTCAAACCAGATTAATAATAAAAAAATATATAATAACAAAGAAAAAATAAAGGACTGAGAGCTGGCCAGTCCCTTCCTGTCTCTCCTGGCACAGAACTTGTCAGTAAAATTTCCTTTCATTGTTGCCACTCAGAATTATCATGTTGATGCCAGAACCTGCTGCCACAATGTCACAGACAGCCTGTCGTGTAGTGTTCCCCTTTGTCCGCTGATTTTTTTTAAGAGATTAAGAGAGGCTCTATAAAGACCATCTTGTATGCCTTTCAGCAGGAGTGGGGAAGAGTCTTTCGTTACTCAACCCTGGCAGCTCTTTGATAGGTGAATTCAGATCACATGCCAGTAACAGCATCCCTAAAGCAACCAACGTCTGAATTAGAGCAGGAAAAAAATATTAGTGTCCCATGTGACCCTCAGCATAGCTCCCTTTGGAGTCTCCCTACTGATTTAATTGTCACCCCCTTTTGTTTCACTGAAACATTTCAGCAGAACCCCAGGACACCTTCTGGAAGTCCTGCCTGGAGCCCTATGACACATTCAGGTCATGCATGGAGCACTGCGTACCCAAATCTCCAGACTCTATACATCTGCTGGAAAAGGGCTGCTGGTTTATGGAAGTTCTCCTGAGGTGATGGTGGCTGTTTCGGCAATCTAGATGACCCAGGTTAGACCTGGACATAAGAGGGAAAAAAACTGGGGGGAAAAAAAACTGGAAATACTGTATCAAGCACTTCCAGTACAAGACAAGGACGATCCCATAATCTTATAAATGCCATGCCAGACCCCTGCTTTGCAATAGATTGTTCCACTAGTGAAGGAGGTCATTGTGTTGCTGGTTAATCATTGCGGGTCTGAAGGTCTGAAGATAATTTACAAATCAGGCTGCAGTACTAAAACACTGCTGTAAAATACAGTTGCGGATAAGCCATGGATAATGTACAGTGTTTGCCCCAGACTACAAACCTGGATAAGGAATCAATACAACTGACTATCAACTGACAATCTGATATTGTCACAATGTAAATTAGAACGAGGGACAATGCAGTCCACGGAGGGAGACAGCACGTGGGGACGTGATTCTAAGTAATATTCCTAAAAATGGGAGATGATCTCCCTGAATAGAAATGATAATTTCGCCAGCACACTAAGAATGAGGCCACGTGAATCTGCTGCCGCCCCAATCTTGCCCTTATGTCCCCCCAGCCTTACGTTCGCACGCGCAGAACAACGCGCTGATGTGGGTTTTATTGAGTCATCGGGCTCTTTGTCTACTACCCGAACCAGTCTACTCCATCTTTTCATGAACAGCATGGGACAGTGAGGGAAAAAAAAAAAAAGGAAAAACTGAACAATCCTGATCATGAACTATAAAGTGAAAGAAAATATATGTCCCCCAAACATACTATCCTCTTTTAACCATGTAATTGCTAATAAATAGCATGCAAGCAATAAAAACATATATTAACTCTACACTGATTTTCACGCTTTCCGGACTCTTTCGCGGAGCAGTACCATCTTAATGCATAGCCTACCCACTGAAACCATTCATTAGCTGAAGATTGTGGTTAAGCCTGTTACTGGGAGACAAGGGAGCGCTTTTAATATGCTTCGGTCGGGTGGTAGGACATAAGTTTCGGGAGAGGAAGGGTGGTGGCGTGAGTGAAAGGCGGAGGCGGGGTAGCTCGGACAATTACATCACCCTCTTTTAAATAAATCTCGGCCCTCGCTGCGATTGGTGGACGAATGAAGAAATTGGGAGTTTTTTCTGTCTTTCTGTTCTTTCAATCTCATGCCCGCGCCGCGCAGCTCGTTCTCGGGCGCTTCTCGCTGAAACGAGCCGAGTGTCCGGATGAAAGGGCGCAGATCGGTGCTGCGGCGGCTGCTTGAGTATCACTGCGGCGGTCTGACGCCAGAACCGGCCCGGGAAACTCGCTTCTTAGCAGCTTTACATTAAAATAGGGGGGAAAGGGGGAGATCCATTTCGTCCTTTATTGGGGTTTTTTTGGATCATCCTTCTCAAGGGAAAGAAAGCGGTTTCATCCGAGCTTCATTGTAACAGAAGCCAAGACGGTAAGGCGATTTTGTGTAAATGCAATTCTGTCTGCCATCGACTTAAAATTTAGCCGAAATGATTAGATCATCTTGCTTATTTGAGTAGCATGTGTGTTAAGTTGTTATCCAGGCAACAAGCTACAGGTCAGTATTTGATTCTGGGTACCGCTCAGTCAGTATTGCAACGTGGCTGATGCTTGCTGTCCTTCTGGATAAAGGAGCCGAGGGTTTCATGCGTATCGGATAAAAGCAGCTCCGTCACGCCGCTTCGTCCCTACGGGGCTCCGTAGCGTCTTTCTGCAGGTACCAAACGCCGTAATGCGAGTCTACAGTGAGAAATAAGGTTCAGGCTTATGCTGAGCGATTGCATGTGTGCACTGTTCCTCCATATCGCTGTAATTACTTAAAGTCCTGCCTGAATCACCGGCCAAGTATAGAGGATTTTTATTATTTTTCCAACTACGACGTAATCCTATACTAGCTAACTTTGTTAGCCGTTTAGTCCACCGGATGGCTTTGGAGATTTCTAATATGCGTTTGGCATGGCTTTGCGGGGTAGGTACAGGTATCGGGCTCCCCTTTATCAGTACCAGCATGGCCATGTCCTGGGGAGCCGGATAATGGGGCGGTGGCTCCGTCCTGTCCGAGGACACAGCGTTGGAAAACGCCTTTACCTACTCGAAATCTTCAGCCATAACTCGCCGGCATCAGTGGAGGTTAAATAACGTGTTGCTTTCCTTTGCACGGCTGCTTTTGATCTTCATTACTTTCGTATGTTTCATCACGACTGCGGCTCCCATTGTTCCCGGGAAGGCCCTTGGTAAATAGCGGACTTCGTTCCCAGTTGGCTAGATGCATAATTTACTCGCCACAATATTGCATTAAACCTCATATAAAAATGCTATCATGACTTGTTTGGGTCGTATGTTTCAATTCATGTGATTTTTTTTAACAATACATTCGCAGCGATACTTGTTCTTTTCCCCCAAACCCTTAAAGCTGTTTTCAGGTGTAATATCGAGCCGGTTATTAAACTGTCGGTGGGCATCGACATTGAGTGATTTATCGCCTCATATTGTGTGGCATGAAAGCGCGTCATGGGTTTTTGTGGAATATTTGTAGATTGATTGCATTGTACTATATATTTAGTTACCACAGTTCGGATACCTAATGTTTATATTGGTGGGGGGTGCAGTGGCAAGTCCTTAATGCATGTAAAACCGAACGTGCATCAATAAATCCATGGCAGTCATTTTCGTCCTGCTTTTAGAATGAATGCGGTTTGGATTATTACTGGGCGACTGTTATTACTGGAATGGCCGGTTTTTACGACGCGGCCGTTAATACCTGTAAGCTTTCCGGGGCAGGTGGAGTTAAGCGGCCCCGGGAGAGAGATCTGCGATCGTCAGGATCTTGCACCTCATGTCTCCAGATCGATAGATTACAATATGTCGTGCCTGGCAATCGACACATCTGTTTACATTCCTGCATGGAGGCATAATGTCGTACACAAACGGTGGTCTGTGCCTCTTCATGCGCGGCGGCGCGGATGCGGGCGCGGCCGCTGGAAGCTGCTTTCGTCCGCCTATGGTGCCTGGTGTGAGATGCACTTTACAGTCTGGCCAGTGTGTGCCTCCGGCATTTTAAATCCCTAAGTCATCTTGTGAATCCCTTAGAAGGGAGACTCTGACATTGTTTTCGCACTTTGACTTCATGTCTTAAGACGAGTCCCTATTGGGCACCGCAAGGCTGGGAGTTCGCCATGGAGGTTCTGAAGTCACTTATTTTGGTGATGGCTGCTGTTGGAGTGGTCCCGATCTTCATCTGCGTGTGACCTTGTTGCTGGCCCTGCTCTTGGGGGGCAGTGGCTGCTGCCTCTTCATCCAATAAAAACTTAGAAGTGCTTGGAATCTCCTCCCTGCTCTCAGCGGCTGGCTCTGTTTGCAAGGCCGCTGTTGATGCGGTGAGCTCATTTTGCCTCTGTCGGCTGGCGCCTGGTTCTTGGTTCTGCCATAATTGCTGTGCTTCTCCATCTGGGTTAATGGTGCGTGTGAGATGATGTTGATTGGTACTGTTAGTTGCAGGCGGTCTTGTCATACCTGTGTCGCCTTATAGGAACCATGGATGGACATTTTTGCATTTCTGTGTGGACTCTTACCTAATGGGTTTCCAAGTCTATTGTTATTTGATTACTAGACAGCGCTAACACTTGGTTTGAAGGTCCCTTCACCTCTTGTCTGCTTTCTAACCTCCTTCAATTCTGTTCATATACATACACTGTATGTGCATGCCCCTCTTAATTAGGGGAATTGGCTAATTAAACCACACCCATTTCTGAGACAGGTGTATATAGACGTTAGTCATGCAATCTTTTGCAACAAACATTTGCATCAGAATGCGTTGGTGAGTTTCAGAGTGGCGCCGAATTTCCCACAAGTCAGTTTGCCACGTTTCTGCCTTGCTGCAGCTGTCCCGGTGCACTGCAGGTGACGTGATTGTGAGGATCAGAACATCTGGGAGCAGGTTCAGTAGTGAATTGGTCGGCCACACAAGCTCGCAGAAAGGGACCTGATAACCCAACATAAGTACCCAACCTGAATGGCAGCAGGTGCCACCAGCAATGTTCTAACTAAGACGGAGAGTCTTTCTAGGAGAATGTTGGCTGTTATAGCAGCAGTTGGCCAACTTAACACCGTTGGCTGCAGAATGACATGCTGGACAAGCTGGTGCCCACATAGTATTGGTCAAGTAGCGATGTGTTCAGGGAAGGAGTTCTGGCCCTGATAAGTCTTTGTCTGAGCTTTTCTGCCTGACCTGTTGGCTCAGTACCCAGGAAATTGATCTGCTTTGGGAGAAGTCACTGTCCCTATTGATTTTTCTCTGTGGGCCTGTTTTGTGTAAGCTGGGTGTGTTTTGCCTCCCAGATGATGTCAGTTGTCTCCTTCCACGCCCAGTATGATGTCACCGGTCCCGCTCGCTTTTTAATTTCTACATCCCAGCTGATAACTCTCCAAATAACTGGTTGGACCTGTACCGCCCCCAGGCTTGGCCTAATCGACGCCTCTTTCTGGTGCCGCCGGAGGCTCCTGGAATTTCGTGCCTCTCAGCTGTTTCTGTGTTTGTACCCTTTGTTTTCATTTCCAACTGTTGATCACGTCATGTGGGTGATACAGTATCAGCTGCTGAAACTCTTTAGTGTCCCCAGGACACAAATTAGCTGGGAAGACTTCTGTTTACTGAAGTGCCAGGGTGTGGCCAAAAGGCTCCGTTAGGTCCGTTGGGATCGTTTGGTGCCACCCTGTAATGCGTAACGTTGAGTTTTTATTACTTTGACCTTTGGCTGAAGATTGACAGCTAATCGAGGTAACTCAATGTACTAGTATAGTAGCAGAATTGAGGTTTGCAGACCCGCTGTTTGCCGGAAAGGCCGTCAAGGTGCCTGAGAGTCCTGTCAGCAGTAACACTTAGATGTCATCAGTATTGAAGTTGACTTGTGATGGGGTCTCTTGTCTACCTAGCTGTCTGCTGGAATTAATCTTCTTTTCTTCTACTGCTCTTGCCACGCCAGCAAGTTTTGTTCTCATGTTGAAGGCACCACAGGAAAACATCCATTGTGCTGTTGATTAGATTTTTGATGGTTACACAAGGTCTAAAAAAGGGTCCCTCTGCTGAGTGACGGACGAGAGCATCGTCTTTGTGAATATCTATTATGTTTCCCATGCAGGAGTCAACATCCATTTGCTTGATGGGGGGGGGGGTTACTGTATCAAGGCTTAGCTTTGAAAATTTCTCGCAGGCATAGTTTTTGTAGTAGTTACAAAATAATGTTGGGTCATATGGGAACCGTCATCCGTTTGAATTGGTTAAGTGGTGATATTTACGGATTTCCATGCGTTTGAGTTTTCTGAGGTCCCTGCTTGTTGTTGGGCGTCAGCGGCTGTGAGAGAATGTCGACCTTTTCACCCTGTCCCTCCTCCGCCGTGTCCCGAGAGGAATCCGGTAGAGCGGACCAGCTCCGCATGCCGCTGTTTTTGTTATTTGTGCCGGAATGGGTGGTTTCCTGCGTGGAGTGGAGGGTGTTGAGGCGAGATCGCGATCTTAATGGCACCCCTGGGGTGGACCCTTCCAGGCTGCTCGCTGCGATGCCAGCACTTTCCAGCCTCTGCTTTTCTGCTGCGGGGTGCTGCGATTTGTCGCGGTGGAGATCCTCCTGCAGTTGTCCCCCCGGTGAGACTGGACCAGAGTCTCCTCATAGGTTCAGGGTGAAGGAAAGACAGGTGCAAGGCGTTGGTAACCAGGGGATGTAGCAGCTCTTCTGTGCTATTTTGTGCATGAAGTTAATTGTCCTTCCTGCAGCCCCCTGAGGGATTTTTCTAGTAGCACGACATCACTGGAAGATCGAGAGTCTCTGTGACTGAACTTGGTCCATTGAGAGTCTCAAATTATGCTGAGATGATTATGTGTCTGTCCTGCAGCTGAAAGCCTGGATAAGGCTTCAGTGCAAACTAGATTAGAAAAGAACTTTGCGGGGGGGGGGAGATACTGATTTAATGCCACAGAGCCACGTGTTCTGCTAGAAAGCCACTGTTTCCTGGTGAACCGTGAGGTTGTTCTGTCCAAAATGTTTAGCGGCTTTACCTATTAGGTTTGAAGGGGCTTGAGGACCTCTGCAGTGACTCCAGTGACTCGAGGCGTTGGGTGAAGCAGGGAACAGTGGTTATGCACCAGCTTACCATGGAAACGATGGGACCCATCAGGCAGGCCCTTGGCGTCCTGCAGTGCTGTTTGTGTTTGGAGTCTCCATGCCAGTTCGCTAATGGCTGGTTTCGGGGGGACTTTGCCCCAGCTGTCCGTACTGATGTCTGGATGTGAGCCTTTCGATGTTCGTCTGTAGTCTGAGGAAAGCTCTCTCTTTTTTTTCCTTTCTTTTTGAGTAGGAGATTCAGGCTTCTGGTCTCTTGTGCTCTTTCTGTCTCTTGTCCCTGTCTCCTCTTTCGTCCCTCTGTCCTCCTGTGTCTCTCTCGCCTCTGTCTGTCTTTCATCGCTCTTTCTCTCTCCCCCCCCCCCCCCCTCCCCGTTTACAGCCTAGTCTGGGGGTGATGCAGCACAAAGCAGCAGTACTGCCTTGTATGGTCACATCTCCTCGCTTCGCCCGCAACCCATCCTCCC
>JAODJU010000095.1:7986460-8002744 GCA_026776725.1 Gnathonemus echidnorhynchus
TTTACAGTTAGATCCCCTTTGTTACTTTTGAGTATTTACCATTTTAGCTTTAAATAAAGATTAGATATTTAACATTATTTATGCATTTCCCAGTTGGTCCTTTCTCTGTGGGGGGGCTGGAGTGTTGTATTAACATCGGGGGGTGGGATGGAGCTGCACTACCTTTGTTTTGGACCAAGTTTCACTTCATGTTCTAAGCTTTGGCCTGTATATTTTTATGTGCATTTAATTTACACTGTGATTTTAGTGCCAGTGAAATTCAATTAATCAGGCTCGACTATAAGGGCCTATGTTTTATGTTCTTCCCAATTATACACACATTTTATCACCTACGTACAGTTTCCTAGGGCATAGTGGCCTTGTGGAAGTACATTAGTGGTTCTTTGAACACGTGAATGAATTGCAAAAGACAGAACAAAAGATTATCAGCAACCCTCCCCATCAAATTTCAATTAAATTTAATGTGTGTGTGAACTTTTTATTTTCAAAGAAATGGTCAAAATACAACTCTGCAAGTATGTTTGCAGAGGTCAGCATGCAATGTGACTGGGACAGTCCCTAATAAAAATGGACATACTGGAGTATCCTCTGGAATGGTGTGTTAAAAAAAAAAATTAAAATCCTTTTTTGGTCTCAATCTTAAGCACATGCCAACCCTTCCTACATTTGACAAGGCTTGCGTCTCTCACCATGCATACACATGCCCACCTCATTACTAACACCGCGGGACCAGTCCTTCAGCAAGCCTCCACTTTTCTGACCAGCGGGAAGTCGTTTCCACAGATGATGATGTAGAAGATCGAGGATGGAAATCCCCAGCATCCATCTCCCACTAAGAACCCAACTGGATCCAGCTCTGTCTTCCTCTTTCCTGCTCTGCATTTTAGCTGTACAGGGGAAGAGTGTTGGATTATCCCCGTGACGCTGCACATTTCAGGGACTCCATAGCTTCTCCACCTGATCTTCCTCTCCTCTCTACTGCTTGGTTGCCATTATAGATGGAGCCCTTTCTCCAGTGTAACCTATTCCCAGGTTCCTGTTCCTGGCTCCTGTTCTGCAGTGCCGAATGGACTGTCAAGCTCCAGCGGGTGATTTTGAGGCGTGTGCAGACTGACAGGGAACACTACATCATATCCTCTCCCCTGCATTGCTGGAATCAGACTGGCATCACGCATGCCTGACGCGCCATTTCAGTCTTGCTGCTGGTTCAGCCATGAGATTTTTTTTATTTTTTATTATTTTCTTGCATGGCAGAATTTATCCACCAAATGCATTGAGTATTTGACCATTTACAGTAGCCTGCTGCTTTTTTTTATTTTGTAAATCTTCCCCCTTTTTCCACTTGCTGCCTTGTTTATTTGTGAAGTTTTGCACTGTATTTATCTGCATGGTGAAAAGTTGCTCTCTTGCATGTATTAACGAGCCGGACTCGAACTTTAAAAAAACTTTTTTTTAAAAAAAAAGCTTTTAAGTTTCCCCTACATGGTTCTTACTGGTTACTGCATATACAGGATGTGGCCGCTTTATAGCACATAACTTGGTCCAAATTAGTCATTTGGAAGGTTGAATAAATGCATTGGTAAGCACTGCTTTAACTAACTCTCTAGCCCATACCCTCTTTCCAACGTCCATTAAATAAGGTTTTTGTCGTGTAAATACTTTAAATAATGCGTTGATATTACTTTACTGTAGAGAGAGTTAATACAGATACCGGTTCCCTCCCACCTCCCCCAAAAGTGAAAGATTTTAGAGCATTGTTGTCCACATTTTCTTCGAAATCAGCAGGTAGGACAAGTCCGACGTTGTTGGGTGAATATATCGATTTATTCTGCAACAGAGCATCTGTTGATTCGTGACGTCAAGTTTACAAGCTTCTTTAATGTAAAAATCCATTCAATCCACGTCAAAAGTGAAACGGACAAACCTACAAGGACCCCCGAACAGTTAAAATAATGACACTTCCCTTTGTTTATCGGTAATTAGACGAACCTATAGTTAATTTGTGTAGGCCTATAAATCGTAGTTTGACTTTCATGTGTATTGACTGAAAGTACAATAGAAGCATTTTGCATCTGGAGTTACTCAGAAGTCCGTTTAATAGCGTAATTTCGCTGCAGTCATTGAGTCGCTGCAAATGCGAACTGCAAGACCGTTTTCAGCAATCGAAAATGAAACCTTAAATAAAAACGGTACTTTAAGATCCGCCTCAAGTACTCGTCGTACAATGGAAAACGTTTTCTTTGTGTTCCGAGTACTAAAGACCGCTATAGCGGGGTATAGCTGAATGCTTGCGCCGAATATAAATATAGTCGAATATAAAGTACTTCCGTATTACTGGAAGTAATAAGACTGTATTTAAGCTGTATTTAAATATTTCAAAATGAAAGCCCGTGTCCAATATTAAGATTACCAGGAATCAGTAAAAAGTTCTTCAGACTTGGATTTGGACACTTTCGGCGACACGTCTGCCCTGCTGGGCTTTATTCCCTACAGCAAATATCCGATGGTCAGGAGATTCGCCATTCCTTTAACTGATACTTTATTTAGTCTTAATGGCATTGATTTTGGATTTTCCGTTGCCGTTGAAAGGGCGTTTAAATGAATCTTATAACAGTATTACAGTTGCTTAAATTTTCCCTTTTTTTTTTTTTTTTGCAAATTACAAATCACAGCAAGGTGATGCCATTTTCCACATGCCCTGCTCTGTTGCTTTTGTTGCCAGTGTCTGTGCATAATGTCTTGCAGGTCTATTCACTGCTTCTTGTTGCCAAGCATTGAGTTGAATACAAACCTATTCTGTAGCTTTTATGAGATCTTATGAGAAAGTACGCCTCTCCAATGATTTTATGTTGTATTTAGCTCAAATTGGCCATCAGATATTTTTTTACCCCAATTGGCTAAGGTGCCAACTAGTATCTATATTCACTCCATACAGTTGCTCTACAGTTTCGTCTTGTCCCAACTCATATTCCCTTTTCTTAATATTTATTTTTTCTTCCATCGCTATGCCACCCATTGCTCCACCCAGTCATCTCTCATTGTATCTTTAACGAGTCTCAAGTGATGTTGCCTCTCTCACAGGAGGCTGTGAGCTCCAGCCCAATCAGCAGCCACCGCCGGCCCAATCGCAGGCCAATCACGTGGGCTCTGTAGCATGGAATACCTACAGTCAGCCTCCGTCGGCTCACCTGAGCCCAGCCTGGCAGCCCACCGACCTACAGTCCAGCACACCACAGGCACAACCCAACCTGCAGCTGCGCAGACTGGAGCAGCACCAGAAGCATCTGCAGCAGATCCAGGAACGGCAGGAGCAGCAGAACCGTGAGAGGCGCAAGCAGCTGGAGCTTGAGGCTGAGCTCAGGGAGCTGGAGGAGGAGGAGGAGGAGAATGAGGAAGAAGATGAGGAGAAGCTGTGGCGGGAGCAGCGGAGGAAGCTGGAGAAGCAGCGTCAGGACCTCCTTCAGCTCCAGTTCCAACACCAGCAGCAGGAGCTCAAGCACCGGCAGCAGATCCTACAGTGGCAGCAGGAGCTGGTGCAACAGCAGCACAAGCCTCAGTCTGCTGTCCTGCAGTCCCCAACATCTGTTCTCTGCACCATCTATGAAGCCAGGGAGGCAAGTGATGAAGAAGGGGAGGAGGTGGGTGACGATATGGTAGAGGAGAAGAATTCAGAGCTGGAGGAACGGGTGACAGTTGAACACCAAGAGGGTGGGATGCAGGAGGAGGAAAAGGGCGAAGATTCCCAAGTCGATCAGGGTGATCCAAAGATCCCTGACCTGGCACCGTTACAGAGGCCCACAAAGCTCTCTCCCCGCGCTGACCAGGCCCAGCTGGACCTGGATTGGGACAAAAAGGTGGATATTGTCCAGCAGCTAATCAACCAGACCCTTCTTCTAGCGGGAGACGGCTGCCCACCTCTGCTGCTCCTGCCTGGTGGTGGGGGGGGTACCCTCAGCCCCCTGGAGAGCAGCATGTGGCCCACTTTGCTGCCCCCTCTCACCCCGCCCTCTGCCACCGTCACCTCAGTCAGCAGCTTCTCCCCTGAGGACCAGGGAAGCTCTCCCCAGGGGGAATGGACAGTAGTGGAACTGGAAACCCACCACTGAGGAGGAAGCACTCCATGTTGGTAGGGGTGTCCTTCACTGCACTGTCCCACCACACTGTCCCACACTCAGTACTGATAATTCCCCATGCTGTGGTTAACCTGAAGCTCTTGCATAGAGATGTCATTCTATAATGGAACACACACACGCCCTAACATTTGCATCCTGTCGATAAAAGTATGTGCCATCCTTTGTGTGCCAAAACGCCATCGCCTGGATGAAAAGACCAGCATCTGCAGAAATGTGAAATAACCCTTCTGTAGGCCCCAACCGTTACTGATGTATGAGTCCAGGTCTATTGCCTCAGAAGGTTGGTCTCAAACTGATCAATATGCTTTCCAGTTAATGGTGATGAATTCTCTTCTCTGCAGCTTTAGTTTTCCCCTCCCCCCCCCCCCCCCCCAAAAAAAAACAAAACAAAAAAAAATCAGATTTGCGGTCAATAATTCACACAATGCAGATAATGTCTCAGGTGTTTGCTGCCTGAACTGTCCAACACTGTGACCTACTAGTAGTAATTTTTCAGTTACTCGTTTATGACAAAAGCAAAATCAGGTACGTTTTAGAAGCATAGTCTAGTGCTTCTAAAAGAGGTAGTCTGTGGCATTTTGTTCGGTATGCCGATGCAGTGTGTTGCCTTAGAGCAATGCCACTATCCCTGACTGGCCTGCAAAAACTGGCTCAGAAACATGCCCTGTTTGTCTGTATGTACAGAATGATGTAGCAGCGCAAGGCATGAAACAGGTTTATGGCCTGATACAGGAAATCACAAACTATATGAAGGCATTCTGCAAATGTAGCAGTACTTGGCAAGTTAGTACTAGTGAAACTGATGGGGTAGATAAGGGGCATATAGGAAGTTGACTTTCTGTTATGACTGTAACATGGTTGGGTGGGTTGATTGTCTACCCCTGCATTCTAAAGCCATGACCTAATTTTTCGGTCTCTCTGTCTTTGTTTTGGGTTTCTGTGGTAACTCGTGATGTTATGACAAAGGAATGAGACGCTGAATGGGAGAGATAGGACTGCACTGTGGGACATTCTGAATTGGACAAAATGCACTGAAATCACTGATGCCAACTGGCGTCTCCATAGCATAATAGAGGAAGGCAGACAGACTGTTTACATAACTACTGAAAGTTCTGAGCACTGGAGTTCTGTTCTTTGCCCAGCATTACAGTCTCCCTCAATGTCTCTACTGACAAGCAATTTTGTGACATTTCCTCCAATCTGTCCTTTTTTTTTTTTTAGACATGGCTGCCAAACAGTGCTGTGGTGCCACTGACCTCCCACAGAGACACTGTTTAATCACTGGCAGTCGTTTTGAGACTGTCAGGCTCAAAGCTTTAATAAACACAGCCAACTGTCACAGGTTACAGAATTACATATTAGACAGCATTGAGTCTCCTGACCCGAGATCAAGCTTTTCTTTCCTGGATTGAACCCCTAGATTATCTTCTGATCTCGTGATTGAAACTCTACTGCATATCATTTTCTGTACGATTATACCTCTAGAGAATAACATATACATGGTACCATATCATTTAATCTTCTGGAGAGGTAAGGGAAAACTCTTCTGCACTATTTTGAATCGGGTCCATGCACGTTCTGATCGGTAGCAGCTAAAGCCCTTCCAGATTAACTCCATTTGTTGGTAAAACCATATACATATGTGTATCTATGCACATATTCGTATTTATGTAATGCATGTAAATGGTGAACATTCAGTTCAGAGTTTATATGTCTCATGTGGCGAATCACGTCACTGTCACTTCTCACACCACAAATCCCTTTGCTGTAATTTGCTGCGACGCTGCAGTGGACTGCACGGTTTAGAGGCTATGACACTCATGCACTCACTCAGCATTGCAGCACGTCTGGTGGCCGCAGTCGCAGTTTTCTAAAAGAAACATGTGGGAACTGGGCTGACTGCTGTTTCCCATCTGCTGAAGCAATTTTTGGCCAGATTCCTTAACACCCGTGTTTTAATGGTACTTTATTTTTTTCACCTCAGATCCAAAGTGGTTCTAGTAACATGTTGGCCTAATGCTGGATTTGTTTAATCTGTGCTGTAATACCAGAATTTATATTTTATACAGAGGGAACTCATAGAGCCAGTTTACTATGATGTTAGTTTTCACTTGATTTATTTTGAAGTATAGAAACTCTAATGTGAAATAGATGATGCCAAGGTACTAATAAAGATATTTAATAGAGTATGAAATGCAAGCCATTAGTGTTAGAGACTTCTGAAATAGTGTTTGTGATGTCATAGTGGTAGAATAGGTAAGTATTTTAATGTCTGTGTAATTCAAAGCTCTGTGTGCACTGAATATGAACTGTTCGCTTTCTGTACGATGTTATATACGTCACATGACGTCTCTAAAGTCTACCCCTTCCATTCTCTGCTGCGTTTTATGGATTATCCTTAGGGGAATGGGTCCCCCCCCTCCCTCCCAAGTACATATCAATCTTGCATATCACATAGAAAATGAGGTTTTAGTCAATATAATAGAGGTATTTTGTTTCCCGGATACTTTACAGGTTCAGCTTTCTCCTATAAAGTGCCCCCCGGAGATCCGTACTAACCTAAGGGCAGTAAAATCACACATCACAGTGTTTTTTTTGTTTTTTCCTTCCTGGAGTCTCATGCACTATAGTGGTGTGTGTTGAGTTGGAGATCCTGTCGTGGAGAGGCTGATGAGTGACTGAGTAGAAGTGATACATATTACACTGAGGGCTCAGGAGGAGAACGGCGAGGATCCCACACAGAAAGGGACAGGCGCGGATAGCTGAACTGGCAGCTTTCCTGTATTTACTGCTGTATTCTGAAAGGAGAAAACCTTTAGAGATTAGATACTGTGATACTAAGAGTTTTCCATTAGAAACTATGCTGATTTCATGGCAGCTGTTCAGTGAATGGTTACCCTGATTGGGTACCTCAGATACATGTCTTTTTTTCCAGTGAAAGAAGCTTATTTTTGTGTGTATTTTTTCAAATGATCAGTTTATCCTTTTACTCAGCCTGAATGCTCATGCCATATTCTCAAGAAATAAAATGGTTTTGGAAAGTGAGTCCTGTTAACTGGTTACTTTCACTAACCTGCATCTCAAGTTAACTTGACACAGCGCGCCCAGACGATAAACCACGAAACTTGTGTAACATCATGAAACCTTTGCATTTAAAGCTCATTTGTCAACACTTATACGTTTTATTAAGAATGTTAACATAGTTTTATCCTCCTCTCAAAAACACTTAACGATTTCATTTTTTGAAACAAAAAAAAATAGCAATGAACTACAAACAATTTGTATTTTTGCAACCTCTAAGTTACCAGCAAATCAGCTGTCGAGTAACAGGAACGAAATTGCGAATAGCGCATTTTGTAACTGAACGAGCCCTTCACAAACATTACCTGGAAAACAAGGACTGCAACCAAACGCCTCACAAATGACCAAGACTGACAATCCTGTCCAGGTGAAACGTATCTTTGAGATGTGGCTTAGGTGTGGGCTGGGTGGCCCAAGGCTGCAGAACACTCTCCTGGACCCTCCATGGAAATTAGCACCCCCAAGAGGTAGTCTGTGGCAGTGCAGGCTGAAGGCTCCTCTGTGCCCAGGTGGAGTAGCAGTTTGTATTGTCCCTGAGGTGTTGGACAGAGTAGCCTAAAAAGACATAAGTGGGGGGAATGGCCACTGTAGACACGTCCCAAATACCCAGACCACTGAGTCCTTTCTCTTGCCAGCAATCACTCACTCTGGCAAATGTCCAGAGAAAGACTGGAACCATCAAAATGTGCCTGACACAAACCCAACTGGCTAATACTGCCAGTAGTATGTGTAACTTTATTTGGTTTAGCACAACAGTCTTGGGAGTCCTGAGTGGCTCAGCCAATAACAGCACTCGTCCTGAGTGGCTCAGCCAATAACAGCACTCGTCCTGAGTGGCTCAGCCAATAACAGCGCTCGTCCTGAGTGTGGATCATGGCTAAGGTTTGACCTCTGGCATTACCAACGGCAACAGGGGCACAACTTACGAGAAAAGTGTCTTGAATCCTCTGAAAGGTAAGCGGGGCCTGGTGTATTTAGCATTACATACTGAAACTTCCATTATGCTAAATGTTTCAAGTGTGGATTGGTGTTATGAATAATCAACAGAGACAAACTAAAGGGTAAATTGAGGATTTTTTTTTTGCTGTACATCTGCTCCTGTGTTTGTATTGTGCATTTGGATTTGGCTGAAATACTATTTAAACACGACAACAGTAAATCCCATATCCTTTTCCATAGAATGTGGAGTGAGCTGTTTCACCAGTGTGAGTTTGCTAGAGATATGCCCAGAGAACCTTTACCAGTCAAAAAGGTCTGCATTCACGGGATCGGGGTCCGTTTGCACCCACTGCCCAATAGACCACCTTCTGACAGAATGGCCAGCCTCTGGCTCCTTCTCCTTCCCGTTCCCCCTCTTGTTGTGCATCTTCGGCTTCGTCTGCGCTACGTCCTCATAGCACAGAAAATAACTGCAGAAGAAGAATCAGTTGTATTTGTGGTTTAATAGTGAACTCAGTGTTGCCCCTCTACGACCTGCTCGATTTCTGCCCTGCACTTTACTCACAATTCAGTGTCCTCACTGTCTCCTTTCCCTATCCCTGTATATTTTCCCCGCTGGCCCTCTGTCTCTTCAGGCCACTCTCTTTGCCTCTCCACATTCCAACGCATGCGTTTGTAGAGGTTGCCCCCTGTCCCGGGCCTGACCCGGAAAAGAGCAGGGCGGCAGTAACGGAATATGGACACACTGACTGTGTTCAGCTGACACTGGCCGATGTAGAAATGGGATACACTGAAGGGGCAAGGGAAGCAGAGAGAATCATATCACCAATACGTCCAGAGAACTGTTGACTACTGTTACTAAGAGCAAAGTGCCGTGTACACCAACAAACATTGACACGTTGCAAATAGACCCGTTGTGACGACAACACGGTATACCTGGATGGCTCAGTCTCCTCCACAGACAGGAAATTCAAAGAGGCATACATCAAGACGAGCTGCTCGAGTCGAGTGCACAGTTGCTGAGAGAACTGCAATAGCTGCACTAATAAAAAGGGATTTAAAAAATGCAATGCAAGACAAACAGGCAGAAAATATGAAGTGATCTCCGTCCCTTGTTTTTCTTTAAGACCCTTTCCTTTGGGTCTAATTTGTTCTGTTTATTACCAAATTCTTCGACTCTGACCTGGGTGCGAATGTAGGGCAGAAGGGGTGGACATTGGGGAAGGCAACTGCGGGCCACGGACTCCAGGTAAGCAAAGCAGGGCTGGCATGTGCGTAAGAATATGGGAACAGCCTGGGTGAGACTCTCCTTCTGCAAACGGTCACATCTGTACAGACATGGACAAGACAGAACGGAGAAGCAGAATGCTGACTGTAGTATTATTCTACGTTGTGCAATTTTGAAGCACATGCAGTGTATGCCGAATGTGTCACACTACACTGACCCGTTTATCAGGTGTGCCTGTAATTTATCGGCCTTATTCAGAAGGTACTGAAGTTGCTGCTCAATCCGTCGAAGCTTCTCATCCATCACTGAGCACTCAGGGTGAACGGGGACGGAGGACTGCTCGGTTTGCTCAGTGCAGTGTCGCTGTGCACCGCCAGGGGGTGCCACCGCTTTTTCAAAAGCAGCAAACATCGAATTGCTTGTTGGGGGTACAGTATTGTCTGAAGATTAACCAATTTATCAAACTTGCTGTTCGCCACGAAAGCAATACTGAGAGGGACATAGCAACAATAAACCATATTAAATTATATTTACGATTTGAATGAACCCTTCCCCTCTCAACTTACCGCTTATTACATCAAGAGGTGGGTGGCCCAGCTCTTTGGAAATGACTATGGATTGCTGGAACGGCAGCTTCTCTGTTATCTCGTCGGCCATAACGTCCACCCCGCTAGACTTAGTAATCTGTGTAATGGGCTTTGCGCGTGTTGAGACAATCTTACAAGAGGATCCAGTCTGGTACACCTAATACTAAAAAATGAAGGTCCTTCATTTTTACCTCGTATACTCACATTATAGAAACGGCCTAACTGACCCTGCTTTAAAGCGATGACTGCGGTTTGAGAAATCACCACAGCTTGTATGTTGGCGTTAACTCATTTAAAATACTTTTTCCATTTCATCTCACTTAACTGATTCGACGTTACAGTTAGATGGCAGACGATAAAGTAATATAAAATAAATACTAACGGTACACTTCAGATTATCATACTAATGTGTTCTGACAATCCGTTTAGTCTAATATCAATATCAAAGATATGATGCAGAAACCAATACTGTACCAATATACGATGGATGGCTACTTACGAAACCTCCACTTAGCCTAGCTTAATAAACACAATTCAGTTTCTCTAACGAGAGGGTTAACCGACTTAAGTAATTATTATTTGACGTGAAGGTGGTATATTTTGTCATGAATTAGTTGCTTGACGCAGAGATAATACAAATGACTACAATTAAATGAGCTATGCTCACTGCTGATAAGGCCCTTCGTGCTCTTGTTGCAAGTTGTTGGTCCTTCGAAGAGCGGGTCACGTGACCCGCATGGCAAACAGGCCAACGTCACCGTTTTGCCGCCTCTTTGAATGTCAATTATCAACCAGGATATTCACATGAACATCGGATCATACACAAGCCAGGTTGCAGCATATCGAGGCCATCACACTGTTTCTGTTTTTACAGTTTTGTGGAGAATTCAAGATTGAGTATTTACAGAATGGCTTCTCTGGTGTCAGTGGCGAATCTGTGGGGGGAGCAGTAGAAAGTACTTAGCCAACCCTGCTGCCACCCCACATCAAAGTAATAAAAACAGATTATGATCTTTTTAAAGCTGTACTATACAATGTTTGAAATGACTATTGTAAAATATAAAGCAGACATTCACCCGTATTCATAACATTTTACACATATGCTCCAAACTTAAACATTAGTTTGCTAAACTTTTAGCTTGTTTGCGATAATCGCACTTCTAGACATCTCGTCAGTTTCCGAGCGATCGATTGCATAAGTGACATAACATAACCTGAATTGTATAGTATATGGCATGATTTTTATTGTTACGCTAATCCATACGGTTAGGCATCTTTTCAAAACATCTTTGACAGATTTTCAATGAAAGTATCCGAGTAATGACTATTGCGTTTATTCATAGGGGTAACCAAACTGCTATTTGGAATTGATCAATGCTCTCTGAGAGGTGGCTTCTTGACCAGAAATGTTGCCTCAATTATTGGCAGTACAGTAGTGTTTCTGCCGATAGGGGGTGCTCTGTGGACACAAAGCTTATTATTTATAATTTCTTAAAATACTGTAATTATTTTAAGGACGTCGGTCACAGAATTTTATGTGTGATTTTAGAAAATTATGCATTTCCAGCGCTTTGTTAAATACATTTTTTCTTATCGTACTCCGTTGTCTATCCGAGTAGTGTATAATTTAAATGATCTGCGAGATAACTATTTCTTGTAGCTAAATATCCTCTTATTTAGCTTATATATTTGAATTTATATTTATAAATTATATTTAGCTTACGTGCGCGTCTTTTTACGGGTTAATTTTAAAGAAAATCACAAAACACGTCATATGAGATGCCGTTTAACCAGTTACTATTTTAAACAATAGATGGAACTTCCAACTCTTTTTACATAGAAAGATAACTTCTTACAATTGATCTGCCACGTATTTATTTATTACAGTTCTCTTGTTTACAAATGATTTCGGCATATGGACTTTATAGACGTGTAATTAAAATTCATATCAGATTAAACCCATATTTATCTGATTTTATAATGACAGAAGTTGCTTAAAACGCGACCGTTTACATGTCCAATAATAAATTATCAAGTGGTATCCAAACATTTGGATTTCAGTGCGTATATTAGGAGACATGTCAAATAAATCACCTGTTAAAGTTGTAGCCTTTGTTGGCGGATTTCCTATCAACAGTTGCGCCTGAATCAACCGAGACTCAGCGAATCCATGGATTCAGCACGAGAGAGGGACTTACACGCGGTCACGTGACGACACGGGCGCGCTCCCGGACTCTCGCTCTCCCCTCCGCCGCTCGAGCATCGGTCGCCGCTTTGGAGCGAGAGCCTGACCTCGCGGACAAGCCGTTAACAGCGCCGGCGGAAAGGAGGAGAGAAGCCGACGTGTGGTCTGGCCACTGAACCCAGCGATATTAAACAACGGGCTGGCTTCCCGCCCCCGAAAAACCGCCGTCTGCTCTACCAGTCCCGCTGGACAGAGCCCCCCGACCGCTCCGGATAATGGCACATTGCGACTGGAAAGAGGCTTTTTGTGGCGTGTGATACATGGGAGTAGACGCGATGCATTTATCCGGGATGCGTTACACTGAGAGGAGACGAAGGAGTTTGCCTTCTAGTGTTCTGGCTAGCTGAATTGTTTACGGGGTGGGTGTTAAACGCGCACCGCTTAATGTAGCTTTTGTGAGGGCTGCTATAAATTGGTTTTTGTTCGTTGCTTGTAAGCTAGCTGTAATATTCTACCCCTCTAGTTAGCGATAGCGGCTAGCCACGCATTTAACACAGTCTCCACAGAAAGCAGCACGGTCTCTGCCAGCTGACAGTCTAATACAAGTTTCGGCGTTTTAAAAGTCGGTTTTATTTTAATTTTTTTAACTTGCCTTTTTAACTGGGCATTTCTGGACACCGTGAAAGGGACAGTACAACAGAACCTCATCAGCTAGCTCTCAAGCTAGCCACAGCTGTCGGGATGATGGGTCGGGGCTGACCGGCGCCACGGTGCGATGCGGGCCACCTCAGCCCCACCGTTGACTTTGATAACTTCCCAAGCGGCTTGAATAAACCACATTATCGCTAGCTCTGCCGTAACCGTCGGTACCCAGGAAATTTATCCACTTTGTACAGGACGGCGTAGACCGATACTCAACACCTAGATACTGTCACTGCAAGCATTGTCGGTGTACATTATCCCAGGAGAGCCTTGTCTACAAAACAACATATGGCCAACGACTCGATGCAAGTAAGTCCGCCAAGTTTTATTTCAATTATTATAATTTAAAGACCACGTGATTATGCCACTGGTTACCGTCCGCATCGCAGCACGATCGAAAATGTCATATAAATAAAAACAGCACGCCTTTGTGATCTCTTTGGGACCGACCCCGTACGTTGTATTAGACGCGCCCGTGACTGGAGAGCTGGCCATAAAATGTCCACCTTTATGGATGTTAAGCAGTCAGCCTTTACAAAACAGTCACCTTGCTAGACTGTTTTGCTTCTCGCTTTTTTTTTTTTGAGGGGCGGTATTGTAAAGCCGGCATATACTGGGGAAGTGTTCGTCTTTGAATCAGTTGAACCCGTCGATAAAGAGAAATATATACGTTTACGTATTTTTTCTTTTGAAATGCCCCATATGTTCCTCTTCCCTTCACAGATTTACAGTTTGTTTTTAGTTCATTGCAACAACAGTTCTGTATTTGATTAAGAACAGTTGAAGTACTTATACTTTCAGTTCTACAGTTCAGTTGTTGCATTGCAGCGGTAGGATAAACGTTATAATACACATAAAGTTATATTGCAACTAAGAAGTAATTAGTACTTTTAATGAAAGGCTTATAATGACACTGATCAGATCAGTTTCTGTATTATTTTTAAATTGTAAGCTATATAGCAGTGCGTATTTAATCTTTTGGCACTTGACTGTTAGATGTGTGTTGTTTCTGTTGGTCACAGTGATGCGCGTAGCGAACCTCAGAAGACTTTTTTTCCTCGTTTCCAGCCAGATACGCAGTATGTTTGAGCACTTGCGGTACGCTTGCCATAGCTGGTGATGGTGATGGTTATAATACTGGACATCACGTGGGCTCAGATGAGATCTGCAGGTTTTCACTTTGTTCATAACACTGTGCTGTGGAACTATATTGTAAGCCGTGAAGACACGTAATTTGTATGTTGGGTGTTAGGATTGGGGCTTAATTAAATGGGATTAGGTTGCACCATTAGGCAGATTCACTCCAGCATCCTGGAAACTCCAATATGGGTGATGTTAAAAATTAAACAGCGCTCATCCACCCGATAGTCGCACATCTTCTTACTTGCACTATCCAGGGTGGCAGATCTTGTTTGCTAATATTGTTAATCCTGCAAAAACCACACTGATTGTGAATTGTGAACAGATTGTGAAGAAAAGGTAGGATTTCCAAACTTGAGCTAAGGTATTTGTTTAGGAGATTGATATTGTCTTCAGAATATGACTTGCTGGTAAGTTTTTGCTTTACATTACTGAAATTATGCAGCTGCTTTATTCTGCAAAAAAGGAAAACTGCCATTTATTTGTTTGGAAACACTTTGCATATGTTATATTTAATGTATTTACCATATTTAAAATGGAACCATCAGTCCATACGTAACTTGCTATGAGGGAAGGACATGTAATTTAGAGCTCGTTCATCAACTAATCATCTTGAATAAATAGTGGGCGAAAACTGTTGTAGATGATACAATGTTCTGGGCTTGCAACCTTAGTGTTTTTTGTGTTAAATATCTTTCAGTAAGTTATTTCTTACACTTTATTGCATTAATACATTTAATTTCTTCATTGATTAATCTGAACTGCACATCAAATTTTTGCAGTAGTACTTCTTTGGTGACTTGTACTTAGTTCTCATACTGTGATGTTACTTTTAAAAAAGCAATTAGGAGAAAAGGTGAAAAAGTACAATAAAAATATTTATTTCTTGAGTGTTAGCTTCACCTTAGTGCACATTTTGCAGGGGTAATAAGTGAATAGTTTGACACTTTCACATGCTCTGTTGAACAGGACAAAAATCACTCTCACAGAAGTAGGCCTAGCAGAAAAGCTTCACTGGTCACACACTGAAACATGGGAACTGATCCTAACATGTTGACATTTTAAAATGCTTCTGTGTAGCATCTGTTTGCCCTTTTAAGCCCGGACAGTGTGTACAATGGCTGTGGGCGCAACAAGAAGCAGGCAGAGAGAGGCTAAGTCTCAGGGCGAGGTCAGTGACAGAAAAGGGAACCCTTGTGCTGTCAGACAGGTTATGGGAACAGAGGAGGCCATTATCTCTCTGGTTGGCTCCTCCATTCTTCAGCCTGCACTAGCTGCAAGTGGCTCCAAGGGACCCCTGGGAACCTCACCACAGGCTGCCCCCGAGTGTGCCTTGGTCAGGTTCTGCCAGTGGATCACAGAGGGTTCTTCTGAGCATGTCTTTGTTCTGCTTAGAGGGGAAAAGGGGGGAAAACAGGAATCCGAACTGCGTCATACATCCTTGAGTGGGTCAAAGGAAAATCAAAAAGCTGGGGGTTATGACATCGGGGGGGCTCATCATAATAGTGTCAGCATTAGTTCTGTCAGCATTTCAACTCACTAATCCCACTACTTCAGAAAACAGCAGCTGCTGTATGCCTGTGTACATGCCCAAGATGCACATGTGCAGTGCTGTATGGTATTATGGCATTTGGAACTTAACCCTCTTGAGTTCTGCAGAACTTCTACAACAAGTCTCGTACACACCACTGCATCATAAATACATGCACATACATACACAAAATTGAGGAATGTCTAGAATGGTTTATATATTCTTTCATACTACCTAAAGATTGTGGGTCCTTGTTATATTATACTTAATAATATTACATTACCTTAATTATATTATGCTTAGATTGTCCCTGGAATTTATTTTATGGTATTCATCTATAAAATATACTTTAAAATCTAAATTTACAGTAATGGGTAGGCTTGAGACTATGTTGTAATCCCAGGAAGAACTCTGTTGTCTAGTTGAGTGAGGAGTCTAACATGAATAGCAGTAACTATCAACATTTTGAATTGATACAGTTTAATACTGTGAAAGTTTAATATTGTCAATTTGGGGAAAAAAGTAGTGTTTCAGTATTGAGCATAAATTTTAGTTATTCTAACGAAAGGTAGCCAAATTAATCTGGGGATTTCTTTCCCTTATTTTCTCACTTTTAACCATTTTTAACCGTATAAACATTTTATCAGCTTATATATATTTACTCTGTCCATATATCTCCCCCCCCCCCACACACACACACAAATTGCTACAGATTTCTGGAACCAGAATTTCTAATGGTCTGATAATACTACCCCCCC
>JAODJU010000095.1:8010383-8027972 GCA_026776725.1 Gnathonemus echidnorhynchus
GCAATCGGCAGATCATGATCTTGGTGATCGGTAATCGGTGATCGGCCCCAAAAATGCTGATCGGAGCATCTCTACTTCTGTACATAGCTCATGTTTCTGAAAAGCCTGCAATTCTAACCCCCAGTTCTTTCCAAATGTAACTTTCAATCAAATTAGAGTTTTACAGTTATGTGCTGAAACAACAGTGTATTCAGCATTGTTTCTGGAAGTATTAGCATTGCATGAAAATGGGTTACTAATCAAATCATCCGTAACTGCAACATCTGGATGTTTTATTAGTGTGTTGTAAAAACCTTTATAGTTAATGTTGGCATAGTGCTTTCTTGAGGCAACAAACTAACTATGTGCAGATTGTCATCGCCAGTTTACTTTGTGTGTGCTGGCTGCTAAAAAAGACAACTCATTTCGTGGTATTTGTCATTTATTTTAGGTCTTATTTGCAGAAATCAAAATGATAAAATCAGACTCATAATTGTTGACTTGGGGTACAGTATAAGGAACCATTGACCCTGAGTCTATGCCTGTATTCAAACATTTGCAAATAATGTCCTTTAGGACTGCAGAAAGATTCTGTGTAACACTAGCCTCCATTGAATATTCTATCATGTTTTTTTTGCCACAGTGGTAGGATTTTCATATCCAGTCATTCAGCATGATTCCGTGTGGAAGCCATGCAAAATTAGCACCATTGTGTTGTTGTTGTACACAACCAGGAAATGTTCTCATGCAAATTACTAATATGTTGGAATGCACTAGTTGTATATAGTTGCCTTTGATTTTCATTTATGTCAGCCTTTAGATTACATGGTGATTGCGATAACTACATTTTGGCAAGGCGGCTTTAAGTTGATCTGGGAACAGATGTATACATGTGTGGCAAGAAGTTTCCTCAAAGTAACTCTGAATTGGACACGACATCTCTATTTATAGACCCAGCCACGTCAACACGCCATTAAATCTTCATTAAGGGTTAGCATTCTCGGCTTGGGCCTCCTGGAGTAGAGGAGCATTCATTAGACACTGCTTTTGGAACTCTTTAGGTGTGTGAAAGAAGGTGTCAGAATTGATGCATGTGTTCATTTGGTGGTTTGTCATTTGTTTGCCTTGTTGTTTGTATATGCCAGCTGACTAGCTGTCAGTAAGTATCGCTATTGGCTCTTTGGTGGCCTTGTTCTCATTGGATGATTACTTTTTGTTCTGGGTGGATACACACATGATTGTGTAAATATAGCATTTCCTTTAAAAACAGCTTCTATATGATGGTTCATGTTTAAATGTGCTGATGTGTCTCCCTGCAGGGCATCTGTGGGCTTCAAAGTGCCCACATCATTGTGAGGACAGACGTGTGGTTGTGGATTTATTTGGCATACTTCCATACAGTTATATATGGGAATGTTCTTGGTGTTGGTTTAGGAGCAGCACTTCTGGATTGTGCATCTGTAGCTTAAATATGCGGATGAGTCCAGTGCCTTGACCAGTGTGGCATGGACTGTCTACAGCAAAGAGTGGCAGAGTAGAATTGGGGTTTCGTGAAGGATTTAAGCAAAGCTTTTTTTGCTGTTTTCATTTTCATTACTTATGTCTGTTCATGTATACATGAAAAAAAACATGCCCTCTTTGCCTGGGTTTCCTCTTTGCTAGGGGTTCAGTCTTCTGAACTTTCAAAATGTAATGTGCATTTGTGTTTGTGCACAGGGCTTGTGTGTTTCTGGCCTGTTTCCACTGCTTTGCACCAACCTTGTGGTTAAACAATCATAAGCCCCTGAAGCCACTGAGTGAAGCGAGATTGTCCTGTTGACGTGGAGGGCCCTCCCCCCCAGCCTGATTGACACACAAAAGATCCACAGAAGGATTCAGCTGATAAAGCAAACGTGGGCGCTAAGTGATGGACAGCTTTGCACAGTGCTGGAAATGGACTAATTGAGTCTCTGGTGGGGTGGGGTGGGGGGGGGTGGTGTGTATGCTGCATAACTGGATCCCTCCCTAGAAACTCACAGGACTGTGAAGGCTGTAATGCCTGTGACACAGATTTCCCCTGCGGAGTAGCAAAACTGGGACATGATTGTACAGAGTTAGGAACTGGGATAGAGGGCAAAAGGTGATGCATTTTCAAATCCAGGAAGATGTTTGACTTTTTAACAATTTTATGAAATATGCTTTACCTTAAACATATTGGTAAATACCTTTGGCTGATGACCATTAATAATGATTTTTAAGCTGTTTTTGTTGGTTTGGATAAAAGTTCATCAAGCAAGTAATACAATTTGAAATTAGAATAAGATGGTAATGAAGGCCTTCATAGCACAGCAGCCCTTCAGCAGCTCCTGTTTATTATACTCAAGGTTCTATCAGCCAAATTCCTCTCCTCTTTCCATCTGCTTTGCTTTGTTTTTACTCATGCTGCTCTCCTGCTCCATCTAGCTTAAAATGCAGATAGTTGCTCCCCCACAGTGTGTGCTGCTTATGACCTGTGTGTACACATGTATGCAGCACAGCCGAGAGGAGGGCAGTGGTCCCTTACTATTAATGACGTTTCACAAATTGCCATTCTGGGATGGGGGTGGGGGGGGCTGGGGGAGCGTTGGAGTCTGCCAGTGTGTTGCTGCTGAGACAGAGCCAACGACAGGAAGGAAGTTGCGCGGCTGCAATTTCTCACTCACAAAAGCTGTGCCTGTCTCTCCCGCTGTTTATATCTGTGTCTGAGTTCGCCTCTCTGTCTTGCACACACTCTCTCTCTCTCAGCTGCTGAAGTACAGGAAGTTGTGGGGTGTGGCCCAGTGCACTGTTCTGTTGCTCTGCTCTGGTTCCCCACACATCACAGGATTCGCGGGGATTTCTTTCCTGTCTTTTTTTTTTATTCCCTCCCTCTGGGCAGCAGGAAGGTCATCGTGGACTTTAGGAGCAGGAAATAAGGAGTTTTTTTTGGGGAGAGGAACACTTTGGCAACGGGCGAGTGCATCGACAAGGGAAAGGGGAGGGGGGGGTATTTGGGGGTGGGGGACCATGGCCAGCGAGGGATCGGTGTCAGAGGGTCCGGGTGAGCGGGCCGAAGACAACAGTCACGCTGACCTAGAGGCAGTGGTAGGCCCCCAGGGGGATCGCCTGTGTCTGTCTGGCCCACAGCTCCTTCATGTGCTTACCTTCTTCATCCTGCTCTACTTCCTCTGCAGAGTCTCTTTTCAGTTTGCTTATCTTGTCACTAAAAATGTTTTTGGGTGCAGGGGGACTTGTATATGTTTTTGCTAGTTCTCCTCCAAGATCAGGGTTTTTTTTTCCTTTTGTTTCCCGTCATCTGACTGCTTCTCTCTTGCTCGCCTTGTTCTGTCTCCAGTTTGCTCATTAAACTTCTCTGCCATTAATGGCGCACCCTTGCAGCCACCCAGCTCCTTCAGTAACATACTCATCTTGGCTGTGTGTGCACAGTGCTCATACCCATTCATTTTTAAAAGTATGAGTTTTTTTAAGTGTCAAATCTTTCTCTCCCTAAAATATGGTTTTTATTTTTTTATTTAATTTAATTAAAAAATAGGTTATATACGAAGCAAGCGCAAAAAAAACTGAAACGATAGTACTAAGAAAGTTAACGCCTTTTATGCTTTTACTCCTGTGTTCTGGGCTGAAATGGAAAAAAGGGTAGAAAAAAGCAGAAACTTTCTGTATTTGACACTTCCGCCTGTCTGCTGTCCTTCCGTCTCTGGCTTGTCGGTGTCAGGTCTCCCTCTCACACGGTTTGAGCAATATTGCCTGTTTGTAGAGGTGTGGGTGCTCCATCAGCCTCATAAGTGAGACTGGCTGGGTTGGAGGGGGGTGTCCATACACCCAGAGCATTTACACGTTTTGCCTGAGGACCTTCCCGACCGTGACGTGTATCACCAGGGAGCGGCATGTCACCCTAGAGCAACTTGGGCTTTGCCTACAAATATATCCGTAGGAAATCCCCACCTAAAGTGGTATTACTAATACAGCAGGCATGTATTGTTCATGACCTGCTATTAGTTAAGTGACACGTGAATAACCTTCCATGTGGAATACAGCAGCCATGGCTCTCTCTGTACTGATTCAGCCAGGTCTCCACTGGCTTGCTGAGGGCTGTTTTACACAGAGACTCCCTCACCTCCTGTGCCCTGCCGATCGTGACGCTCTGTTGACACAGTCCGTACAGGCCCCGCGACCACATTTCTGTTGTAGCCATGGTGATCGGCTCAGGCCGAGGGAGCATGGCGGCGCTGCAGCCCGTACGCGTGGCTGTCTTCACCGTAAATCGATCTCCATCTCATCTGAAGGTGGTGTAATGTTCCCTGATCCTCTTCCCATCAATTTTTCTAGGGCTTCGGAGATACGTATTAAGTCTTATTTTGGTAGCCTCTGATTGGATAGTTGCTGTCTATTTCTTTTGACAGTTTCAAGTGACTATGGCAGGTGTGGTCGCTGCCTGGGTCATCCTGTTGACTGCGCATTCAGTGGCTCACATGGGTGTGTGACTCATCACTAACAAACCAGTCTGCCTTGCTGTGCCATGTGCTGATTTTTTAATGTGGACAGATAGGCTGTGTCTTTGTTATTTTTGTGCCACATAAGTAACCAGTAATGCTGACTTTTACAGGAAGTGGATTTACAGGTAGTGTACTAGACGTCATTTCAGTTTTTCAAGGCTCGGCATCAAAAAGTAAAGTACAAGGAAAACTTTTTCCTGTTTTGGTTCCTTTTTTTCTCCTGCTTTAGCCTGTGCGTATCAGATGAATTGCACAAGCGAGCAATTTGCTCTGTTCAAGTGCCTCCAACCCAATCTCCCAGCAACCTCCTCATTCCTTATCATAAACTGAGTCTGTTCTCTTCTTCCTGTAACGTGAGTCAACGTCTGTTCGCGCCAGTCTTTAAAAGCACGGAAAACCCCCCCGCCCCACAGTAATCCGTGTTGTGTCGCTCAGCAGGGCCATAAGGAAGGTGCTCCGCCCCCATAATCCAACCCCCCACGAGTTGCCGCGTCATCAGAGTTACACAGGAAACAGGAAACCTCTGAGGCCCATGCTCTGGCGGACATCCTCAAACGGCACTGCCTCTGTTCTTCTGCCTGCTGTGAGGCTCCCCTTCTGTCTGTCTGATCCCCTTCTCTTGTCATCTCCCTTGACTGCGTGGCCGCTGCTCTGCCATCACCGGGGTGCCATGTGCTGGCATGGGGAGGGATGGCCCTCCCTGGAAGAGGTGACCTGTCCTTGGTTCATCTCGGCAGCTTTTATTTTCGCCTGTGGTTCATATACGCCTGTTCGCAGCACCCTTGTTGACGCTGCTGGCTCGGGAGTAGAGAACCTGCAGAGGGGTTGGCCTGCTTCTGTCCCTGATACCTCAGAGGAAGCCAACTGCCTCTGTGCTTGTTTCTGCTTGTTGATGTCATCGTCTAGGGCTGTCTTCAGGGCATGTCTCTCTTTTTTTTTTGCTTGGCTATTATATCTGTTGCTCCTTTTGAGCCCGCGTATCTCCCTTCTCATCTCGTCTCTCATCTCCCACCCTTCCCCCCTTCCGTTAGAGTGACCCAGACGGGCTGTCGGTGCTGGAGCAGCTGGGTCTGGACCACAGCTCTGACTTATCGGACAGCAGCGTGCAGCAAAGACTGGACGAGCAGCGGGAGCGCATCCGGCGCGAGATCCGCAAGGAGCTGAAGATCAAGGAGGGCGCCGAGAAGCTGCGGCGTGCCACCACCGACAAGCGCAGAGCCGTGCAGGTGGACAGCCAGCTGCGCACCTCCAACAAGCGCCTGGACACCCTGCACACCCAACTGCAGGAGCTGGATGCTCACATCGTCGTCAAGCACCCCAATGAGATCCGCGGTGAGGGGATGGGGACAAGTGGGGTTAGGGCTGGTGAAATGCCCATACTGGCAGCAAGCTGCTGTAGATGTAGAAGAATGTAACTGCAATTTCTTCTGTATATGAAGAATTTAATAGATAGCAGAATGTATTATTGCAGATCATTCTTGTTTCTATTAAGAAATATTAATGGCTTTAAATATGTTCTAATATAAACCATACTGCAAATTCTAAAGCTACCACTGGTTTTTCACTGCCACCAGATGAAGCCCCACAATCCCCTGGGGCTGTCAGCCAGCCATCAGCCAACCAGGAACGAATTGCAGCCCTGCAGCGTCAGCTCAACATCGAGCTCAAAGTCAAGCAGGGAGCCGAGAACATGATCCCCATCTATGCCAGTGGCTCCACTAAGGTACCAGTCACCCACTCTGCCCTTTTCCTTTAAATGATTACTCCTCTGCCTGCTGAATATATGATGCTGTGTTTCTGCCAGCTGGCCCAACCTTGCATGCTTTCACCCCACCTGCCTCACTTAAACATTAACCCACGCCTGATGTTCCCCCTCTCAGGACAAGAAGCTGCTGCAGACAGCTCAGCAAATGCTGCAGGACAGTAAAACAAAGATCGACATCATTCGCATGCAGATCCGCAAGGCCGTTCAGGCCACAGAGCAGCAGACAGAGGATGTGCAAGGTAAGCCTGTCTGACTGGCCCATACGACTGTTTCTTTGTTGTCTGAATAACCTCTCTATAGTGGTTTAACCACAGAGTCTCTTTCTGAATGTTCTAGAATATAACCATGCTGTCTCTCCGCTCGGGCTCCTGGTTTCCTCTCGCATGCAGTTTCTCTTTTCCTCTCCAACCTCGCTGCTTCTCTGCATCAGTGTTTTCCAGCCTGGTCCTCAGGTTTTTGCAAAAATGGCAGGGAGCTGGGAGGGAGCAAAAACATGGACTGTCTGGGGGTCTCTGAGGACCGGGTTGGGAAACGCTGCTTTACATCACCAAGTTTGACCCCTGCCACGTTTGAACTGCTGGTGCAATCTGACCAGCATCCAGGAACACCTGCACAGCTCTGAATCACAGTGACGGCAGCTTGCGCCTCATTCCTCTTGTGCAGCCGGTTATTAACTATCTTACGCAGACAGAAGAACAGTACCTGTGCAGATTTATTTATCTGTAGTTGGAGGTGGCCAGTCGGTCAATGGTGCTGAAAATGGCAGAGCACAGGGGCCCGGGGGTAAGGCCTTTGGAAATGTGGCTTAAGCAGGTGTAAGGAAGGAATCAGAGGAAAGAAAATGAAGAAAATGAAATTAGACTGTGGAAGTCAAAGGACTAAAAGGATTAAAGGGAGGCTGTGATGTCAGAGATTTTGAACAATGCACTTGGTCAATATTTTCTGCTAGACACCAATTGTTGTCATTATTTTAATATTATTGTTCATAAGAATAAAGGAAATTACAGAGTAGTCAGTAATGGGCTTTTCTAACTTGTGTGCCAATATGATTCCACCAGGTTTTAAATTTCTGGAAAAACATTTTCCTAGAATTGTCTTTTTGGGTTTTCCCCCCTTGTCTGTCTGAGGCCTCGTCTCGAGGGTCATCCCACACCCTTTCCCGTGTTCTCCCTTCCTAACGCTCTGTAGCCTTATCTTGATGGTTCATATATGTTATGCTCTGAGTTAGTCTGGCTCTTACCTCAAGCTCCTTGTTTGTCCCCCACCATTCTGCAATGTGGGTGCTGAGTTTTTAAAATGTGTGCGTTAACCCTCTGAAAAGTAGTATTTAATGTAATTATAGACCCACTCTACACTGTGTTCCCCCCATGTGATATAAGGTAAATACAGGCCTTGGGTTCCTGCTTCCCTTCTTTTAGGCAGGAGTGCAACAACTTGTGGGTCTCATTGAATTATAGCTCACTGTGTATTTGTCTTATTGTTGTAACATACTGTTTAAATCCTGCAGCAGTGTATCTGCCCATTTTTCCCTCCCTTTTTTGTCAGGTTTTTAGTTTAGACTTTGTCTTTTTTTCTAAATTGACCCAATTCATAATATTCCTGCAGTGCTGTACCCACACAAGCTGACAAAAACGATCATACCCACATTGCAGTGTTGCGTGGTGCTCAGTCACCTGTTCCATCTTTCACACACCCCTGTGCCACAGGGAAGCCTGACCTGTGCGGCGTAGAGCTGCGTATCGAGGAGCTGCGACACCATTACCGCGTGGAACACGCCGTGGCGGAGGGGGCCAAAAACGTTCAGCGCCTACTGGGTGCCTCTAAGATCCAGGACAAGAAAGCCATATTGGAGGTCAGGGGTCACTCGCTAGCACATTGCAGAGCCGTCCTTTCAGCAGCTGTGCCTTATAAACCACTAAGATCATGTGCACAGCACTGTCATTTAATTAGATGACTGCATGAGCTGTTTAAGTGGACAAGGCCAATGGTTTTTGCGAAACCAGCAACATAGTAGCATAATATTCAGCCACCAATAGCAGACAGCAGGGAGTAGTAATGTGAACTTTTGCACATCTATTAGATCGTAGATCGTATTAGAAGTGGTATGTTCTTCATTCATGACCTGTAATTTTAGAAATCATATAATTAGTGCAGTAAAGGCAGAACACAGATCATGTTAGTGTCGCTTAAGCTTGTGGTGGGGGCAACAGGTGGAGATTTAAAAATGACAAACCTCAGCACCCCCCCTCCCATTCCCCATCGGTGCTGCAGGCTCAGTCCCGCCTGAGTGAGTCATCCCAGCGGCTGGACCTTCTGCGCGACTCCCTGGACCGCCGGCTAGCAGAGCTGCCTGAGGATCACCCCAAGGCCTGCCTCATCAAGGAGGAGCTGGTGCTGGCCTCTTCCCCTGCCTTTAGCTCCCGTCATGGCGCCCCCTATGTGCACAACCAGTACAGCACTCTCAGCAAGCCCTCCCCATTGACAGGTAACTTAGATGATGGAGCAGGTGGTAACTAAGGTCAGCCGATACGGTACAGTGGTCTTCATTGATTCAGTTGAAGCTTTGAAGTTTGTTTGGCATGAAAACTCATGAAAAGGGTGATGGATTGTGACTCTTTGCTATTTTTAGGGGATTGTGTTAGTGTTGTTATACTGGAATGTTGTTAGGTTAACAATCCATATCTGCCACAGTCGGTTTAACTGTGAGGGCCGCACCGCTCTGCATAGGCAGACAAGGTTTCAGCTACGGCTCTCATCATGTCGCAACAATCAAACCCTGTAATGTAAGTAATCCTAAAACTTATGAAGGATAATGCATTGCGGTTGCCTCAAGGGACAAACTGGCTGGCCAGGAGGAGCACATGAAGCCATGTAGTTTAACACTTGGTCAGATATGACTTGCTAAAATGGCTTAAGATTTAAATGAAAGAGCTAAGCAGCTGCTTCTATGGTTGCCTGATAACAGTAATGAGACCTGTTTAATCTCTTGTCAGATTCTTTTGACAAGGGTTTACCACTTTCTGACTTGGCGTGTTTACCCATGTATGTGATCATCCTTTCGGTTGATGAGCTCAGACCTGTTGTGGTTTCTTTCTCACGAGACCTTCAGTCCAGCCACTGCCTTTGTATTCCTTCTTTGGAGAATCTGCCTGTCAGCTTTGCGACGAGCATCTCACGTTTCGAGATTCCCCTGAAAAATCCGGTCCATCTATCGGTTTGTGTTACAGCTGCATCCCTTGATCTCCCAATGACATGCCAGCTGAGCTGACAGCAATCCCTTTTGAAACCAGTTAATATCCACTGCTTTATCCTGGAATTTTAACTAGAGAAGCAATATATAAGCATTAGGTTCAGCTGCGCAGTGTACGTTCTGATTCAGTGCCGAATCCCCCACACTCGCCATGTACTGTGAAGGCAGCTGCACAGCAAAAACCGCCTTCGGGCAGTTATCATTTTAGATATCGTAATCAGTCCGTCTCTGCATGGCATGCTTGTGTGCCAGCGAGCCTGTCACAGCCAAGGAACTTGATGGGGATGGTGCTTATGTTGTTAAGGCAACGTTATCCATGTCTTGCTAGAATGTCTGCTCATGGACATTAAAATGCGTGTTTGTTGACACTCTGCATATTGTTCAGAATAGAATGTGCAACTTTGTGTCATTTGCTAGAAGCAAGTCATAGCCAGAATACTTAAGAGCAGGGGTCTCCAACTCCGGTCCTGGAGAGCTACTATCCAGTAGGTTTTCTGTCCCACTTGGCTTCTGATGAGCCACACCTGTTCCTGGTATTTACCTGAGAACAGGTGCGGCTCATCGGAAGCCAGGTAGGATAGAAAACCTACTGGACGGTAGCTCTCCAGGACCGGAGTTGGAGACCCCTGCTTAAGAGCAATTATTGTCAGTTCTACGGTGTACAAATGGGAGGCTGTTATTTAGTATGAAAATGAAGCAGTCCTTCACCACCATGCTGTGCGTCTCTCAGGGACATTACAGGTGCAGCTGCAGGGTTGCGTGGGGCTGCTTGAGGTGGTGCCCGGGAGGAGCCGTGGGACGCCGGTCGTGTTGCCTTGCTACAGTCCCGGGGAAGGCCGCTCCTTTATGCGTGGCAGCAAGGGCCTCTACGGGCGCAGTGGCAGCGTCAGCGGCAAGGCGCCCAGCAAGACAGACGAGCTGTCCTGTGAGTGTGACTCTCTGTGTGTTTCTAATGTACATTCATGTATGAAGTGTTCAGAATCAGATGGCTGACAAACGGAGCAGTATGCATTGTGTTTGGGAGGTTTGTGTGTATGTAAATACTGATGAGTGTGTGTTATGTAAATACTGTCTAGTTGTATGTTTACACAAGTACACAGGCTTCACTGTAAAGCATAACAGAAGGGTGTGCGTATGTGTCAGTGTGTGCTGTGTGTATGGTGTAAGCTGTGCGTCTGTCCATGTACTGTGTATGTGTAAAACATCTCAGTGGTAGAGGGATGTATGCGTGATGTGTGCATGTATTCCGTAGCGGAGGTGAGCGCAGTGCTGAAGCTGGAGAACGCTGTGGTGGGTCAGACTGCCTGGAAGACCGTAGGGGAGCAGGCCTGGAACCAGACCTTCACTCTGGAGCTAGAGAGGGTGAGACCTTCTGGAGTGGAACTGTGGGGTAACAGAGGGCCCCCAGCTGGGTGTCCTTTCACATCACCTGCAACCCACGTCTGTTGTATAAGAGCCTGGGGTCACAGGGTGATATTGCAGGAAGAGAACTGCTAACGTACCCTTGATGGGGTCCTAAACACAAGCCAAGTACCCTGCTCCCAGGTCAGGTTGGGGAGCATACACTGGTACAGTGCATTGTCGCGCCCACTGCATGACAAAACACCTTGGAATCTCAGTTGGAGATTCCACTGGCCAACATGCAGTCCAATCCCATCCTCCGGAAATGCTTGTCTCTCTTCCGCAGCCAAGTGTTACGGTGGTGTCCCCTTGGCTTGAATCAGCCACTTGGGTCCTCAGCAATGAGGAACCTGAGAGTAGGATCACCCTCAGGGAAACACGCCACATGGCCGTAGTACTGTAACTGACGCCCCCTCAAAGTGCAGTCATGCAGAAAATTAGCGGTACCCAAGGATTCTCCGATGAGAGACAGTGCCAAAGGAGTCCAGTTTTCGTGTCAGGTCACTGGATAGCATCCATGTTTCTCAGCCATACAGCAAAACATGGAGCACCAGGTCTTTAAAGACTTCATCCATCATACTCTTACAGCGATATCGGGATCGCCATACACCCCTTTTCAGCAACCTCATGACCCCCCATCCTCTCCCAGTCCATCTACTGATTTCATATGAAGAGTCACCAGAGACATGAATGTCACTGCTGAGGTAACTTAACCCCTCAACGAGGTCGACATTCTCTCCGCAGACAGAGACTCTGCTAGCGCCTGTGAGGTCATTAAAGGCCTGGATCTTGGTTTTGATCCAGGGTACTCACAAACCCATATACCCAGACTCCTCGCTCAGTCTCTCGAGAGCCTCCATTGACTCCGTGAAGATTACAGTGCCATTGGCAAAGTCAAGATTGGTAAATCTTTCCTCACCAGCAGATGCCCCAGAGCCACTGGACCCCACGACCCTGCCCAGCACTCAGTCCATGCATGCACTGAATAGAGTAGGAGCAAGAACACACCCATTTCTTGGGTTTAAACGGACTGCTCCCGTCGCTGGTAGGAGAGCAAGTCATCACAGATCCAGTTGAGGATGACCCTAATAAGGACCTTACCCGCACTGAGAGGAGTGTTATATCCCCCTGTAGTTGCCTCAATCTAGGTGATCCCTCTCCCCTTTTCTAGATCCGGTCTAAAAGTCCAGTATTGGAGTCAGTGGGGATGATGCCTGTCTCCCAAATGGAAGCAAAGTTTGCTTGTAGTACCAGGAGGACCAGCCTCACCACCAGCCAGGAGAAGTTTACCCCCAGATACCACAGATTATGTGTGGCATTTCCTACCCCCTGCTGGTTCACCACAGCTAGTTAAATTCGCCACAGTAACAGCTACTCTCTGAGTATGGCAGCCATCAGAGCGACCAGAATAGTAATAGGTGTACCAGCCTACAGAGATCTGGCCGTTCCCCACACTGCATACCTCAGAGAGTGCTGCCACTGAAAAGCAGACTTCTCAAAGCCCCCCCGGCAGCAGGGGAAGCCGGTCATCATGCCAGAGAGATACGACGTGCCTAACTGGATGAGCCCCCTCAGATGAGGACACGAGTGATGTTGTGCAGTGGGTGATGACTTGGCACCACACCAGCTCTGATCCCCCCAGCAGACTTGACCCCATTGGCTCCCCAGTGGTTTTGACTCCTCCGGGGATGAGGCTTCCAGAGTCTTTCCCCCATCCCCTTCACGATGCATGCAGCCTTCCCGCTGAGAGCAGAAAGAGAGTCCTGTGTGCTGTTTCGGGGCTGGGTGACGCTTTTACGGTGGCTGGAGCGCCAGTCCCGCCACCAACCCCCAGATTTGTCCCTGCATGATGGAGGGCTGCTCGTACATAAAGCACTCGCCGCGTAATGCTGGCTGTCACTTGCTGGAGACAGCAGCAGGCGCCTGGCAGATGCCTGATGCCGCTGTGTGTGTCGCTGTGCCGTAACCTGAGTAATGGGACGCCTGCTGTGTCCACAGTCTAGGGAGATGGAGATCGCCGTGTACTGGAAGGACTACCGCTCCCTGTGCGCCCTCAAGTACCTGAAGCTGGAGGACTTCCTGGACAACCAGAAGCACCAGGTCCAGCTGGACCTGGAGCCGCAGGGGCAACTGCTGGCTGAGGTAGAGGGAGACACACACACACACATAGTGAATGTTCCATATCATTCATTATCATCAAAACCTGAGAATATGTAATCGTTTATATTTTATGCTTCTTATTCTGCAAAATATCTGCTGGTTTTTCCTTGATCTGTATTTAGCATTTCGCTCTTCTGCAAACTTCTGTAAACATGAATAGTTCTGTGATCAATGGTCATCTCCCTATTAGCACAAAACAGTGACTGCACATGCTAAAATCAGTGCCAGATCAGTAATAAAATAAAACTTAGCATAAACATTAGATTCAGATTAACATAAAAAACATGCTGCTAATGTCAACCATTTTATTGATTAAAAAGTAGGGAAAGCGGGTTATGGGATTTGGGAGAAACACAAAGAAGTTCTTGTACCTGTGGGCATAATGGCGAATAGTGATACACTCAGTGTCCGTGCCTCTGATCTGTGGTAATAAGAGTAATAGTTTTATTTATGTACCACTTTTCTGTTATACAGCATACAAAGTGCTTTAAAGAGGGAATAAAAAACAAGGTGCATAAAAACATAAATGATGGAAAAAAACAATGAAACACATAAAAGGATATAAAATAGCGCAAAAAAAAAAAAAACAGCACGAATACCACAACCAGATTTTGTTGAGAAAATGCAGTAAAGATAGTCTAATTGAAAACAGAAGCTGAATGCATCCACTGTGTACATTCATGTTTTTATGCTGAACTGAGAGAACGTTCTATAGCCTGGTGCTGTGGTGAGTGAAGACTGATTACCCAAATTTTGAACAGATTGGGAGGACGACCCACAGGTTGCTGCTGGAACTAAGCATTCTGGATGGAACATATCTAAAAAGCAAATCACTGTGTGGAGCTGGCCCATGAAGAAACCTGAAAACTTTCAGAATCATTTTAAATTTAGTCCTAAAAAAATTAAATTAACTGTTGGAGAATTTTGAGGGCTGGTGAAATCCCCATAGCTGGTACATGTCAGTATTCTCGGAGCAGGGTTCTGAACTCATCGTGCTCCCAGGTGGGCCTGACAGCAGCATAGCAGCAGTTCCGTCTTGATGGCACAGTGTTTGGTGTTAGGTTTTCTAAGTAGACAGTGGAGAGTGTATCACAGATCTTGGCAGAATTCCATAAATGGAAATAGACTATCCGTAAAAGTGACACCCACAGTTTTAACCAGGTCTTTAAGCTTCACTACTCTTTATACAAACTTATGTCTCATCTTAGAGCTGTAGAAAGATCTGAGACATCCATGCAGTGATGTCATTGATCCAAACAGCTGATAGACTTCTGAGTATCTGCCCCTAGGGACTTGTAGCTGTATCATCTGCATGCTGATATCACTGATGTGTTTGTGAATCATACATAAAGGTTAAATAACAGCAGCCCATGGGTGGGGAACCTCTGACGCTCCTGTGAACTGGAGGTCCCTCACGTTCATTGTTTCGTACGTCGCCAGCAGACCAGCCTTGGAGTTGACAGCCATACAGAGCCGCTGCACTGATAAACAAATGTGTTAAACGCATGTTTATTGAATGGCTAAATTATTTTGTCAGACATAACAGCTTCTTTAGAGATTTAAGGGAAGAATGTCTGTGTATATATGAAATGTCTGCTGGCCAGTCATGGGGATGACTATCAGGCGGTAAGTTCACCACTGATCCCAGTACAGCACTTGCACACACGCACCAGGCGTCGTACGCGGAGGTGGAGGACGGTGCCCGTGTGTGATGTGTGACGTGTTTTCCAGGTCACCTTCTTCAACCCCATCATAGATCGCGTCCCTCGTCTCCAAAGACAGAAGAAGATCTTCTCCAAGCAGCAGGGTGAGACTTGAGAGCCTCTCGTTCAGAGCTGTTCTTCGGTGACCTGAGATCAGAGGGCCGTGAGATGTGTGTGTCTCCAGCGTGGGCAGGGTCTGTGCCAGTCGGGGTGCAAACCCTGTTAGCTCTACAGGGACTGCACCTAAATACCACAGCAGCACCTTCAAAGTTGCACAGAAAGAGGCGGCCGTCCTGTTCAGGTTGCTCCATAAATGCCCAGAGTGGAGCGCAGCCAGTCCTTGCTAAAGGGCCATTGAGTCTGTCTTTGCCCTGAGAACCTTAGCGCCATCTGGTGGCCGCAGTAATGAAAGACTTTTCAGAAAAGAAGAAGCTTTTGAATTAGGCTAGTGGAGGCTGTGCTTCATTGTGTGTACGTGTGTGTCATACAGGCAAGGCCATCCTGCACAGTCGACCGGTGAACGTGGACATCAGCACCTGGGTGCGGCTGCTGAAGAATGCCATTCCCACGATGAACAACTCGGGCACCTACAGCCCCAACGCCCACTCTCACAGCCCTGGGTACGGCCCATTTACTCAGTGTAGCCTGCTGGTGTGAATGTGTATGAATCCCCTTGAATGTAAAACCATCCAGAGACTGCATGTTCATTTACTGTGCGCCACCCAGCAAATACAAATCCTCACAGACAGTAAAAATCACACACTGATAACAATAGTGATGATGGATACCATCTGTGTGTCTCAGGGAGATATCCATGGACAAGCTGAATCTGGATTGTGACTCGCCACAGAAGCCTGACATAAAGAAGGACATGGACACCCACACCCCGGTGAGAAGCAGATGGGGAGGAATAGGGGTGGGTTGGGAGGGAGTGATGAGATAAAGTGGAGCCAAGAGACCCAGCCGTCACGTGACTGACCACAATGACTGTGTGACCCTGCTGAGGCTCCCCAACCTGTAATCTGAGCTATCCGGGGGGAGGATTAGTCTCATGGGGGAGCTGGGGTGCAGAACCTGAGCCACGGAGACTGATGGGGTGGCAGTCAAGAGCGTGAAGCCAAGAGAATGTGAAGTGAGTGAGGCAACCCTAGTTAGCTCCAGTTCCACTTGCAGAGCGTTGGTTAGAAGGTAGTTTGGTGACCAGGTCTGTGGCCAAAAGCTTAGAATGATCTGTAGAGGGGGAGGGGTATTTATTTTTTCCATGGAGTGAGTGATGGAGGGGGGGTGGGCTGGCAGATGGTGTGGTCAGTGTGGCTCCAGGATTACAGGATTAATTATTGTGAAAATGCATTACCAGGAACCTGAAAGATGGGGGGGGCAGGCAGCATGGGGGAGCAGAATAATAAAAAATGTGCCTCTATGTACATGTGAGTCTGTATGTCTGACTGTGACTCTTCAAGGTCGATTCGTTGGCACACATTAAACAAGCTATCCCATCTGCCTGTACCCCCCCAGGAGCGGCTGCCTGTGATTGAGCCCTTCAGCCCCCCAGACCTGACCCCTCAACGCCCCCAAAGAACCCCCTCCCAGAGCTCCCAGCAGAGGTACAGGCACGTGGGCGCGCACATGCTCTCACACCGTGGGATTTACAGGTGCTGCAGGTGGTACGATAGAGTGAGCCTGTGTGCTTTTATTGTCGAAGTGCGTCAGCCTCACAAATCACAACAGAAGACAGGATGACTTCAAAGGCGGCTCATTTTAATAAATCAATCATAGGTTGATGGCAGCAGAGGTTTCTCTCTGAGCTACACCACATCAAATTTGGTTTTCTTCCAGGAGTTTTTCTTTTTTTAATTTAGCCTGAATAATTTATGAATTAAAAATTATTATTACTAATGTGATGAGAGTCTGAACACAAGGTTAATACTGACAGGTGCTTCATGACAGCTATACAATGTGGGCTTAGAGATCTATGATTTAGTCCAGAGCATTTTAAAAATATTTATGCTGTAGAACAAGTTTTACTTTCTGAGGTTTGTCACGTTTTGTGTAATGTGGACTTCAGGATTTTTTTTCTCCCTCAAGTGTTTTTTTTTCCCTCTGTGTGGTGTGCAGCCATGGATGGAATGAAATGAGACATTAGACAGCTCACTGTCCCTTTGCAAAGCTGAGTGACGTTTGACAAATGTACTAAATGCAGGTTGCAATTCACAGCGCAGGCAGTAATGCTGCAGAATCATAACATGAATTGCATTAGCATAAGGACCTGGATGAATGCATGGGGAAAGTATAGGAATTGTAAGCTCGCCAAGCACCTGTGCTTATTTTGATGGCATGTTGGAAGCCCTGATCAGGACCTCTGGACAAATGATTGCTTAGGTTTGCTTTTCAGCGCACACTCTAAAACCATTTAATGTCCATCCATTTTTACTAACTGCTCGTCCAGTTTGGGGCTCAGTGACCTGGAGGCAATTCCAGGAAGCACAGGGCATCAGGCAGGTTATACCTTGGATGCCATTCCAGAGAGAGCACCGTGTAATATAAAAGAGAAGCGTAATGTCCCCAGGGCTGTCTTGGGTGGTAGTTGTGTCCCTTGATAAACCAGTTATAAGGCTATAGATGAGAAACAGTCAACCATTTCTGCAGATAGCAGTACAGTGTGCAGTGTTGGCTTGACTAATGATGAACCTCTTTCTCTTTCTTTAGTAAACAGAAGAGTGATCCACTTTCCCTTCAGAACTTCCGATTGGTCGCAGTGCTGGGCAGGGGACACTTTGGAAAGGCAAGTGCCACCATTTCACCCCTCCTCCTGCGGTC
>JAODJU010000095.1:8028072-8039827 GCA_026776725.1 Gnathonemus echidnorhynchus
CCCCCCCCCCCCCCCCAACTCCCCTCAGCCTTATATACTTTCCCATCCATCCATGTGTTCTTCAGGTGCTGCTGTCTGAGTACAAAGAGACAGGTACCTTGTACGCCATCAAGGCGTTGAAGAAGGGAGACATTGTGGCCCGGGACGAGGTGGAGAGGTATGACCCATCACCATGGAAACCAGTAGGGGGGGTGCATTATTGCTATGTGGTACACATGCGTATCCACTGACATTTGGTCACTTGCCTGAATCCCTTTGCTCTTCTCCCTCTTTCATTTGTCTGCCCCCCTCCCTTTGTGCCCCTCCCACCTCAGTCTCATGTGTGAGAAGAGGATCTTTGAGACGGTCAACAGTTCCAGGCACCCCTTCCTGGTCAACCTGTTTGCGTGCTTCCAGACGCCAGAGCACGTGTGCTTCGTCATGGAGTACACCGCCGGGGGAGACCTAATGATGCACATCCACGCCGATGTCTTCAGCGAGCCCCGCGCCATGTGCGTGATTCTGCGCCTATAAACATCTCTGTTCCCGTCAGGGAGCCTGCCCTGACCGTACGCATCTCTCTTCATCTGTAGGTTCTATGCTGCCTGTGTAGTTCTCGGCTTGCAGTTTCTCCACGACCACAAGATCGTTTATCGGTGAGCTCTGACCCACCGCTCTCCTTTGATCTCTTCTCATGCTCTCTGTCCCCCACATTAATTGCGGTCTCCCACAGGGACCTTAAGTTGGACAATTTGCTGTTGGACATGGAAGGATACGTAAAGATTGCAGACTTCGGCCTCTGTAAAGAAGGTGCGTAGGTTTCTACCTCACAGAGAAACAGGCGCGTGGCAGAGTCAGTTAGTAATCTGGGTTATCCTGCTGCCTTCAGGGATGGGATATGGCGATAGAACCAGCACCTTCTGTGGCACACCGGAATTCCTGGCACCAGAGGTGTTGACGGACACATCATACACCAGAGCTGTGGACTGGTGGGGACTGGGCGTGCTGGTGTACGAAATGCTGGTTGGCGAGGTGAGACAGTGTTTTTTTTTTTATTTTTATTTTTTATGCAGTAAGTGTGATTATGAGCAAGCATGTCTGGCATATAGTGCTTCTTCACACCGCTGTCCCTGTCCATGCGTCTGGCGTCTGTTCTGCTGGCAGTCCCCTTTCCCAGGTGACGATGAGGAGGAGGTGTTCGACAGCATCGTGAACGATGAAGTCCGCTATCCTCGATTCCTCTCCACAGAGGCTATTAGCCTGATGAGACGGGTATGTTGTGTGATTGTGTGCCTCTCCTTGACGCAATAAATCAGAACTGCTACTGGGTGAACCCTGGCCATCGTGCACCTTTCTTAGGTGATCCGTGGTCATTGTTGACACACCACAGCACACAGTGCACAACAACGAAATGTGCCCCCTGCATTTAACCCATATGTGACATCGTGACATAGCAGGGGGCAGCTAATTCAGCGCCCGGGGAGCAGTGCTTGGGGGGGGTACCTTGCTCAGGGTACCACAGTGGTGGCTTGCTAGTTGGGGATTCAAACCAGCAGTCTTTCAATTACAAATGCGCTTCCCTAACCATTAAGCCACCACTGCCCACTGTCTGACCAACAGCGCAGCCAGTTTCTGTTGTTGAACAGTCCACTGACCTTCTGATTATCCACGTCAGGTGTTCTTGAGACTGTATAGTTCAGGCATGTTCAGTGGCTTGGGGTCCATCAGGAAATGGTTGTGAGATTGTAACATCATGGTATCGTCGTGTTGAGCGAACCTGTCTGCCAGTTTGCGCTGTCAGGAATGTAGCCCTGTCCTGATGGGGTCCATTACTGGCCAGAAGGTCATATAACTGTAGCTGAGCAAGCCTCTGAAAATGAGGGGGGGGGGGTGCTCCTAGGACAGAATGTCAGTAGCTAGCATGGTTTGACAGCCGTATATAGTTGGATTAGAATTTTTCCATAAGGTTGTATGTGATGAGTGCCGGTGTCCTTCAGAGCAGCTGTCAGAAATAAAGCAAGATTGAGCAAATACTCTATCGACACGTCCATCCTCTGTGCCTGTGGCAGGCTGCAGAGCAGGGCCGTGATCCAGCATATACGAGTGATATTTTAGTGGACAGTGTTTTTTTTTTATTTTTTTGAAAGGGGAACAAATAGTTGTTCGTGATAGCATCCTTAGAGTTTTTTATTTTTCCCGTTTAATCATACTAGGTTACGTGCTTCCGCCACCTTTATGAAATGAAGGAAGATTGTTCCTGGAAGTTTTTACAGTCGCCCCAGAGGCTTGTAGCTACCAAAAAAGAGCTGGAGATATTCTCAGTACTACCAGGGGGCTTTTGTGATGTCACAGTGAGATAATTTGTGTCTTGAGTTGAACTTAATTAGTTTTTAGTTATGGAAGTAGACAATTATATACATGGAATAGTGTGGCCAGGCCATAGTCTGTGCATCACAGCAGCATGGGTGTAAATTATCTACAGAATCTTATTTTGTTATCTAACAAATGTGACAAATGGTTACCTTCTCAATAGTCATTCCTGTAGGTGTAAGCGTAGCAGTTTTTAACCAGGGAAGCGCAGAGACCAGAACAAATGGGCCCAGCCTGTGCAGTGGCTTATGGGTTCCTGGTTCAGCTCCTCCCCCTCTCTGACCCATCTTTGCTCTCTTGCCCACCACAGCTGTTAAGAAGGAACCCGGAGAGACGCCTCGGCTCCAGTGAGAAGGACGCTGAAGATGTCAAGAAGCAGCCATTCTTCAAGGTGAGACACCAGGGTCTTGCCGCCCTCATGTCCATCTAGCCGTCTCTCTAATTTCCTCTCCCAAACCCTCTTTGGCTACCTGCAGCCAATCCACATGTTTGTTACATTCCATCAGCAGCACACCTGATTCAGGTGACTGACAGCCCACTAAGCCCTTTAATCATGCGGAGATCTGAGGAACACTGCACTACAGTATGTTAAGCCCAGTGATTAACAGGCTCCAGCCTCTCCATTATGCTCTCTGCTTTCTGGCTTCCATTTGTTGTTCTCCACCTCTTACGTCCTCAGACCTCTCTAGGCTCCTTACTTAGGTCACCTTTGTGCTGTGTAGTTATGTGTGTTGCCATCAGGTATAAGGGTAAATACTGCACTGTAACTGCATACTGCGCATGCACCCATCTGCTGACCTGCACGCACTGCAGCTGTGTCTTTGGCTCTCACGAGGTCATGTGACTCCAGTTATTCGGCTGTGTGTGAAAGTCCCCCGTTCTTCGCCTCCAGGGCCTGGACTGGGAGGCCCTGCTGAAGAGGAAGTTGCCTCCGCCCTTCGTGCCGTCCATCAGGGACAAAGAGGATGTCAGTAACTTCGATGATGAGTTCACTCTTGAGCTACCGACTCTCACCCCACCTCGGGAGCCCCGCCTTCTGTCCCGCAAGGACCAGGACAACTTCCGTGACTTTGACTATGTCTCTGATCTCTGCTGAGGCCTAAGACAGAGGAGGGGGGAGGGAGGCGGGTAGACCAATCTGTACATCTGTTACTGGGACACAGGGATGGTCAGGAGTCCTATTTTTCCTCTACTGGGAGAACAAAGCATGGGGGGGGGGAATCTGTCACTTGTCCTGTTTTCCACACTGTGACATGGGGGGTGTTATGAATGAATGTCTTTATCTAGGGTAGGTGAGAGGAAGAGGGAATTGGTGAAGATTTTACGTCTGTCTTGCCAGTCTGTCCCATACTGTGACTAAGTTTGTCTGTTACACAGAGTGGTGACCATTCCACGGTTGAGGAGGTAGCATTTTTTTGAAGGAGGTACAGCTGATGGGGGCTTTTTTTTTTTTTTTTTTTTTTAAAGAATTTACAGTTGCTCTCAGTCTGGTCGTCTCCCCCCTTTCTGCCCTCTGTAACATGTAGCTTCCCCCCCTGGACTCTTCTCCAGCCTCATTAACAGCACGCTATGTTCCCAGGTCCACTTTGCCCCCATACCTGTGTAGTAAGACCTGAAGCCCTGTAGCCCCACTGCGTAGTGCCTCAGGGGGGGAGTGTCCACAGAGGGAAGGACAGACCTCTGTTTATACTGTGACACACAGAAATGTCAGGAAGGGGGGGGGATGGGTGTGCACACCGACTGAAGCCTTAAATTTCCTGAAGGTCCTGAAGAATATGTTTTCGATTGGGGCGGAGGGGTGGATCTCCTCATCCAGAGCAGTGGTTCTCAAACCTGGCAACCCGGAGGCACAGCCAGTTTTAATGTGAAGCGAGGTGGTCCAGAAAGCAGCCAGTTGGCCCTTGAGGTAAAACTGCCTTGCATAGAATGACACAGATGGCCCCTTTGACACGTTTTAGCGTTTTCATATAGCTGAGAACTCTAGTTGTTGCTGTAGCCCGTGTGGCGCTTTGCTGCTTGCAGATGCCGCCCTCATTCAAAAAGGATTTGGGAACCACTGGACCCTCCACTCCCAACCACACTAGGAGACTAGTGCATTCATGAAGGACGCTTTTTATATTTTTAACTGTTCATGTGGTTTTACATTAATGGACTGTAACAACAATTATGATGAACATTAGACTGATGATGCTGTAAAGGTTCATGCTGGTTGAATTATACAAAAACAAATTGGAACTAAGAGCAATGTGCTGATTTTTTTTTAGTTTACCTTCTCCTATACACTCTTAACTAGTGATGATGCGTCCAGGTATTGATGAAAAGTGCTAAATGAACCTAAGTCACCTAAACACAGGAAGATGAAATGTGCTGCCCTGTCCAAAGACACATTTGCTTCATGCAGATAAACAGAGAAACCTAATGCATAAACACCACAGGGCTCAAGACGGGTCACACCACCAGATGCAAAGAGCCCCAACATGCACAGTTCAGCAGCAATGGCTGGAATGCCCCTTTCATTTCTGGCTGGAGTTTGGTGTATACTTCCCTGACTTCCAGCTCTGCTTGACGTGTAATTATAGAAAACGCAGAGCAGAGTAAGAAGCTTCTATGTCTGAACAAAGAAAAGTCCTGAATTGAGGTACCAAGCTGTGGTGACCGTCCAGTTCACTAAACCCACGTTTTTCACCCTCACCTACACACTTGCTCTTGCACTGCCTTAGTTCACCAAAAAAAGGAAATTCGTTGTAAACATGCACGTGCAATCTGCTGGCTCTATGAGGGTTGCCAACTCGCGCATCTAGTGTGACACGCTTTCTGACTCTCACGCAAGGAATCTTGCAGCAAATCTATATTATTCCATTATGAACCTAAAATTACTACATAAAAAGCGTTGGGGTAGTTTGCAAACCCTACAGAATATTTATTAGGCAATGAAACTTACATACATGTAAATGTGTGTGCAGACTTGTCTCAAATTGAAAATGTCAGGTCAGCCAGCTGACCAAAGTTGACAACCCTGCTTTATGTAGAATATAATAGAGCTGTACACTCAGTTAATTACTTTTAAATTAATTCAGTAAGATTGCAGTAACTGAACTGTACCATATCAGACAAGTTCTTGCTGGCTGGTCTATGGAAGAAGTATTTTTGAAGCAACAGTGAACTGCTCTACTAGGTGAGACGGGAGATGTGACATCACAGTCCTGTCACGCTGACATGAACCAGCACCTTGAACAGTATATGGTCGGGTTGGGAAACCAGACAAAACTCCCACAATACAAGGGAAAACAAAAATCTGGCAGGCGGCAGACTGCGACCACAGACATGCAATACTTACTAAACAAAACAATGCTTTGTTAGCTAATGATTTCTGTATAACTGCTGAACGCAGTTTCTCATGCTCAGTGACTAAACCTAGGTAGTAAACACTAGTAAATCATAATGAAAAGGTGTGGGTACAGCTACCAATCTCATGTCCTGGGATACATGAGGGCAACAGGAACGGAGAAGAGGTTGTACAATCAATCAAAAACCTACTTCTTCCAAAGAAAATACTAAACCACGACGCTTGAAAACGGAAGCGCTACCACTGCGTTCAAAAGTTTGCACAGTAGATATATATATATTTGCTTATTATATGAGAATGACCGAGATCTACCAACGTTATTTCAATGTCCTAGTTTCGTCTCTATTAAAGGGATCACTTAACAGTGCGCATTGTGATCCAGAACTGGGTTGAGAACAGAGGGGCCAAGAAAGGGCAATGTTCCCACTATTTTTTCAACTTTAACTTAAAGGGATTGTGAAATTAAGTAAATCCACCCTACAGAAATCGAATGACTACAACGATGCACAATTACTTCACCTGCTGCATCCTGAAGACCTACTTGGAATTCTACTGTTTTATATACATTTTTACCGTTAAATGGGTTTTTTGTTATAAGGGTTATGGTAACCTTTGTAAAAACTGAATATTGTATAAGGCACCAATAATATTACTGATGTTAACATTTAAAAAAAATAAAATTATACCTGTTTAACTTTGTATTCCTAGCTACTTGCATACAATTTAATAATAATCAGAATCTTTTTATTTGCCAAGTACAGAGAAGTACAAGGAATTTCTTTTGGTGCGGGTGTTATCATGACAAACAAAACACACATATAAATAGACATCTAAAAAGTACAGATACAAGGATTTTATATTTTTTTTTACAGGAGATGTGCAATGTTGAGTCAAGCGTGTGGACAATATAAAGAAATACATAATGGATGGATGTAATGTGCAAAGAGCTTAGGTACAGTGCAGATGAGTTCAATTAGTTAAAATATGATAATGAAGCTTGAACAGTGTGTGGTTCCATTATGACAGTTTTTCATGGGTCCTTATTTAGAAGGGCGATGGCCTGGGGGAAGAAGCTGTTCAGGTGATGATTTGCCCTTGTGTTCAGGGCTCTAATTCTTTGCTTTCGCTGGGATGGAAAATGCTGGAAAAGGGAGTGGCCAGGATGCAGAGGGTCAGACATTTTTTTGACTCTGTTCTTCATCCCAGATGAGTACAGTGCTTCAAGAGTGGGGAGCTGACAGCCAATGATCTTCTCTGCACATCACACTATACACTGTAGTCTCCTCTTAGAGTGCGATGTTGCAGAGCCAAACCAGACACAGATGGAGGACATCATGTAGAACTTCACCATGAGCTTCTGCGACAGCTTAAATTTCTTTAGCTGACGCAAGAAGAATAGGCGCTGTTGGGCCTTCTTAGTGATGGAGGTGATATCTGTGTCCCATTTGAGGTCTTGTTGGATGGTGGTGCCCAGAAATTTAGCTCTGCTAACACTAGTGTTCCGTATGACCAAAGTAGGTGGTGCTGGGGGGGGTTTCCGGAAGTCAGTGATCATTTCCACCATTTTTTTTTTGTTCAAATCTAAATTGTTTACATCACACCATGACACCAGTCGACTTACTTCCTGTCTGTAGTTGGACTCATCCCCATTTTTTATGAGTCCAATCAGGGTGGTATCATCTGCAAACTTAAAGAGTTTTACAGATTGATGTTGTGAGATACAGTCATTGGTATACAAGGAGTGACGCAGGGGAGAGAGAACACATCCTTGTGGGGCACCAGTGCTGAGGAAGATGGGATCTGAAATGTGGTTACCTGTCTTCACGACTTGTTTCATGCCAGTTAAGTCATGGATCCAGTAGAAGAGAGATGGCCGAACATTGAGAGTCAATAACCAACTAATAAGGAGTTTTTAGTGGTAATTAAAACGATCTTTTTCATTAAAAATGCATATAAGTACATCAAAATCTTATTATTATTCCATAAGCCAGGAATCAATAACTTCGTTAATTAATGTTTCTATAGCCTTACATACAGAACGGCATTGCCATCACGCTACATCATATGACCTGCTGGCAGGGGCTTTCCAGCTCGAGGTTGTTTCTATGGTACTACAGCGAAGTCCTGGTCCTCCAACATCCCGACATGCCTCAGCCAATGCAACGCTCCCGACGTCCGCTAGCGACGCTAGACGCAGAAGGCGCAGTACTCCATGGTCCGTAGTTTTTCAAGATGTCGTCGCTGGAACAGAGACTCTCCCGGATCGAGGAGAAACTGAAACAGGAGAATAAGGAGGCCCGCCGACGTATCGACCTTAACATCGACATGAGTCCTCAGCGTTCGCGCCCGAGGCCAAGTAAGTGCCCGGTACAGAGGAATGAAGCGAGTCCCCGAGGAAGATCGCGGATAGCCGAGGAAAGGACTTGCCGAGAGGGAGGGGAGGGAAGGGAAGGGGACGGAGGGGGAGTGTAATTGAGACATCGTTGGCCAGCCAGCTACATATAAACAAACCTGAGCTCGGCTTCTTTATCGGCAGCCTCGTCCTCCAAAGCATCGCGGATGTTACCGAGCGCACACGAAGGGCCGCTTTGGGGGCGCTTTGCTGTGACTCGCCCGGTACAGTGCGCTGTTCTGCTTAGGAAGGGCTCTGCTGTCGGGTTAGTTAGCCAGCATTAGCAGGCCCCATCTGTCCGGCGGTCAGTCAGCGGGGCGGTTTGTAGCTCATCGGGTCTCCGTTTGCCATAAGGCACAATATGCAGCCCGGTTATATATGGACCCGGCTGTGATCCCAATGCCTTGTGTCTCTCCCCCGACCGTGTGTGTTGCCCTGTTGGTAAGGAAGCAGCGGGGTGTTTGACAGGGGACACGCTTAGGCAGGGACGGCTTGGCTGGCGGCTCCGGCCCGGGGGTGATTCCCTGTGTCTGTGATCATGGGCGCCCGTCTCCGAGGCTTGTTCACCTGGGGCCCTGTCCTGTCATCTACCAAGTGACCGGTTTTTGAGCTGCCCGCTGTTGGACTTTGCGGATTAAATGTCCAACTTTGTTGGTCTTCTGCGTAAAGGAAAGAGAGTATTTGTCAGGCCGGGCAAAATCTGACGTCTTACGGTCGCCTTCAGTGTGATGTGTGAAGAGAGCGGAGCAACTAGACAACACGATCATGACTGTAACCATGTCTCGGATAACCTGATGACCAGAGCATTTCTCCTATATGATACCCTTTTTCCTAATGCATGATAATCTTATACAATATTTTATCATTATAGCAATGTATGGTTTTTCATAGTCTATATATCGTTCATGGAATTGAACAATGTCTCTCTGATTGAGTTGGTGTGCTTAAGTTGTCCCTGTATGTATACTTGTGATGAAGTACTTTGCTTGGCTGTCTGCTGAATGGATGTTGAACTCTGCCTTCTCGATATTCTCAAAATTCCACTTTGGTTCTGTATGGCTTGTTGCCAGATGCCACTTGCCATTTGACTGCTTTGTGACAAATTTGTCAGAGACTGTAGTGCATTATTTTCCCATTTTTGGTTTTGGTTGTTGAAGGTGATTGTCTTCTTGAGTATGATAGTGTTTGTATAATGGTTTTATGTTTTGGTACAATTCTAGCATTCACTCTGCTGGTAGAACTATTTTTCTGAAATTCTCCCTGTATAAATGACTTGCGTTATAATTATGAATAAATGGCATTTTCTTTTTGGGGAATAGTGCATTTTATATTGTAAATGAGTGTATAGGAATGTGACATTCCTATTTCATGTAGCACAAATTTCGCTGTAGTGTATGTTTTATCAATATGTTGAAGGAAAATCATAAGATAACACTGAAAGCATTCAATCAATTCCTCCACAATGAATCTCTTCTAGTCCCTAGTTAATGTACATCACTGGCTAAATGTCAAATCCATCCATCTTCTAACCACTAATCTTGCACTTATCTGGCCCATGGATGTCAAAATTCATCATGGTTTCTTTAAAAACATGCTGCAGTTTAAAACTGTAGAAATTCATCCTGTGGTCGAGGTTTTATCCTTTTTAAGTAATCTTCAGTTTTTTCTTTGCGTGTTTTCTGTATCTCTTTTGAAACATTCTCTGTGAGGTTCTTTGAAGGCAGTTTGTGGGTTCCTCCATCCACGTTTAATTGATACAGATTTCAAGTATGTTTAATGTCACATGCTGACCTTTGAGCTGCTGAGCCAGTGTGACATCAGGTGTGAGGAAATCCTGCAAGATGGACAGTTCACATTTCAGCCAGGCGGTCGGACTGCAGACGGGTTTTATACCACATGGTGCTGGAACACTGCAGCATGTCATGTTCATGACAACTGTCAATTTCTGTATTGGCTGAGGAATAGTTTATTGAATGTATGTGTGTTTTGTATAAGCTAGTTTATTAGGTTTATTCCAAGACAGCGTTCAGTAATGAGCGTTCAGCAAGGAGTATACAGAAGCTAGCAAGTTTGGCAGTGCACAGTGTAGTTTGTGTGCGTGGCAGGCGTCACGCACAGTGATGTACGTGCATATAGCTGTGAGATGCGTGTGGTCACGCCAAGCACTCTCCGCCATGTTTACAGTGCAGTAATGTGTGTGTGTGTTTTCTCTCCCCTGTGTCCAGTCATCGTGATCCAGCTCAGTCCTGCTCCAGCCCCTTCCCAGCGTGCAGGTATCATTCCAACCATCCTACCCCCCTGCCATTGTGCCCTCTTTGCCTATCACACACTCTCTCTCTCTCTCTCTCTCTCTCTCTCTCTCACACACACTCGCTCCCTCCTCCTCTCTCTCTCGTCTAAAGTTTGAAACGTACTGGTGAACTTGCAAAGGCCCTTTTGAATTATCTGTTGACCCCCATTGCTTCTCTTACCCTGAGCAGCCTTTTTAGTTGAGATGCTGTGTTGTGGTAGAACACTGCAATTTGTTTGCTTTAAGTCTGTCCATTTATATATATAAAAAATAACTTTACTTACAAAAGTCTGATTTATGCCTAGTAGTGCAGGTAAAAGTCAATAAATATAAATAGCAAGTTCAATTGCACCATATATATTTATTACTTATTTCACTTAAAATTAATATATACTCTGAATAAAGTTTTTTCCTGTAATACACTGAACACATCGTCCTGTCTATGTCCTGCATAGATGCCTTCCCCATTTCACTGACCCGCTCATCTCATTCTCAGCATAGTCTTGGCTTATTCCCCTCGTTTCTCTCTCTCTCTCTCTCTCTCTCTCTCTCTTCATTCCTCCTCTGCTCCCCCTGTATGGGTGTCAGTGGCAGGGCAGCCTGTTGGCATGCTCACGTGTGTGCGTGTGTGTGGAGGTCACCTGAGATTATTAACCCTGAGCTGCTGCACTGAGACTCTGCATGGAGCTTGCTGTACGGCCCTATCCACTCGGGCCGCCCCGGGACGCTGTTTGACTCGGTCGCTTCTCCCAGACGCTCTGGGTCCCGTTTCCACACGTCCAGGTCTCTCCGCTGATCCTCAGCCCCAGTCCGCCTCACAGGCGCTGTGTTCCTGGAGGCTGGTTCCTCTGTCTCAGGCACGACTCTCTCATCTTCACTTTGGATCTTCTCACCAATCTACAGCCCCTGCCCCCCCCCCCACCCTTGGGGGTCGGCGGGCCATTGGCTGGGACTGTGTATGGCCTTCACACATGGATCCGCTCTGCCTGTCCACCTGCCATGTGCTTTTGCCTTTCTGTCTGTCTTGTGCGTTTAGGTGTAGCGACGTTGCTGTGACTAACTTACTAATGGACTCTACGGCCAGCGGGACTGCTGGAGGAGGAAAGGTCAGGCCTTACTGACCTGGGACTCTTCCCTGTGTGTTCATCCCTGTTCACCGGTGTTTTTTTTTTTTTTTTTTTTGTTCTAGGCAGGTGTCATTACAACAAAATGCTGGTTATCGGAGAAGCTGTCAGGCTCTGTATATAGGTGTCTCCTGGCAGCCTGTATCAATCCCTTTATTCTCTCTCTAGCTGCATTGTTGAGGGCATCATGCCTGTATCAAGCCCTTTATTCTCTCTCTAGCTGCATTGTTGAGGGCATCATGCCTGTATCAATC
>JAODJU010000095.1:8050692-8064959 GCA_026776725.1 Gnathonemus echidnorhynchus
AATGTTGGGTGGGTGGGTGGGTGGGGGGGGGCTGCATTAAAAGCGTTTGATCGCATGAATTATGTTTAACATGTTACAGAACAATGGGTAAAATTTTGTTTTTAACATCTACATGTGAGGATCTTGTTTGTCTTGATGGTTCTTATTCATACTTGTTCAATTGTTTTTTGTTTTTTTTTGCTCTTATTTCCCCCTGGTAAATTTCAGAGTAAATGCCATTATATTGTGAATACCTCAGGTTTTTTTGGAAATAAAAAAACAAAAACATTTAAAAACTAAAAAATAAAATTTAAAAACTTCCAAAACAGATTCCTGGTTGTTTTTATCTCCCCAGCTCCTGGGTGTGCTCTCTGGGTCAGGTTCTGATCACTCTTAGTCGGTCACTTTTTTTTGACTGCAGAGGGGTGACCTTATGTCTTTATTTTATTTTATTTTATTTATTTTTTTTGCAGTTGCATTTTCCTCTTACTGGATTCTCTCCTGGGTGATTTCTGCATGTTCAGCCTTTCTGATGGCTGGCTGGTATTCAGCAGAGGTGGAAATTTCAGGTCCAGAAAGGCAAGATTCAGACCAAGATTTTGTTTCAACCAGCCAGTTGAGTACTCTGCGACTTGGTCGGTTGAAACAAAATCATGGTCTGGAATTTTACTTTCTGGACCTGAAATTTCCACCTCTGGTATTCAGTAGTGTTCATATAGCATTCCCCCCCACACTGGCACCAGTATCTGGTCAGCCCTCAGCTCTTGCACTTAGCTGGCTTCTTGACACCTGCATGCTCGTGATGCATCATCCACCTCGCTGGTACGTGACCTCGGACCACATCTGCCACATGAATAAAAGTGTATTAGCAGTTCTAGATGCTCTCCTACGTCGCCTTGTTCTGGTTCGTCCAGGCAGTTATGTTATAAAGTGTGAGGTGCCTGAGACAGCAGTACTGACTGCTGTAAGGAAAACCTCTTCATCTGCACGACCGACATGCAACATAGCACACTGCAGTGCTATACGGAGTATTACTGCCCTCCATGCTGCCTCTATCTGTTACTTTGCAAGCAGTGAGCCTTAAAACAGAGATACTATTCTGCCTGCCTGACCACAGGGTCACACAAAGTCCCAGGAAGGGATTGGCATCACCCAGTATGTGCTGGCAGTTTATAAGTTTGTGTGCATGTGTTGCTTGATTACACGTTTCTCTGCCTTGTGTCCCCTACTACCTGGGAATATCTACAGGACTTTCTGCAACCCTCTTCTCGATAAGCAGCCCAGCACGATCCATGCTTCTCTCTCCTGTCGGAGATTCTGCACCACCCTGAAAAGTGTTCTGTTTTCTTGGAATGTGTATATTGCATGCAGCCATTATGTGTGAAGCCCTGATTGACATAGATCTCTCAATGCGCTGCTGTTGAAAGCTGGTTATCTGTAATAATCATGGTTGAATGTGTACTGCGATGCATGTTTTTCCTTTATAACGCAGCTTGTGTGTGTTCTCTCTCGTACTTCCTTTCGTAGGCTGAAACTTCCTTTTGTCTTGTTGCTGTGGTGTTGGCAGTGTTCAGTTTCACTTTGCTCTTCATTCTGATGAGATTCCACTGCTGAATGATCTCTGCAGTGGGTACATTTATCTGTCTTCAGGACCTGGGGGTGTCAGAATGGCGACACTGATCCTCGGGCAGAAAGCCAATCTGAGGCTCGGACGAACCGCTTATGTTCTGGATCGGGCTTAATCTCCAACCTCCCTCTGCCCTTCATTCCCCAGTCCTGCATTTCATTTCTCTTATTCTATAAAATACTATTGAATTAAATTGAATCTGCTGGCCTTAGAAAGGAGAATGAAGTGATAGGATATTGTGGTGTCTGAGAGCAGAGAGAGTCTTATCCAAACATAACTGCCTCCCTGGCACATTCGTTAAAATGCAGTTTGAGTCTAATAAACCGAATAGGCAAATGGGGGACTTTCCTGAAGCTGTTCTAGATTTCTGAGGAACAGATTTAATTTAACCAAGTAACTGCAGCTCAAATGCATTCTGCTGATCCATGATAATGTATATTTTTAAAGCACCTTTCCGCACCGGGTAGAGCTGTGGGAACAATGAGACTTTACTGCCCGACGCATACAGGTTAATCACAGGAAGTCAGCTTTACAATTCATTCGACGCCTGCAGAAATCTCACCACCAAAGTGGAAATCCTGCAGAGATATATACAGTAAGAACTAACCAGGGCTGTTCCTTTGAAATGCCGTTAGCGTTTTATTGATACCCAGAAGCTCAGAAAAAAAGTAAAAGTAAGCACCGCGTGAGAGATTCCAGAGATGACAGCCGCCTGGGGGGTGGGGGGGGACATTCTGGTGTACGGTCCTCACTGAAACGGTGTCGTCATGTATAGAGGGCTTTCTGTTTCAGCCTGTGTGTGGGCCGCATCGTCATAACAGAATGGCAAAGGTCGTGGCCCTTTAAACGCGGAGGGATTGCGTGACTGGCGATGGGAAATAAAATTTGTGAATGCACACAGTCAGAGCCATGATGTGTGGGCTGAGCGATGGAGGTGAGTGGTTTGTTTAATGCCACAGGTTGTCGTCTTAGGCGCGTGTGTGTGTCTGTGTGTGTAGCTTTTTCCCCAGCCAGTCCTCAGCTCTCCGCGAATACGGCGTTGTATCCACAGTGCAGTTCCTGGTGGCGCCGCAGGTCCACCTTGCGCTGGAAGCCCCGGTGGCAGCTGGGGCAGGAGAAGGGACGGTATCCGTCGTGCTTGCGGCTGTGCGTGATGAGGTTCGAGCTCTGGCTGAAGGCCTTGCCGCACACCTGGCAGACGTGGGGCTTCTCGCCTGCAGGACAATCAGAGATGGACGACTGGCTTTAAGGTCTGGCCGGTGACCCTTCTGAAAGCTGATTGGCCCTTGGAGTGCCCCTTCCCTGCCAATCACTGATTCAAAACATATGATTGGCTAATAAGCCTTGCCCCTCTGTATGAATTATGGCCCTCTTATGCCTGCCACTTTAAAAATCCTAGGTATGTCCCTGGATATACTGCTCTTAAGTTGACACCAATGAGCTGAGAACAAATGCTTTAGTATCAAGCTGTTCTGAAGTAAGTACGACTCCAAGGTCAGCTCCCTCTGCTTGGATATCAGGGAATGTGAATATAGCCAGTTCACCCAATAGACAGCCCAAATCCTACAACACATATGGTGCAGAAACCATATCAAAAAGACAGAAATCCCCTAAGACCCATGAGCCCCCCTGTGTCGATCACATCGCCTGTGTGCACTGACCCGTGTGGATGAAGGTGTGTTTCTTCATGTCGGACTTCTGGTGGAAGCGCTTGCTGCAGTACTGGCAGGGGTAGGGCCGCGTGTTCGAGTGGATCAGCAGGTGCGTGGACAGGGTGGACGAGCGCTTGAACACCTTGCCGCACACCTTGCAGGTGAAATTCCTCTCCTGGAACAAAACCAATCTGTGTGCTAAAGAGGTTCACTTCTGCTGACTGGTGCTGTGACCAAGAACAGTAACCTAAAGGCTGTCCAGTATCAGGAATGGTTCAAGTTGCTTTGATTAGAAGACAGACAAATGTAATGCTGAAAAATATTACAATTTTAAAAATTAAATCAACAAATAAAATTAATGTCGATATATCCCTTTAATAAAATCAATCTCTATCCCTTTAATTATCCATAAACCAATCAGGGATCAAGGGATCAGGGAACAAACTCACCTTTACTCTGCCATTTACTCCTGCGTCCGGCCTGATGTTATACGACTGGCTGCTCTCTTTGCTGTAAGCGGCCAATGGGACAGTCAGCCTCGTGCCATGTGACCAGAGCATATGAGTAGTATCCAAACTCGAGGCGGAGGGAAACATCTGCAGGGCAGTCAGATCAGCACACAGACATTCAGACGAGACAGGAATATATTGCGCTCCTCTGGCTGGTGAAGGAGGCCACAGCTCCCCCTGCTGGTTGGCTGTACCCTGGGAGGTCGTAATGGCATCCAAGTGCAGAATGAGCTTACCTTGCTACACGCGAGGCACCTGCATACAGAGCAATGTAGGTTACCACGCTCTCCTTGTTCCGGCGCCCCCTGCTGGTGGTTCATTATGGTATTCAGCAGTTTCTCGAAATGTAACTCTTTCTGCAGAGCCTCAGAACATAGTGGGGTCCACGGCAATGATGGAGAGGGCAACATAGTCGGCACTGCTATGTGGTCGGAGTGCTCTGTGAGGGTGCAGAGTAGGAGTTTAGAATAAGTATTCTGAAGCAGAGAGGAGTATGGCGTGTGCTTGTGTGTCTGTACCTGGGGACCAAGCAGGGTGTTGGTCGCCGTCCGTCACAGAGCCTGGAAGCTGGAGGGTGTGACGAGGGCATGGCGAGGGGGTGTCCCGGCACTGAGGCTCCACAGCACGTGACGCGACATTCGCAGGGGAAGGTCCCGGCGATGGAGGCTCCGCCGAGAGTCCGCAGGGCTGCCCAGTTCGGAGAGTGGAGATGGTCGACCCAGGACTGTCATCTAGAGGGCGCAGGGAGTACGATCCTGCCCTCTTACTCTTGACCAGGAATGAGCGAGGCATGGCAGGAGAGAGGGGGCTGGGTCTGAGGTCAGCTACAAAGACAGAGAGATGGGGAACTCGTGAAAAAGGACACTGAGTATCATGCGGCTTGGAGCCCCTGTATGCACGTATCACTGTATAAGGTACACTGTATGCACACTCGGCGTAAACTGTACACTGCATACACCGATCCTTGTATAAGTAGGCCATGTACACTTAGTGGAATATTCCATACACCGTGTACAGTATTTGCCTATACTGTACGCAATATCACCTATTGGCGCATAGCACATACGCATTGATTTGTTTTGGTGTAGCTTAATTGGAGGTGCTTATTGGTGTTATGTGATATTCTTAGTTAAATTATAAAATAACAGGCATTAAATTATCTTTATAATCTACTAGTTATGCTGTTCAGCACTTTGATTAAACATATTCCATTTAACCGAAAATGTGCTGTAGAAATAAACCTGACATTTTGACTATTCACCAATCCCTTTTTACAGTACGTCATATACACTTACTACCACATAGCATATGTTGCATATGCCAGTCGCTCTATATGATACATGGCATGCGCTTGTATACCACACGCACTCATCACTGTGTGTTGATTAGTGTATAGTGTCTCTAAGCTCCGTATGAGTCAGCTTTGATGTAAATGTCGATTGAATTTCGGTCATGGTTTGACACGTTAAAATTTGAAAACTGGGGCTCTCAATGCCTATTTATATTTGCACACTGAAATTAAAATACGTTTTAAAATGTGTCTAATTTGTGTAATTATCACAAAATTATCTAACATTGAAATAATAAAACATGATTAATTTGATTTAGATTAATTAGATTTTATCAGGTGGTTTCAGGGGCATAACATCAGTGGCATTCAGTTGATATTAGATCAGTATTGTGTGATCGCGTCAGTCGAGCTTACTTCAGAGATGAAAGCGAAATGCCAGCACACACGTTTGCACACACTGGCGCAGGTCTCAGAAACCATGGCGTGTGAGAGACGTACTTTGAAATTAAAACGCTAAACCAAGTCAAAAAGGAAAACAGCAGTGATTCTCTAAAAAAACCTCAAACACCTACTGCCTCTACAGGGAAACATCGCATTTAACAAGCAGGGTTGAACAATCGGCCTCTATATATGTGTGTGTGTGTATATGTGTGTGTATCTATGTATGTATTATATATATTTAAATACAGTAAAACGTTTTAGATGGCTGTATACCGTTCTCATCAGTAATGTAACTCGTCTGTCACACTCGTGCCAGCATCCTCGAGGCACAGTATTTCAAACTTAAAAACAACTTAGTCACCACCAGGACCATGAAATCACAATAAAAATGGTTCCTCATTTCTACCAGGAATAACCAACACCCGTGAATGACGACACAAATCACCCCCCATCCTGTACGTTCGAAGAGCTCAGAAATCCTGAGGCTATAGAAAAGCCACGAAGGGCAGTGAACATCAAGCAGCAGCAACGCCTCAGTGTGACCGGACGACTGGGCAGGCGAGACCGTCTGGTCAATGTGTAACGGCACCGTTAAGACCGTCAGGTCAAAGCGTAATGGCACCGTTATGACTCCGCAGCATCATGCGCTACGAATGGGTGACCAAGTAACTTTCCAGCTAAGAGGACAGAAAAAGGCGACAGGGAACGACACAGAAAAATCTCTGCTGTACGTCTTCCCTGAGTTAGCGGTCGCGATGACCGCATCTGAAGCTGACCGTTGGGAATCGGTGTGACACCGGGGAAAGGTTTGATGCTATTTAAAGAGGAAAGTTAAACATAACAATAATAATAATAATAATAATTAATAACAACAAAATGACATATTCTTATGGTGAAATTATAGATTATTATAGAACACAAATAAACAGAATTCTGTCGCACCATTCTGTTAAACCTTAAACATATAGAACCTTTAAATTTAATTTTAAAACAAAAAGATTCAGTCAGTCACTGTGACCCTGGACTAGTTCAGTTCATTTTTAAGCGGATCACATATAATTTTAATGTATTTATACAAGTTTTGAGTAAATGTTAATGTACGAATTTCATGTCACCTAACTCTTCTCAACTCAAAATTTTTAGCCGTTACGTATTTTAGATAACTGATTTTTAAACAGCCGGAAGTTTGCAAGTCAAAAATAGTTTGGCAGATTGTACCAATTATCAAAATAACTCATTCACTCAAAAAGAAATACCAGCCTACCAAGTCAAACGTTAAAAAAAAAAACATGCAACATGCAAATGAATTTCTATAATTAGTTTCAGGGACTGATAGTAAATTAGACTGCAGTAGGATACAACAACGGGCCACAAATACATAGTAGACCAGGTCAGTAAAACCATTTTCACAACACGGCCAGTTTTTAGGCCTATTGCAATGTTGCACCTTCTCTTGATGGATTTGGTGCATTTTATTAATAGCCTAACAGAAACTGTAAGTCACGAAGACTCATTCCATGAAGATCATTTAATCTATTTTTAAAGATTTGTTGCTCGGGGGAGGATTGACAATAATTAAAATCGATAGGTGAATGTTATATCCGAATAAAAATAATTAACGAGCAGGGGAGCTATTGTAAAGATCAGGGGCCAAGTTAAGTTTACCTGGGGTTTGATTTATTTACTTATTTAAAAAATAAAAAATAGAGATCGGACCTGACGACGCCCAGGATGACTAGCGGACTTGGCTATGCAGTGAAGTGCATACTGCACTTAGGGAAAAGCTCAGTGCTATAGTGGTCCCCCCCCAACCATGCACAGCTGTCTCCATGGCAGTTTAACTCCACGGTGCACCTGCGTCTAACCCCCCCCCAGCTGAGGTTTGAGTGCCCAACTGCAGAAACAGCAGCGGGTGGAATGCGACTCCAAATCCTTTGCCTCAGATTGTAGTGAAGCATATACTCGCTTTAACCCCGCCCAAAGCAAAACAAAAAAAACCCAAATTTTTAACAAAAACATGCATTATTTTTTTTTCCTCCGTGTTTAGCGCAGATGAACAGCTGCGATCAACACGCCGGGCGTAAAAACATGCAGACCTGCCACCTGCAGACACCCCTGAGGCCCGTCGGCCGCAAGTTACTTGCTTCTCAACCGTTTATATGCAGCATGCGTTAACTGGGCTGCAGCCGCAAATCGCCGCAGCTCAGTTACAGTAAACGGCTTTAAAATGCAACAGGAGCCGCCTGCAGCATCTCTGCTCAGATACACCAACATATTCACTAAAGGAATGAACGACCCGCACTGGCCAAAGTTAAAATATTACTTTAATGCTAAGGAGAAACTTTATTTCTAAATGAAATAAAATAGTTTCCTGCATAACGCGTGTGTATATTTTTTTAACTATGTAGGATTAAAACTGCAATTAATTAAAAAAAATCCATATAGTTACAATGATAGTTTAATGTAGGCCTATATTTTAATGTATTATCACTGAAGCAACAATTAAATTATGCCTTGTAGGGACGTTTCATATTGAAGGCTTACAGAAGGACACTTTGATTTCATTATATGTCTGTAGGAGAAGTGGCACACGGTTCATGGAGCGCTATCAACATCTGCAACATGTATTTTAAAATTTGTGTAGTGAAGTCAGTCTGCTACCAACAGGTTTCCCACTTGAAAGAGTCCCAGTCCCATCAGGAGACATTCTAGGGTGACAAACGAAAGAACTTCTGATTTTATGACTCTTATCGGCTTGATCGCTTGCTTAGGCTGCAAAATCTAAATAAATACAAATGCAACAAGACAAAACAACAGCTGGAAGATGAACACAGCAGTTTGAATAGATATTCTGTAGGTCTTTTTGGAGGTGTGAAGAAACGTTAACGATATTATCTGCTCACAGGGCCAAACCCATCAAGAGGAGCAAGGACATTTTAAAAGTGAGAAGAATCCTGATACTTACCAGAATTATCAGATTATTACTGATATTAAAACCAAATTATGTGAAGTTGCTGTCTTGAGAAGGGAGGATGAGTATGGAGATGAAAAAAAAATCCACTCTCAGCTGTTAATCACCACTATCCGCTTGATAGTTAATAAAAACATTTTCTTCTGCAGAGAGCAAGTGTCATTTTTTCCCCCCTCTTCCTCTTCTCCTCCCTCTTCCTCCTCCGTTCCACCAAGGGCAGTCTGGCTTGAGGGCAGCGCGGAAACGTCCAACGGTGATAAATCACAGAGGGGTGGCGGGTCGGCCCAGGGTGCGGGACCGAGCGACACTGAGCCGGGGAGGTGCGTGGTGTGTACCTTTGAGGCACTCGGCAGAGGAGACCGCAGACAGCTTCCTCCCTGGCTGACAGGCAGCCTGGGGCTCGATCAGGGCGCCTCCTGTGCACTGCGGCCGTTGGTGCCGCACACGAAGCAGGTCAGAACAAAAAAAAAAGAAAAATGAAACTTTACACTGTGACGTGGGTGACAGCAGGAAGAAAAGGAGAAAGTCCCACCCCAAGTTTCTAAAAGATTCAGACAGCAGCTGACTGATTCTTAAACAACTTTTCTGTCTGTCTTTTCTCCTGCACCACTGGCAGACAGAGCTCATTCACAGCAGGGGACCCAGAGGGTAACGGAGATGCATTCGCTTGCCGGACGGCAGCATTTCAGGTGACATCCTCTTCTGAGGTGGCATCTCACATTGACTTATATGCATCAACTTGTTGTTCTCCTGACAGGTCACATGGGTTCCTGAGTCCTCTCACTCAAAAGCCAGAGTGAGCCTGAGGCTTCACAGCTTCATATCTGTCAAACGGCATCAACCGCACAGAAAAATGGCCCCGACCAGCGTGGAGAGAGCTGGGGAGCAGAGGAGATGCATGGGTCGGAGGCTGGGCGGGGACTTCGCCACAACCACAGGCTTTAAGGAACCCAGTATCTGACCTGCAAGCTGCAGACATGGTGCTCAGGAGTCGCGCTATCCAGCATGGCCTGGGGACGCCTTTAAGGTGGCTGCTCGAGAAAATGCCAGAGGAATGAAAATGCGGAGAGTTCTGCAGGTCTTTCTGGGAAAAAAAATAACCTTCACAGCTAGTAAAATAATGAAAGGAGGTCAGACCAGGGTCACCGTGTCTCAAAAAGATGGACAGATTTAAATTATGCTACTGAATAGGATAGAGGAGAAGAAAAAGTGAACAAGAAAGGGAGACACTGCTGGTAATTGCGGTGTAACTGGGAAGGCTGGCCTGAGTCAGCAATCAAATGACTGGTCTGTAGAGGAACACACACACACACACACACACGCGCACACACACACCCCAAGTCACATTCAAGGCCTCATGATACATGTGCATTGAACACTCGTGCAAGTCAGAAAAATCCCAGGCCAAAATCTCCTTTCTGCGAATGTACAGTGTAAATATTTATTTTTACCATTCACTGAACACTGAATCCATTAATATTTTCAACATCATCATCTTCATCAATAGTATCACCATTATAGTAGTCATCCTTAGAGTGGGTTTGGAACATCACGTGGTTAAACTGCAGGACAGGGTGGTGGGGTACGGTTGTTAATGGAAGGGGAACAGGTAGCTGGGAGCAGCTTCTCTGCAGGAGAAATCCGCTTCAGCTAGGAGCACCTTCATGTCTGACAAAACAATTTTCTGTTTAATGAAAGACAACAAATATACGAATGGAACATCGCTGATCTTCAGGCGTACCCATGACGATGCCAACTAGAGGCTCAAATATTATGCCAAAATCTACAGTCATCGTTACCGTTACTTCAGTCCGAATAATGACAGTGACAATGACAACTGCCATAACTTCACAGCAACATGAGGATTTTATGGTATACAGTCTGTCCGCAAACTAAACCCACCATGCTACGTTAATTCAAGGCTAAAAGACGTCCTTTCCAGGGCATCTCCATGGAACCATGGGATGAAGAGTCTAGAAGATCTGCGTGAGCCTTCAGTAGTGACCGACGGGCGTTTGGCTATAATAACTAGGGTGTCTCCCGGCAAACTGCAGCAGGCGACCCGACACCACTGTCCGCTTCAGGGTCAAACACTAACTTCAAACAGTGCGCATCAGTTAGTCACTTTCCCTATCTGGTGTAGGAGGAAATCAACCTACTTTCAAAAGTCATGGAAAGCAGATGCATTACAAAAAGAAAAAAAAAAAAAACAAATCTTAAGATTACTATATATTCTATATATTTTTTTTCCTTGTGGCTGGCCTGGATACCGTCACAAGTTCATTTGCATCAGTTCTTGTGAGTCACTGGCTGTTCATAGAAATATCTCACGGCAGGGGGGAAGGAGTTCCACTTCAAGAACGTGAACTCCTCTGTCAACCACGAGATGATGGAATCAACACCATGACCACCGAGGTAACCTTCTCAAAAATTATCTGAGGGCCCCACTGTGATGGAGAGCTAAACTGTGAACTAGAATACTCACCAGTGTACCATGTCTAATGTAGCACTTGGTCCAGAGTGCTTCTGTAAACAGCAAAACCAACTCTTTGATGTTAATGTCACAAAACACTTAGAATTCCTTCCTAAAGGTCTACACTGGTTACCCCAGACCCCAGGACAGTCTAAACCAGTTACCAGACAGTTTTCACTCGTTGGAGCTCAGGAACACGCAGGGGTGAGCCGAAAGACCAGGCCAGGCTGGAGGCTAAAACAGGTCAGCTGATAAAAAGAACCAACAAGTTCAGCCAAATAATCAGAATTATAATAGTAATAATAGCGTAACATCTCATAACACTGCATCAAAGCCTCAACAGCCCCGTAAAAAGTCCTCTTGATGGGTGTTTATACTTTAACACATGAAAAAATATGTGCTTCATCATACAGTGCCTGTTTTAACATCATATCTGTATCCATGAATAGTACATGATCTATGTATATTGGAGGGCTATATTACCAATAAAGACTCTCCAGTAAGGCCAGTCTCCAAATCCAGGCACCAGTGCTTCACTGGGCCACATGTGAACAACCATAGCAGCTCTCCTGACCCTCATCCTGCTCACAAACCTCACACTAATATTATTTAAATCACGGTTAACACTCTGGGCCATTAAAACCTCCTGCAACACAGCACCTCCACAGACAGACACTGACACAACCCTAACAGGACATTGGTTGTCCTTGGAGGCAGCCCTGTAAGGCCTCAGTGTCGGGGCAGCAAACCGGTGAGAGGTATCGTCAGGTCGTTATACAGTACTGAAGTCAACACGGAGACGATACTCTGAGCGCCGCACCAAACCACACAGAGGGTGAACCAGCAGGAGGCGCTGTGAGCGCCGTGTGAGATAAAGGGTTTGAAACGAAAGCCGACGTAACTGCAATCTTTTTTCTGCCGTGGTTCCAGAGATGGACAGGCGCCGCTGAAAGCGCTCACTGCCCCCACCCGTCCTGACAGCTGCTGGACAGTCGGGGGAGACTGGGGACTGTCGGTATGTTCACAGTATGGCTGGCCAACTGACAGGGAGAGCATTTGTGTCTGTGGGAGGGGGGTACATTGTAATTTAAACGCAACACAATAAATAACAGAAGGACAGGTAGCAGCACGGTGTTTCCCATTCCGCGACACTTCTGCGGCCTGGCCAACCCCGGGGAGGCGATTGGCACAGAAGAGCAAGAAAACAAACCAAAAAAAAAATGGCTGCCGTCGCCATTAACTATTTATGTATATTTTGTGTCGATTTATAAAAAAATAAAAAAATATCAAAATAAATAAACACATAACTTATAACATTAAAAAACAAGATTTGGCAACGTTGAGCTCCTTGAAGTTCTGACGCATTCTGACTTTACAGGTATGAAATTATGATGAATCGGCTTCCCTTTGTCCGCAAGGCATAGACACACAGACACACATAAACAGTCAGATATATTATTAATCTTTCATCTCTATCGCCTAAATGAACCCCTATTATAGTAAAAGTGACCATGCTTCACCTCCTGCTCTTCCTGACCCCGCCCCTTTCCCCTCTATTCTTCAGGGATGCCCCGCCTCCTCAGCCATGCTCATTTGTCATTGGCTGTAGTGTGTATAGGTTCGGCGAGTTGAGCCAGTAGTGGGCAGAGCTTTGTGAGGGGGGTGATGGAGCATACGTTTGAGGACAGAGAGAGGAGCAGCCATCCAAAAGGCAAAGGGGGGAGGGCTGGGCACCACAGGAAGTGGGGGCACGCAGCCGTGAACCCCCGCGGCAAGGTTAAAGTGGATCAGGCTGGGGATACACAGTGAGAACGTCACCGTTTAAAACGTCCACATGGTGGCAAATACTTAGCAGCCGACATAAAATCGGAGAGAAGTTTGCCGGCCCAGCTGACTTATCTGAAGGTGTCCCATCGGAGCGCAGGGTCCAGGAGACTCACTCGGATCTCCTGGACAGAATCCGGAGCTTCTCTTACTGGGGCGGACGGACTTTTAGTTCTCAGTGACCATGTCCACAACACTCGCAGCTCCCAGAGGGTCAAAGGGTTTGGCACAGCTCATGATGGAGGGTAGGTGTTTGTGTGTGTGTGTGTGTGTGTGTGTGGGGGGGGGGGGGGTTGGGGTAGGACGTGACCCAGTTACGCCCCCTCAGTGATCCAGGGCCTCCGGACATGCCATGTCGACCTCGCCGGCCCTCTCCTCGCCCTCGCTGTCGGTGCCTCCTTCGCTGTCCAGCCGTGCCGAGGGATGGCAAGGCGTGGAGGAGAGGGTCCCATACAGCGTCTTGGCTGGCAGGAGCTCCTCCTCCCAGCTCAAAAAGTCACCCTCCACTGAGGCGGGGCTGGCTAGAGACAGGTCCTGGAGACATCCTCCTCCTGGGCTCTGGAATCGGTGGGGCTGGCCGCGCAACTGCCTGACCTGAGGGTAAAAGAAAAGTATAGGAATATAGTTTTAGTGGTGGTGGGGAGGGGCTCTGGAAAATGTGCAAATCAAATCAATCCATCCATCCATCCATTCATCCATCCATCCACTTCTAACTGCTTTTCCTGGTCAAGGCTGCAGGGGGCCTACAGTCTATTGTGTCTTAAACATGTATAAAAGTAAAACAGTTTATGTGTTTAGAAAAGATCAGAGCCAATCACATATCTGTGGTCTACTGAAAGGGCTCCTAATCTGGTTTAAAAAAAAAAATTTAAAATGGCGCTCGCACACATTCGTCTCTGCAGTATTGCAGGCTATTTTTACAGCCCCAGCTCCATGACCTATTTCCACGCAGACGGCGCAGTGGTCGGACCCCTCAGCAAAGCAGAACAGAGACGGTGGGGGGCAGGCTGGGGGGGATGTGTGTCACTGTGTGTTAGTGCGTGTGTGTGGGAAAGCGTGATGGAGGGGAAGCTGGGAGGCTGCCAGGCCGGATCAGTCTATGGGGAAGATGTGATGGACAGATAAACTGCAGTAGAAAAATCAGAGACACTGTGGTTGTGGTTTCTGCTCACCGACTGCAGTTCAGATTTTGTCTGTACGAGTCTGAGGGGCTTTTCTAGCACGATGCAGTGAAGAAAAAGAAGAAAAAAAAAAAAAACACGCCCCGTTCCAGTTAGTCAGGGGCCACCAACGGAAGCGGCTGTCTCTCCAGGCACATGTGGATCTGCTGCTTCCGTAGGTCGCCCCACTGCCCCATGCAGCCTCCTCCCTGCCTTCGCGTGACAGCGCCACTCCGCAGTTTCCCCCGGTACGTCAGCTGCGGATTCCACCATGACTCAGGCCGTAAATCTCAGACTGCCTGGGAGGTCAGGTCACCGATTTTTCCCTTCAGCACCATTC
>JAODJU010000095.1:8103930-8115112 GCA_026776725.1 Gnathonemus echidnorhynchus
CCCCCCCCCCCCCACCCCCGACCCTGACCCTCCTCAGTTACCACACACACACACACTCCAACAATCACCAGCTAAAAGCCTACAGCATTGAACCTACACTGACCCATTCCCTAGCAAAACCGCCCAGTTCGGGGGAGATTAAAGCATCCAGAATCTGAAAGGCAGAAACACCTGACCTCACAGCCTGTAACATACAAGAGAAGCTCTACACGTTCCTCATAATTCATATGAAACCACATTCATTTGTGCCTCAAGCAAGGATATGATGCTTCTGGTAACAAAAATGATTATCAGGCTGCACCCCTAGATTTTTAATGTAATTTTTATGGTGACAGAGGGCTTGGGTTATTTTTGTGCACCACTTTAAAAATATAAACAACGCAAAGCATTCTGCAGCAGCATTGAATTAATTATCCTCCGAAAAAAAAACCTTACCCTTGCCATCCACACCACTACAGGCTTAAAACCGTTTTAATAATCACAGTACAAATAAACAAGGCCAGCCTTTCCATAGAGTTATATTATCCAGATTCTCAAACCTGCCTATAGTTCTGACCTTGATGTAATTTTTTTTGGGCTTTCGCGTTAAATACATTTGCATCCATAAATATTTGCTTGTAGATATGCAACTTCCTGAGAGAAGCTTCTAAGACAGTTGCTCTGAGGTACGCAACCCAACCATCCTGGATGTGAACCGGGCATTGTCACGCTGGAGCACTCGCAGTAACACCCAATTTGAGCACCTCTGAAATTCCACATCTGCTGGCTTCCAAGCCTGGAGAGTCTACTGCCCATTAAAACTACCCTCCAGTGAAAACCTGTAGGAAACGTCCTATTGACCCAAGCAGTAATAAGGGCAATTTCATTTGTATTGTTCGTTTTGTCTGGCAGACAACAGCAGTAGCAAATAGCATTTAAAAAGCAAAGTTTCTATTTTAGGATTGTAAGCAGAAAGTTTATGCTATTAAAGCACAAGAAAAGATATATTCTTTATGATATAGTTAGGTGTATAACAGTTCATAATGGTCTGAGTTGGATATTAGTTGGTAGACTGGTACAGGAGGATCATGATGAAGATGAGGGCTGTTTTTGTCAGGAAACTCTACCATTATAAAGGATAACATCACTTTCACCCTTAAACCTTTAAAATGTGACCAAATCCAAGACTTGGGTTATTGCCCTTATATTAAATAGCTTGATGCATCAGGCCTATGGTTGTCTACTCAACAATTTAATATTAATATGCCATTTGTTCTCCACTGGATTTAAACAAGGCCACCAAGCATGGGTGCAAAACGCTGAATTACTGGAGAAGAACAGCAAAACCCATCTAAGTTTGATTGTATACTCATAAACCAACGAACCTGTACACAACATGGCCCCAAAACTTACAGATATCCTCATACACACTATCTGTTCCTGTAAGCTGTATTCTTTAAGACTGAGAAGTACAGTTTTTAATAAGTTAAAAAAGTAACTACATTAACTGCAGGCTTAGTAAATACTTACAAGAGGAAGGTGTCTACAAATAAGGTCTGTTGCATACCAAATTAAAAATTAACTAACGAAATTGGGATATAATGTTAAGTCGTGTTGGTTATGTTGCTGTGGCCTCGGCAATACATTCATAAGTTATCACCTTGCCTTTGGCCACTGACACAACCGGGAGGAAGACTGACAGCCATTTATTTCTGCTACAGTCTTTCATGCTCATCGGTCTCACTGGCCAGCTGACTACCTTTCTAATACCGTAAACCGAATCCACTGAGTGAATACTAAAGACCGTTTACCGTGGGCCACCTTATGCTGTTAAAACATGATTTTCATCATTACCATGGATCACTAGCGATATGGATTGTTAAACACCCCAGACTGCTTCTCACGTTTGCTGGATACTGAGGCCGTTAAAACATAAGCAATCCTGTTATCCCGTTTCGATGCGCTCTCCCATGTTCCTACATAAAACATGATTAGACGGATTAAAAACGCGACGGCTGCGTTATTTACCCCCGTTTTCGGTAAATGGGAGAAATTTGCAGTGCACAGATGCAGAAAGAGAGAGCGATCATAGCTGTCGCGGAACGTGGAGATGATGATGATGATGATGTAGCTTAAAAATACACAGGCATTTCTCTGCTTTGTTCAGAATAGACCCTTTCTTGTCCCCCTACCATTTCGGCTCAGAATTACAATTGTAAAGAAATCACACAAAGGACCAATCAATTATTTAGCACCAAGCGAGAATTAAAGTACAATCGATGATAAATAAATAAAAAGCACTGCTCACCTCAATTCAGAATCCATTCTTGTAGCGGTTCATTGAAACGTGCGAAGGAGGATTTCTTTTGTGGATGCGGATGCGACAAAAAATCTTTTACAATAAGAGATTAAGGGATTTTTAATAGGCGAGCGGAATTGAAGCGCTGTGCTCCGGCACTGGGGGAGCGGCTGAGCCATTCAATTAAAAACCTCTCAGCTGTCAGTCGGCTCGAGCTTCCTCAAGGAGACCTCGAGGCGACGCCCACGCGCGGCCGCGAGGCCCGTCGGACCCGCCCCCCGCGCGCCCGCAGTACCACTTCAAAGACAAAAAACCGGCAAACTCCGAACCGAGCGACCCGCAAGAGTGCCAGTGACACTGCGCTGTCTGGCTGGCCCGGTGACTTCTTATGCGGCTCGTTTGTTTTCCATCCTTTTCCATCCTTGCACTGGATCACACAGTATCATGCAAAACAGTTGTTCTCTGATTGACAGCTAGTTAACCAATAAGAAAAATCATTCAACGACTTCTGGAAAATGACAACAAATACCGCGTTCCCCTTTAAAATTTAAGACAAACCTGTTTACGTGACAATCTTACCCGATACATTTATATAATTTAATATAAAAGCAATCAAAAATGTAGTATCATAAAATGCTGTTTAAATTCTTTTCATCATACCAGCGTAGACAATGTCGGTCAGCTTGTGCCAATTGGTAAGGTGTGGACGACACATGTTGGCAGCATACTGTGCTATTCCGTACAAATCAAATTTTTGAAAACTCATTTTTTTGTATTACCGAGCAAGTATTTTTAATCTTATCATGATATTAGTCCCAGTATTGCCTGAATCGTAGTCTTTGGAAAGAGAATCATTTGCATTCGTTTCTTACAAACAGAATGACATCCTTTCAAAGGATTTGCTTTAGGTACGATACTGTTTTGCAACACATAAATGTCATGTCTGGTACAGTTTGCAATCAACTATTGCGGTTTCTTTTGTTACCTGCAACTTCTGTAAATGCCTGTCCAGTACGTAGGCTGTACTTACGCACATAGTTGCCAGAGGATGCTTGATAGGATGTATGTTGACCACCGTCCGGGCAAATGTGCATCACATGTTAGGAGTGTCTCAACTTTGTGAACAACTTTGTGGATTTACTTTATCTGGGTCTGATATTAAGAATTTATCTCGGCATGATGCAAAGTTTGCAGGACACAAAACAAAACAGATGACAAACTGAAGAAGCTCTGTGATAAGGTGCATGTATCAGTTTGTCCACAATGGGCAGGTATTTGTCTGATTTATTACCAGGTAAAGGTCAGAGTGCTGGTCAGATCCATGTAGCACAGATTACTGCTGATGGCAGTAAGGGAGGTGTCAATATTTACATATCTTACTTTCCCATAATTTAATAAAAGTGGAAGATGAAATGTATGCGTTTGCCAGGATCTCATCAACCTTGGAATGTCCCAGACATTGTGAACACTTACCTTTCTAATATCTTTATTTTATTTCAGCCGAATAATCCAACGAGCTCTGGAAGGGCAAATTGCGTTGAAATGAAGCCAGATTAAACAGATCCAGCCCAAAAGCTGTGCTGACACTAAGCATCTGGTGAGCCCTCTGCCAACATTCAGTAAGTATTAAAAAACTTAAGAATATAATCATGTGCCCCCCCCCCATCCTTATTGCCACAGTGCTTGAATACTTTCCTGCTGTTTTAGCACGTGTAACAATATTGACACAAATTACAGTGATGAAGGAAATGAAGCTATAAAACAATGACAAACAGAACCTATCAATACATTTTACAGTGCAATGTTTTTATATGAGTAAAGCATAACAGAATTAATAAATATCTATTTGAAGAATCTGATTCGTCGTATAATCTTCCAAATTCTCTAAGTCTCACATCCCTCATACCAAACAATTTATACAGTGATTTCAAATGCATCTGTTTTTTTAACGTAGCAATTATTGCTAACAGCGTATTTCCCCTCCTTGTAGCTAATAATGCTTGTTGCTTATTGCTTGCTGACTTTCCAGGATACACGTGGAGCAACAGGGGGGCCTGGAGCCTGTTTTGGTATCTAGAGGCACGTGGCGCAGGAGCCCTGGATGTGATCCCAGTCTATCACAGCGCACAAGCACAATGACAAATGATCACACATTGCAAGTGGTTTAGAGACACCGGTTTGCATAACCACATGTCTTTGGGTTGCAGGAGGAAACCCATCCAGACAAGGGTGTAGGAGAGAGTGTAATATCCCTAACCGTAGCCCCCTGAATTGTTTTTTACCATTCGGACATGTAGCCAATTAAAATGCGCTTCAGCTGCCGACTGATGAAGTCTATGGAGGGGGAGCTGCTCCCCCATCCCGATGAACTCTTTACCACACAAATACCCTTTAGACACAGTCTATACTCATTAAACCAGATGTGACAAATGTCCGTGATGCCCATCATTATTGCTAATGCTTCATTCCACAAATATTCTTTTTCGTTTTTTGAGCGTGGCACAGGTCTCTTAGAAGCAGGACCAGCTGCAAATGGAGACCTGTCATGAAACACGGTGTGAATGCTTGAGCGCTTTGGGTCAAACAGGGCCTCGAATTTGCCAGATGGTCACGAGGAACTGACTTGGAGGAGATGTCATCCTTGAAGGGAAGCAGCAGTGGACAAGGACACATGGGTCATTGCATGTGCATTCGTCAACATGGCAAGAAGAACTGGCAGAGGGAGCAAAGGGTCAAAATACACAGAACACTTCACACTATATAGACTGAAGGGAATTTTTCAGTAGAACAATGATTCCCAATCCGGTCTGCAGAGACCCCCAGCAGTCCACATTTTTGCTCCCTTCTAGGTCCCAGTAAGAGGTAGGAGAGAGCAAAAACATGGACATTCTGGCAGGGAGCTCGGAGGGAGCAAAAACATGGACGGTCTGGCAGGGAGCTCGGAGGGAGCAAAAATATGGACGGTCTGGCAGGGAGCTCGGAGGGAGCAAAAACATGGACGGTCTGGCAGGGAGCTCGGAGGGAGCAAAAATATGAACGGTCTGGCAGGGAGCTCGGAGGGAGCAAAAACATGGACGGTCTGGCAGGGAGCTCGGAGGGAGCAAAAACATGGACTGACTGTGGGTCCCTGAGGACTGGATCAGGAAATACTGCAGTAAACTACGGTGGCCTGGTTTCTACAAATGAATTACTATTAACACCTATTGCTCAAGGTCAATGAACTGTGTGGCAGTGAGGGTGGGGTGTTATTATTCAGTGGGTTGTCTCACACCAGTTTACAACAAATATAAGTATGTGCAATAACCAGCTGCCATGAGTCTTGCCAGTGGGTGTTACCTCAACTCCCTGGGATCCATTATGGTTTTATCTGGAACAAATTTATTTACTTTGCCCCAGGGTGCAGCAAGAGAGTTCCACCAAGCACTTGAATTTACAGCATTCTGAGTACAAAAAGCGTTTTTGGTTTTCACCAGAAGTTTTCAGGTTCAAAGCTAGGATAGTCCTCTGTTCTACTGTCTGTCCTCTGCTCTTTTTACAGAGCAAGAGGGCTTTAGAGGGATACTTGTCAAAGCTGCAGTGTGAGACTTCTATTGTGCTGTGAAAGCTAGTTTGCATAGAGGAAAGCCCATGAATTTGATCCATGGGAGAAGATATGTGGATGTCTGGGAGATGGACACAGCTGCTGTTTTTGCTTGTAAGCGAGTTCACCTGCACACCAGGTGCTGAGTTTGGGATCTTGGAGAGTAACACAAACACACATATGGCAGCAGTCTGTGACTCCATGCCAGGCGGCGGTGACCTGGATTTGTGGTGTAAGACTTGTGTCAATGACACAATGACGGAAGAGAGCCAGCTTGGTGGTTAAGGTTCTGTTTTTATTTCTGTGTTTTGTGTCTCCTGTATACGTTTTTCACGCCTCCTTGTCACTTTTACCCAACACACGTGTCTTATGTTATAAACATCCACCAGTGCAGCATGATGGAAAACAGACTATGTGCGCACTTGACCAGCACCCTTTATCTCCCATGCATGTTACATAAGCCCCACCCCCTGCTTTTGGATGCCTTGAGCCCTATGGAGGTGGCCCTGCTGGGGCTTGTTGAGCCTGGGGATCCTTCGAGGTTCTGCCCGCCTTCTGGTTCCCTGCCAAATCAGCACAGGCACACGCAGAGCTACCTGAACCACAAAAATCCAGCCTGTATGATGAGGGCCAATCAGCCGCATAAGAAGGATCTAACTTAGTATACACAATGGTAAATACCTACAACTGTCTCCCTACTCCAGGTATGCACTGACGAGCAATAACTTGAAGGTGTAAGCTCAGTGTTAAATTATGAACCAATGTTAATAATGCAATATGGTGAGTAACAGGGTGAATGTTGTAGGCCTTTGCTAGGGTGACCATTGTATAAAGTTGTATGTTAATATTATTACATTTCCTGTCATATCTCTTTGCAGTAATTTACAGCATGTGGCTCAGCGGGCTAAGCCTGTGTGTCTGTAATCAGAAGGTTGCCGGTTCAAACCCAGCCTCAGCATGTCTGCGGGTCCTTGAGCGAGGCCCTTAACCCCCAGCTCCCTGGGCACCGCAACAGGTGGCTGCCCTTCGCGGACAGCTTACTCTACAAAGAGCAAGTTGGGGGAGACATAAAGACAATTTCCCCACAGGGATCAATAAATTATTATTAATGTAGTTTCCCTACTCCTTGATATTACTTGTTGACTTGAATTGCTTTACAGCACGTCCCATGCAGTGCGTCTTCATGAAGCCAGATCATGTGTGTAAAGGTTACATCAATAGCCAGATGTGGTTCGTTCACCTTTCAGGCATCCTGATGCGGGGTTTTGATTAATGACTTTGACAACGGAACAATACACAACAGCTGCAAAGGAATAATTATTCCTCAGAAACTGAACGGTAATTTGAAATATCGTGAATATGTCGTTACATGTTTGAAATGCCATAAGAGTTATGGGAAAGTTAAAGATGCAGGTGGGGTGTGCTTTAGCCTCGCATTGCATGCATGTGCGTGTGTTCTGCATCGCGCATTTACAGGGGTGTGGAGTGAGGATTTAAAGGCTTTGTGGATGGAACCAGACAGGCATCAGGTGGATTACATCCTGACAGCACAAAGTCAGGTAAGATTACACTAGTGTATTTTTTTGCCTGGAGTTGTGTATCTTAGTATTAGTGACAACACAATTGATATTTGTTGTTAATTAAACTGTCAGCATGTATTACACTACATGATTTTCGGTTAAACTGTTCACTGTGAGCCTTACATATGTTTGAATATAAAAAGCACTACATAGATTCTGGCACTAGTGGCTACATCTTTTTCCACCCTTTCGTCTTCGAACTACAAATCCAGGTCAAGGTCGTGCTCAGGAGGGGGGGCTGGAGCCTCGGATGGGCCAGTATCCACTTCTTCATCTGTTAATTTGGGATGATGTGGGTGAGGGTTCAAAGGCCCAATACTGTTGTTATAACGTGGCATTTCTTTACTGATATTATACATAACCCAGACTAATTCAGGTCTTGGTTTTGCTTTCTAAATACAGGGCGACGGCTGGATTGCGGGAGGCAGCGGCTGTGCTCACTAGTGTTGCCTCCTTGTGCTCTGTAGTGATTTCCTGCAGCCTTCAGGCAACAAAAAGTGACATGCAGGAGCTTCAGGTCGGACTCGTTATGCTTCTCATACCCTGGCCTTTGTTTCCCTCCTCGGTGAGAGTACACCTGACACACACCCCATCTGTTTCCACTCCTTGCATGACCATCCCTCTAGATTTTAAATTTAATTCATCATATTTTCGGTATAATGGCAGCAGTGATCCTTGTGATTATAAATATTTATTGTTATGAATAATGGTTCAAGAAAGCCAACCTAAACTTGCAAATCACTAGGTTACAATTGATCTTTGGACATAAATACAAAAGGGTGTAATAACAACAGACCTTTAAGATCTCTTCTATGTTCACGCACAATGACAGACTGAGCTATACTCCCTGTTCTTTAAACCTTGTTTCTTTTCCATTTTGTTACGGGATGTGAGTCCTTACACATTAGCTGCCCTCCCTGGGGTCCAGCTGCACTCCTCTTTCAAAGCGGAGTCTGTCCCTCCTGCCTCAGCAACTCCCCAAACCCAGGATGTTCAGTGCTCCTAAAACAGCATGATTTTACTTTCAGAATATATCCATCTATGTACCTTCTGTACCGTCAGCCTGTTTCAGGCTCCCCATCCGGTGGCTACCAGCCATTGTTCAGAAACAAGGCAGATGCTTCCAGTCTTGTGACCTCTTCCTTGTCTGATGCACACGCTGTACTTAGGGCTGTCAGTCACCAGTCTGGTTTCCTTGGGCGCCATCTTCAGGCTGGAGGACAGTTAGCTGGGTCAGAGATAAATTCATGCAACATCTCCAGATATATTAAGGCTAGACTGTTGCTTTATGTGCAACCTATTACAGTGAACCATTAAATTTGATTCTCAGCTGTGTAACTGTTATTCTCTGGTTCAATTATTTCAGATATTTTCAAAACTGGGTTTATCAGAAATTACTTATTGAATCTACTGAGGGTGCTGATTCTTGTTTATCTACTGAGCACTCTGACTCCTTTATGTCCATCAAACTTTCAATCACCTATGTTGAGTCCTGGCGCAGGGGGCCAGAAGCCAATCCCATCAATACATCCATGGATAGAATTGCAGTCCAATACAGGGCAATATAAGCTACATGTCGCCAAACTATTCTTCAGATGTTTGATGAAATTCTGTGATACAGAGAATTTCCCTGTGAATATATACTCACATAGACCTCATCCTAAATGTGCCAGATTCATTACCTAAACAGAAATGACAAATATTAAAATCAAAGAAGAAACATGCCCTCACAGTTATATAACAATACAGAAACATAGCAAACTCAGCTTTGACAGAAATGTTGGCATTTTTTCATCTGCAATTAAACAGATTCAAATCACAGACCCCATAATTTTACCAGTGAAATCATATTTTTACGTGCAACGTCTTTACACAGCCAAACATAAGGTCCTGCTGAATCTGTGAAATAGTTTGAGAATCATTTGGCTTCAAATCATTCTATTTCCATGAAGCTGATTAAATACAGAATGACTGTCATATCAGTAAGGGGTACTTGTACACCATACACTCCATTACTATAAACTGCTGAAAAATGTCTCAAGTGCTTCAAAACAGTTGCAGCTGCATAAGTAGAATGGATATCAGTAAGAACTGTCCATCTCACAACACAACGTTACTGGTTCACATTTAATTATCTTAAGCTGAACATGCCCGGTACAAAAAAATGCTAGTTCAGTAGGGCACTGAGATCTTCATTTGTGGTTTTTATTATATTTTAAGTGGCAACCTTACAAAGTATGTACCGCATATTAATGTCACATTAATAGTTTATTGTGGGAATACATAGCAGTGTGGACGAAGCTAACAACCAAAAAAACAGCGTTACATAATTAAGTTGACCTCCTTAATGACATTTATATCTAGCTTTCAACTTTATGAGAAAGAAATTAATTAAAGGTTTTAATTAATTCAAGGAACCTGTCATTTTACAGCTGAAGCAAGCTTGCTAAAACAGTGCCAACTCGTTTACTGTAATGTGTAAATTAATGTTATGAATTTTGTGTAGAACAGCATCTAATGTGCCGTATGCACGTATCTATGAAATATATTTCTTGTTTTCTCTCTGTTGCATGACAGTAAGATACCGTATTATACTCCACCACTTAGATAAGCGTTTCATTTATTAAGTAAAGCTATGTCGTCAGTTCTACTTCCGAGCGGGTAAGGTAAGACCCACCTACTTTTTCGACGTTGTTCTTTTGATTGGCATGTCAAAGGACCATTCACAATAAGGATAATGAGGGATAGTGAAGATTGGCTTCCAAATTAGCCAATGGAAGCAGTAGGTATTTCGAGGCGGCAGCCCCGGAAACTAGTATAAACTTGAGGCCTGCCCATGTGGGTTGTAGCATTGTCGGAGCGGATTTGAATCGTCAGTGGAAGGTAAGGGCAATCAAATGAAAGATATGTGCTGGACTGAGGCAAAGTTACTATTTAGTTATAGACTTATTACAAATTATATACTTATTCGTTGTAAAGTGAAGATTTTTATTGTGTCGATTGCGTGCAATTTAGGAAATCGTGCGTTTTAAACGGAAAGCGGGGTTTGGCTAATATGCTAAGTGCTATGTTCATAGAATGGTTATCCGGGTCTTATTCTATCCATTCCTTAAACCTACAAATTATAGTTTAGTAGTATGTTCTTTCTACTGCCAAACGGTTTGAATTGCTGCACTGAAAATGTAGATTCGTGTGATCGATTGTAATATTTAACATTATAATGCGGAGCCGAACTTTGAATTAACTGACGCAGGATCTTTTGTTTGTATGGGTAAGCTAACGCTTATGCCAACCAGCATGGTCACAAGTGTCACAGCTTGAGCCTTGGAGGGTAGTCTATTTTCCATTATTTGGTCAAATTGACTGTCATATTAACATGGAAGTCGTGGAAGCGTTGTCGAAATTTCTCACGGAATAGCCCGGCGACTGCTAATGTGTGAAGTTGCCTTTTCCGCCAAGACAGACTATGGCCGGATTATGGCCTAGTTTCCTTGCCTACCGGTGCCTGGAGTCCTCTTCTCGTGACAATCTAACCCAGAATGGCACATCCTTACAAAGCCTTTTCTCGAGGCGATAGGGGTCTTTACAGTTCAATTCTAATTTTGGCGATTGAGTTATTTTAATCTACATTTAATGTTTCTACTCTAACAGCATAATTTAACTAATGTCATTAGGCCACTTAAAATTAATAAATTGTTTTACATGACTCAAACTTCTAAAATATTGGTGAGTCGGGGATTTTAT
>JAODJU010000095.1:8115212-8132985 GCA_026776725.1 Gnathonemus echidnorhynchus
AAAAAATCAAGGCGGCACCAAAAAATTGAGGCGGGCGGCTATGTAAAACAATTTATTAATTTTAAGTGGCCTTAGCTATACTGCGTTCGTTTTGCCTGTGCTCAACTAGCACGTAAAACTCTATCCTGCCGGGGCATTTTGCTATCAGTAGCCTATTAAACGCTTTATTAAAGCATTCGTAAATTATAATAATAAAGATGTGCCGGTTTGGGAGTGGAATTCCACGTAAGCCGTCCGACATGTTTACGCACACAATGAATATCTGCCTACGTATCCCTGCAATTCGTGACTCAACCATTGTGTGTTTTTATAGTGCTGACATTTGAAATATTACTACATATTTACATTTGCTGGTTTAAAGAAGCAAGTAGGCGTTTACAGTCCTTAATGTCCCGACGTGGAACTAATTCTTCCGATAATTATATGCCATGTGAGGGGAAAGTTGATTAACGACAGCGTTGTCCTACATAGCATGGCCGAGAACGATGTTGACAACGAGCTGTTGGACTATGAGGAGGACGAGGAGCCGCAGGCAGCCCCGGAGAGCGCAGCCCCTGCAGGGAAGAAGGAGGTGAAAGGCTCCTACGTCTCCATCCACAGCTCTGGCTTCCGAGACTTCCTGCTTAAGCCAGAACTGCTGCGTGCCATCGTGGACTGTGGCTTTGAGCATCCATCTGAAGGTATTGCTCCTGTAGCTCTGCAAATACAGCATTGTGCCAAGAAAGGACGTGGGTTCCAATCCCAGAGAGAACATTAAAAAAAACCTGTAACCCATCCCTCTACTATTAATTTGTTAGGAAAACAAATGTCAGACAAAATGTAAAGGTGAAAGGCATGAGGATGGAGCAGTAGAGTGCTTGTTATACAGGTTTCAGTGTCTGCTGCCCTTTCCCTGGCTCTGACTGGGTGTGGGGGTGTGGTCTCTTGCTGAAAGTAGCAGCCTCCTAACCTTTTGCACTGATTAATTTTATCAGTCCAGCACGAGTGCATCCCTCAGGCCATCCTGGGCATGGACATCCTGTGCCAGGCCAAGTCTGGCATGGGCAAGACGGCCGTGTTTGTGCTCGCCACCCTGCAGCAGATCGAGCCCGTGGATGGCCAGGTGAGTGTTTGTCGCTCAGTGTCGGTGAAACCTCTGTGTTGCATGGTACCCGTGTGGAGAGTGTGCTGTGTAACGACTGATTATTGGTTTCTCGTATTTCCTGCTGGCCATGTAACCTTGTGATTCTGTCTCACCCTAGTTGTCCAGGCATGTTAAATAGCGGCTCTTTGTATGCGGTCGGAACCGCCTGGTGGTAGCAGGGGAGGCAGACGTAGTTAGGGAATCGGTCATGGCGAAATGAATGTTTTTGTGAGACCTGGTTGTTGAGATTTATGATGTACTGACCTGATGTTTGATGATGCGAGAGCCTTTGGATGGATGGTGTGTCCTTAGGCCCCTCGATCTGGAGCATGAGACTTAAGGCTGCTTTAAACTTCTGGGTGGATTGTACACTGAGCTTGTAGATGCCTGTAGTGGTGTGTGTGTGTGTGTGTGGGCTACAATGTAGGGTATGTGGCTACCTGCGGAATAGTCTATACAATAAATCGGTCTTCATGTTCCACTTGTGATCTGTAAAGTACACATGTTGTGATATGAGGACAGAAGTCATGGTTTGTCTTATGGGAGAGCAGGGCTTTGGAAAATGTATATATTGATCTTTGTCAGTACACTGCTGTTTCTCCTCCATACTGCATTTGGCTGCTCAATGAATGCACTAAAAATGACTGAGTCAAGTGTCTTGAGTTACATAATTATAGTTGGAATAGTTTGACCAGACAGGGTTGGTCCTACTTGTCTTTGGGGACATGCACCTTAGGGTGATCCAGAAGAAATTAAACTCGCCAAACATGACCATGAAGTCTTTTGTTCTGTCTGGCCACTGTTAATTGTGCCAAATTATAAACCTTTTGGAGAACCTTTAGAGGTCACTGAAAGATCGATAGTTTAATACACAAAATGAAAATACAGAATTAAAATGAATTTTCCACCAAACTTTGAACTGTGAACAAAGGCACATGGAAAGAAGTTGCACTGCATACTTACTTGTTTACAGCTAAAAATAGGCCTGTTGGCTTTGTATATGCATCGTAAAGCTTCATCAGTATGTGAATGCCGGAGTCTATTCGCTGATGTCGTATTCTTGCACAAGAATTGTCCAACTGGAAATTTGGCATGGCCAGTTGAGCTGCCTCTTTCACAGCAGCCTTTTTATCAATGTGGAACTTCATCATAAGTCAAAGAGCATCACCTTTGGTCTGTTTGCATAATCAGGTGTAGGGCTATTTGGGTTCTTCTGTCTTCCTGAGATGTGGTCTCCCTCCTTAAACGTCTCCACATGGTCATGACGCCATGGCTTCCCGCAGGTCTCTGTGCTGGTGATGTGCCACACGCGAGAGCTGGCCTTCCAGATCAGCAAGGAGTACGAGCGCTTCTCCAAGTACATGCCCACGGTGAAAGTGGCCGTCTTTTTTGGTGGGCTGTCTATCAAAAAGGACGAAGAGGTCCTAAAGAAGAACTGCCCCCATATCGTGGTGGGCACCCCTGGCCGCATCCTCGCCCTCATCCGAAACAAGACCCTCAACCTCAAGAACGTCAAGCACTTTGTCCTGGATGAGTGCGACAAGATGCTGGAGCAGCTGGGTGCGTTTGTCTTTCTTTGCGATGGAGTGAAGTTTCTTCTTGGTAGCTCCGGTGATCCATTTCTGTATGCCACCGGACCTCATTATAATCCTTTTCCACCTGTTAGATATGAGGCGTGATGTTCAGGACATCTTCAGGCTGACGCCCCACGAGAAACAGTGCATGATGTTCAGCGCCACCCTCAGCAAGGAGATCCGACCGGTCTGCCGCAAGTTTATGCAGGATGTAAGTCTTTTGATTTGACCCGATGTGGTAACATGGCTTGTTCAGAAGAATGAATTACCAGTAACACGCTTGATGTCAAAAAGTGAACGAGTTTTGGTGTGGTGGCTGTGCATCTCCTGGTCTTGTGAATAATGCTTGACTCATCTTCCCTAAGCCCATGGAGGTGTTTGTGGATGATGAGACCAAGCTGACCCTCCACGGTCTACAGCAGTACTACTGCAAACTGAAGGACAGTGAGAAGAACCGCAAGCTCTTCGACCTGCTCGACGTGCTGGAGTTCAATCAGGTACCCGATCGATCTGCCCTGTGGTTGACTGGGAGGTGGTGTGACACGAATGTCACAGATGGGCTAAAATAGCGTGCTCTAGGCACCGTCCTCTTCGGGTTGAGTGTAGTGTGTTTACGAGGTGACCTTCTGGGTTTTAATATGGCGTAATTGGTGGGGGTAAAATTCTGTCTGCTATTTCTGTGACTGCCATATTTAGTCGTCTTTATAAATAGTGCAGTTAGTATAATTGGTAGTTAAGGGTAGGGAATGAGCTGGCTTCTAGAAACGGCCCGAGAGCCTCGTTCTGATGAAATGAGAAGTATCATGGCTGGGCGTGAGCGTTTGTAATTCGAGAGGCAGGATGCTGTTGGCACACCGTGCTGCCCGTGGTTAGATCGTCCTTCACCGTGGTGTTAAACAAACATTGCAGGCATGTGGAGGTGCGCCTAGTTCCCACTGTGAGAACTTCTGCTCCTGACTGAGTTGGACAGGAGAGTCGATGTGCAGTCCAAGGTGTTAATTACACGGCCCTGGTATGGTGTCATTAAGGAAATGGTTTCGCTTGTCTGTAGAGGAGATGCCAGTAGATGAGTGTCCAGTGACTTCCAGTCAGTCATTGTCATAAAACAGGCATCCTTGGGAACCATTTGCCGCTATTTTGATATATCTGCCGCATCCTTGAATTAAGAGTAATATTCAAATGGAATGTCTGTGATTTCCTGAAAGGAAGTTTTGGGAGCTTGCGTTAGCTTTGCCTGGATGACTTTTTTAATAGTATGGATTGAATAAGTTGTTGGAAGAATCAAGAGGCCAGTGTTGGCAGAGTAGCTTTAACCACTACTTGGTGTTGCCCACAAAATATTCAACTTGGCTGATGTCACCGTGGCACTGACAACGGCCGCCTGTCCCCAGGTGGTAATCTTTGTAAAGTCGGTGCAGCGGTGTGTGGCGCTGTCCCAGCTGCTGGTGGAGCAGAACTTCCCCGCCATCGCGATCCACAGGGGCATGGCCCAGGAGGAGAGGTGAGTTGGCACTGTATTTAGGACGGCTGTTCCCCTGCTGAGTGAACGTCAGGCTCCAAGAATGTGTTGACCTTAAGCGTTCCACAGATGTGGAACATAACGTTCTGCTTGTTTTCTACCTTTTTGAAAAGGTTATCCCGATACCAGCAGTTCAAGGACTTCCAGAGGCGGATCCTGGTGGCGACCAATTTGTTTGGTAGAGGGATGGACATCGAACGAGTCAACATTGTCTTCAACTATGACATGCCTGAAGACTCCGACACCTACTTGCACAGGGTGAGGTGGTCGCAGACACCCTGAGCTGCATTTCCTTTGGCCGACCTTGAACAGCGATTGACCAGGTATGTCTCCTCTGCCAAATAGGTAGCCCGTGCCGGCAGGTTCGGGACAAAGGGTCTGGCTGTGACCTTCGTCTCTGACGAGAATGACGCCAAGACCCTCAATGAAGTGCAGGATCGGTTTGAGGTCAACGTGGCAGAATTGCCAGAAGAGATCGACATCTCCACCTACAGTAAGATGGGCTAAATATTCATTTTCAGTCTAAATTCCATAGTTTCTACAGGGGCTATAGGTTAGGAGAGGCGAGTTGGCACTGTAGGTTAGCCCACATTAGAACTGAACTGAATCACTGGGCTTGTTGTGTTTCATTCTTAAAGTCCAGTTTTAATCCTTTTGAACAAGTCAGGCTTCCAGATTTCTCCTGATGCTTTTGTATGGTACGATTGCATGGATGGGTATGTTCATTGGGTGTGGTTCAGATTTGATGATACAGCAGCCCTAACGCAGCTTTTCTTTCCGCTCTCCTTGCAGTTGAACAGTCCAGATAAATTCTCCGGACCAGCAGAGTCCCCCCTCCCCCACCCTACTTTTTATTTTGTGTTTCGTTTTAATATGGAGGGTAGGTGGTGGTGAAGGTGCTAAACCTTTATTTTAATGCCTCCCCCAAACCCCCTGATCATTACTCTGGCAAATGTAACTTGTTTATTGTATTGCTGGGGGTGTCCAGCTTTTAATTTTCTTTGTTAATTGTGGTTTTTTTTTTTGGTTAAAGAAATTAAAACTTTTTATACAATGTCAATATTTGTTGCGAGAGCTTCTTCACATAATGGGGTGGGTGGAGGGGCCCTCGTGTATTAAAGTGTCACGGTTTTAATTTGCTCCCTATTTGATGTGTGGCGACTATGCTTTGGGTTCCCATGGAAGTTTCCAATGTTCTGAGTTTAAACAGTAAGAAACGCACCTTTAAATCCACAGTGAATAGTCAAGCTCAGGTTGGACGTTTGGCGTCGGCCCTGGACAGGAGATGACTTGAGTGAACTGAGGTGCTGGAAAAGCTTGTCCAAACTAGTGTGATCTTCACTTGAAATGGGAGTCGGCACAGGCTGTTGGCAGAGGGTATTGAGGTACCTTCAGCTGGGTTTTCCCTTGGGACCAGAGCCCAGTTCTGTCAGTGTGAATTATGGCATGGGGGGGGTGTTAGGGTGACATTTGAAACCCCCCTCTGTCATGCCCCTGCTTAAACTTGAGTATGATTTCCATACCTAAACTTGTGCTGGGAAGAGGCACCATTTTGTTTGTAAACTGTCTGACGTGCATTACAGTAGCAGATGTGATTCTGGGCAGCTGGGCTCATTGTGGACAATGGCCCTGACACCATTAATACACAAGATAAGGGTTTAACCGGCTTGTATATAAATGGCTAGCATCTGCGACGCTTTTCAGGAAGGTCATTTTAAACTCGATGCTATGTTGACGGACTTAAGGAAACATTACACAATCAGTTTGAGCAGTTTTTAATTTATGCAGTGTGGCCTTTATAGTGAATGACTGGCTGTGATCAGTTGCAAAATGGTTGAAGTACAGATGAGGAATTGCATGTAGCTGTTTTAAATGATCTACAGAGGCGCTAACAAAGCGTAGCTGCCCAAAAAGTTGCAGGAACGCACATAATTGCACATGAACTGCGTATTAGTGCAAAGGTCGCATTGTGCACATGGCTGCTGCCTGCGATGGAGATGCAACCGTATAAACAAGGAAAAGCATTTGTTACAGATGCCAGTTAAATGCGCTGGGAAGGGCCTCCGAACAAAGCAGTTTTTTGCTGCATCAGAGCAGCAACTTTTTTCCTAAAGCTTTTAAGGATCAATAAAATCATATCAAGACACTTTAGGGAACCAAAAATCAATGGCCTTAGGGTGAAAGTTCTAGGTGAAAGATGCAGCCGCTTAAAAGAATAATGCATGTGAAACTGTAATAACAGGTGTCCCCCACCCCAGAATAAAGCTGAACACTGATCAGGGACAATCCCTCAGGGTCAATTCCATGTACAGAGGAACTTCTGCATCCAGAGAATCCGGGTCTGGACCCTACACCCCTCCCCTCATTACACAATACTAAGAATGGTCCGACCCACCCAGCAGGATCAAGCTATGCCCCTCCCTCCCCAGTTTGGCTTGGTTTTTATAGCTGAGTGGAATCTTGGCTCTCCCAGAACAGAAATTATTGAGGCCTAACTGGCGACTTGGCCAAGGGGTAACGATCCAAGCTTGGCTTCAAGCTTACTGCCCCATAATTGGTAAACGTTTCTCAGCTTGTATCCAGCAGGCCAAAGGCTGTGGGCCTACCATATGGAGAGCACTAGAGATTCACATACCATTAGGCCTGATTCCTGTCCTGGGCACCAGCAATGGTTCCTCTCCAAAACCATCTCTCAGACACTATGGGAATACAGACTAGTTCTTTTGTGGCCTGTTGTCCATCTTTTCTGCTCGGCGGAGCTTGATTTCAAGTTGATGCCAAGCATAGATAGTGCAAGAACAAACATTTCAGTCAGTGAGTGGCAGGGTTTCCCTCCTCGATTTTTCTGATTTTTCAGCCTGTTCAGGCTTGTCAGTTTGTGCTTTCAGTCAATGTTAACTTTTTCCCTAGTCTATTAACAGCGGAAGGCCCTGGTGTCCAGGTCAGTCTTCGGTTCACCTCATTCGTACAGATCAAGCTCAGCCACGTGAGCTGTTGTCAGCCTTACGAACTCCCAGAAAATGTTCCAGGAAGTCTGATCGTCAACGTTCGGACCAAAATGGCCCGATCCGACAATCGACATCTGCTAATCCAGTTGACTTTGGGATAACCGCGACGAGCCGATTTCTGTCAGACGCGGCTGATATACGGGCCTCGTCCGTCTCTTCTGTCAAACGAGTTTCCATTTCCACCAACGATTCTTGGTGGACCTACAGAAATGTTTTCTACAACAAAGTCAACCGTCTCAGTCGCGAGACGGTTCTAAGGGGTGAGGGACCTCCACGACCTTGCCCCCACTCTGCAGAAATGGTCCGACTATAGCTACTCTACCCTGTGGGTAGCGCTAGTCAGCGAAGTTGTGCGTGTCCCCGTGGAGCCAGCGCCGCGGCACCATGGCGGCCTCGTTCAGCGGCTCGCACGGCACGCCGCACCTGCAGGAGCGCACGAACATGACCGCCTTCTGGAAGCGCTCTCCGTCGGGGCACAGGAAGAGCACGGTGGCGGTGCGGGAGCGCCGTGGGGTGCAGCAGTGCCCCTCCACGCACGTGCCACAGTAGTTGGGTTGGTAGAGGTGGGCACTACGGCAACCGGCGTACGACAGACGCAGCGGCTCCGGCGGCTTGTGGGTGCGGGAACACTTCCTCCCTTTCTGCAAATAGAGGAGGAGGAGGAAGAAAAGGGAGAAAGGTCATTCGGGCACTGAGGGAGGGCGCTCAGGAAGCAAACAGTCACAATGCCCGTAGCAGGTTGGCCTTACTGTACCGAAAAGGGCAACAAGTTTACCCAGCATTGCAGCAGCATAGCCACGTATACTAGTGTCCACTAGTGATGCGCCAAGACAAGCTGATGGCATTTTTAGTGCCACAACGAGATCCTGCTACAACAGTGCCGAGGTTAAATGGTCCAATGGCCTGACAGGAATTTAGGGGCATGGGGGGCCTATTTTTAAAAAGGGTCAGACATTTCAAGTAAGTTAGCCTCGGATGCTTCCTGTCAGACGACCTGAACTGAGAAAAGTGACCGTCCCGCTAACTCTGAGTGGGGGGGGGGACAGGTGGGGAAACAGGTGGACAAATAAGAATCTGAGACTAGTATCTCACCACTGTGCACCTGTCACATAGCACACGCAATAAACTTACACTGAGAATGGACAATCCCATAATCCTTTGGGGCCTGATACCCCCTATCCCACCCGTGTAGGTGTGTGTGAAGTGCGGGAAGGAAAGGGTCAGTGTCGTTCATACCTTTAGGGGTCCAGGCACGGAGCCGCAGGGCCGGATGTTGCACAGACGCGTCTCCTTCACCAGTTTGCACTTCCTGTTGTCGTTGGTGACGCGCGAGGACACGCCCATTCCACAGCTACGTGAACAAGGGGACCACTCTGTGGTCTGAATGACGCACTCCCTCGCTACCTGCATCCATGCTGGGGAGGGGGAGGGGGAGGGGGGGTATGAGTGAGGAAACAAGGTTTAGGGATGTTTAGCGACCTGAGGCAACATTTCATAATTAAAACTGAACAACCTGATTTATTAGTGGAATTGAGCGACGGCACCTGTTACCGGCCAGGTGCTTGTGCTCCTGTTTCTTGCCCCATTTCTTTCCAGTTGCCAACGGCTCGTTCTCGACGCTGTTTTCTGGTTTGTATGGGTGCCGGTGCATCATGGACTGGTCTGGCTTCCCCTTGTGGCAGTCCAGCCTGGGGCAACACTGGCCTGGCACTCTGATGAGGCGTGGGGCGGGGCAGGAGGGCGTGGCAAGGAGCAGGTGGGCGGGGCAGAGCGGGGCACAACCCACCGCCCCATCCACACACGTGCACTGGTGCTGGCAGCCGGCGCGGAAACTCTCCCCGCTCTGGTATATCCTACCGCTGTACTCACACGTGCGGCCCTCCTGCTTTGCTGCAGGGGGACAACAGGGGGCGCCAGTGAGAGGCCAGACTCCTCCGCTCTCTTTCAGAAAACATCGCGCTGAAAGCTGCCGCTAGCGCAATCTTCTGTTGAACAGACAAGCTCGCTATTTCACTAACACCAAGGCTTGTACAAGTACAACTGATGGCAAAGCAGGAATGAGAGAAATAATAATAATAATAATAATAGCACAGACCAGCTTTAAGGAGGAGGCTCTCTGCCCAGAGCCTATAGAGTAGGCCTGAATTGTTGAAAATGAGGCTCCTTTCCAGCTGCTGTTTCAGCCTAAAATCCCTAACACCTGCCTCTCTATTTAGTAACAACTTTCTGTATGCAAACACCTTCTGAACATAGAAGCACTTTTCTAGCCATATTAAGTCAGAAGGTATGGGGCTGCCCTTCGTTTCAAAGTCCAGGTTTGCTCTGATGAAGATTCATTTCGGGAACGGTATTCCGGCCCGGAGCGATGCCACCTGGAGCAAACTAGCTAGACAATGCCCACTGAGCACAGACCCATTTTTATCTCTCCCTGAAATTAAGCCCCCCAGAATAAACCCTCGGGGGGTGACCTCATCCCTCTCCCCAGAGCCCTACTCCACCCTCACACTCCCCTCGTACCCCTGCAGATGCCTCGGTCGTGGGTGACGTCGTTCCCGTGGTTGCACTCCAGGCCCTTGTGGTGGTCGCACGGCTGCGCAGCGTGGCAGTCCTCATTCAGCTGCGCGGCGCACACCTTACAGCAGCCGCAGCCGTCCGGCACTGCGCTCACGCCCGGCGGGCAAACGGGGCCCCCCGCAGGACAGTCACATACTGCGGGACAGCCTGCGCACACCTATGTGGTCAAGGGGCACAAGCAACACATCCACACATCAATGAACATAAAAGAAATCTTAATGCCCAGGTATGCTTAGGTTAAAGATGACTATAATGCGAGTGATTTTTAATGGGGCCCTTCAAAATGGCATCGCCGTTGAGCATACAGAACCGTCATGTAGCGTTCGTGTAATTTTGGGAGTCCTACATCTGGTCATTACACCCCATCGAATGAAATCACACAAACCAGATTCAACCTCTTTCTCACGGTGTGGAGAAACATTATCCTGTTACTGAACTTCAGCTAATTTCAGTCCCCTGTGTTGGAAACACCACCTCTCCGCATGCAGTCCAAACATACACCTTATATGTTTAGGAAACAAAATTAGTGTATACACAAACACAGCGATTAAACTCTACCCTTTATAACTAAAATACCCAGGAGGTTTATGATGGATCACTTATCACATATATTAAACCCTCCTGATCGTTTGCGGGACATAAAAATAGGGAAAATGTGCAGCTGGATGACCTGAACGGTGCCTGTGGACCATATGGGGGGGCGACTCAAAGAAAACGACCTTTCATCAAGCAGCAATTCCGCCACAAATGCTTTATGCAGTCACCTGGCGTAAAGCTTAACTTGTTAAACACTAACATAAATGGGTAACAGTCGGGCCACTGCAAAATGTCACATGGCACAATTACGGCCATCTGCGAGCCGTCGGTCGCGTCCCACCCTTCGCCATCTTGCGATCAAAGCAGCACCGCAGCTGGGCTTGTCGCTGTCGCACAAGACCGCCACCACATCATACCCACGTCACTGTATGAGCGCACACTGGCGTCTCGGACCACTGTAGCTATTCTATTAACGAGGAGTTCATACTCTCTGATCCAGTTGTCGGATTCTCATTCCTTAACGCACCCTGATAATTTTTGTAATCAAAATGGCATCAAAGGTATGAAATCACGGCTAAATATCGACGACCAGTAAATTGTGGGGCATTCAAATAAAATTACACACGACTATAGACACTAATTTGGCGGCGACATTTTAGAACGACTTACAAAAAAAACTACACCGAGGGCTTTGAAACTACATCATCTCTTAACAAATCGCCATCAGCGAGCACTTAATAAAACCCACAGGCATATATAGGCACTTAAATTACCTAATGAAAATCAATCATACTTACCTCATTTTACCTGTTTTAAATTAGAAAGCATGTAGATAACTTCACATACAGTAAATGCTATAGATGATCCACATGGGGTGCGTATTTATTTTGACGACTTGTTGAGCAGTATACAGTAGCACGTGAGCTCAAATGTCGCCAAATTGTTTACATAATCTCAGTCGCGACAGAAACAATTACATATGTACAACTTACCAAACTGACAGTCCCCACTGCAGAAACAACGAAGTAAAAAAAGTTCTTCATCCTGTGTGGTGATGTCTATAAAAATAGATTTGACGACTGTCTGCGTTCTAGTTAATTTCTGACTATTTTTATGACTGTTATAGATGGGCAGTCAGTTAAGCCGTCCGCTGTGAAATCTAAAGAATTACATAAGAAATAGATATATGGTGAAAACGTCACGACGATTTTTGAGTTCGTCTATAGATACTTTGCTGTCCTTTGCTCCGTGCACCAAAAAGTAACCAACCTGCGACCATTCAACAATTATTTTGCTACTTCTATTTATACTTCCCTCGTGCTGTTCATTGCAGCCCCGCCTCCTGCAAAGCGTTCAGCCAATAAACATACGGGCAGCTAGCCAAGAAATTCCGAAGGGTTGGGGAGGGGCGGGGCTAAGATTGGTGCAAGTTAACCTGGACTGCGAATGGTGATTAACTATGAATGCAGTCATTCATAAAATCTAGAATTACTACATTCCGAAAATCCAATCTTTGGTGTTTATTTATTTATGTTTGAACATAAATATTGTCCCTTCTTTAATGTCGGCCCGACACGCATTCCTTTTTTTAACTGCTACTCTATGAAGACCAATATAAATATACTCAGCTGGCTTGTGTGTGCCACATCAATACAGGCACTGCCGGGAAAAAACCTATCGAATATTCTCATTTCTTAATGAAAATGATGGAAGGGAAGCAAATTAAATATTTGTAGAGAGAGCTGGTTGGCAGTACAGAATTCTTGTTGAAGAATTTTATAATCACCACTTTCGTATTTTAATCAATATCTTCTTCTGTTCTGTCTCTTCGTATCTGTTTCCACCTTGCTTTTATTTCCATAAGGGATGCTTTTCCTTCTTTGTTACACTTTTATTCATGTCATTTAGCATAATACCCACTTTTGTCTCCATCCTCTTCCTAATCCAGTTTGACTTCAACTTCGATCCTCTGACTCCCCCCCCCCGCGCCGCCTTTCTCTCTCTCCCCACCATTTCCTGTGTCCACCACACCTCTCCTGGACAGACCTCCATTGATGGAGGAATGCGCGGAATGAGCAGTGAGGGTGTAGGTGAGAACAGCTTCAGCTGCCAGTACACACACACTCACAAGATATACTGTCCAACTGAACACTTTCCCACACACTGATACTCATTGTCTGACATCCAGAACGAGCCTGATTGCCTGAAGCTGGCTTTCTTTGATACACTGATGGAATTCGAGTCTACTGCACACATTTTGACATACGCAGGTACGCACAAATTTTCACCTTCCTCATTTTCCAGTTGATGATAGCTTTTCTTTTATCTTGTTTTTGTAAAGCATTCTTAATGGCGCGTGTGTTTGAAGATGTGCTATATAAATAAACTTGCATTGCCTTGCCTAACACAAATTCAAAGGTGCTTGATTTAAATGAATGCCGAATTATTGGTTTATGATTGGGATGTACGTTTTTTATTCAAATAAGGTGCATATTTGTAGTAAATACAAACTGTTTAAATCCTAACACGGTGTAAAATCTTGAACCGGTAAGTGTGTTTGTTGTTAATTTTGCGATCAGAAAGTCTAACCCACACCCACTTTCACCAGCAGGGACTTTGACCTGATGATTTGGAATGTCAAATTGGTAAAATATTCATGCAGTGAAACCTTGCGAATAATTTTGAGATGAAGAAATCTAAGAGAACGTTTATATACAGGCCTACAAATACAGAAGTACATCTATGCAACGCGAAATATGCAGCCGTTTGTCATACGGCGGTTTCAGTAAGCTTGCGGTAATTCATTAAACAAAGTTGGTTCACAGCTGGATCCGATCCCCGTAAGTTAGAACCAGCAACTCAAACAGACATATGCAGACACCCGAAAACACCCGCAAATGATCACAAACACACCCCGGGGGCAACAGAATTAACAGGCTTAAGTGCCCAGCCCCTCCCCAACCCCGGTTACACGTACATTTCAACCAAACATCAACTCGCAATTATCCGTGTCGCTGCAGTTTATTTTTGGCATTTTATCCACTTCAAAGATAACCATTTCCAGAGTTACCACGATGTAAACAGCAAACAGCGAGTTGGAAAAAAAAAACTGATGGGAGAACGAGAGCAGAGGCAGCAGTTACTGCAGATTACAAGAGAGGCTTTCTAGAGCAAACCTTTGGAGATGGTGAGAAATGGTGGTAGCCGGTAAAAGTTAACGCAAGTAAAGAGGGACACATATGTGTCATCTGTCTCAGTGCTTTTACAGAGAGAGCGAAAGAAAGACCTGTGTATTTGTGTTAAGAGAAGTGTTGCCTACACCAGACTCAGCAAGAACCCCGCCCCCTCCCCATCTGACAGTCTCCCTGCCAGGCTGACTACTGTCTTTATACATAACAGGTCACACGCTGCAGAATGGGAGTACTTTATCGCTGCTGGAGGTAAGCAGAAAACGGTAACAACAGAAATGTCTATAAGGCTGTCACGATTACTCGGTTAAACTCGATTACTCGATTATTAAAAAGCATCGATTAAAATTATCCTAATGATTACTAGGGAATATGTCGGAAGGAAGACGGTGCATATCGGATGAGGATCTAAGTAAATAGCGAAAGCATAATTTTCATGGAAGCACTTAACATTAAAAGTGAATGGATGTCAATATTGCAAAGCAGAACTTGCAAAGCAAAACTTAAATATTATCACAGAACGACTCCAATGTAAATACAGTACATGTTAAAACAGGACACTCGGGTTTGACGGACTCACCCAATAATGCGAGGTTAGCCATAGATACACCATATGGACAAAAATATTGGGACACCTGGCCAACACACCCGCAAGAACTTTTATGACATCATATTCTAAATCAGTCCATCCATCCATCCACCCATCCATTATCTGCCACTTATCCGGAGTCAGGTTGTGAGGGCAGCAGTCTAAGCAGGGATGCCCAGACCTCCCTCTCATCAGCCACCTCCTTCAGCTCCATTGGAGGAATACTAACTCATTCCCATGCCAGCCGAGAGATATAATCTCTCCAGCATGTCCTGAGTCTGCCCCAGGTTCTCCTCCTGGTTGGACTTGATCGAAACACCTCCCTAGGGAGCCGTCCAGGAAGCATTCTAGATAGATGCCTGAACCACCTCAACTGACTACTTTTGATGCGGAGGAGCAGTGGCTCTCCTTTGAGTCCCTCCCCAATGTCCGAGCTCCTCACCCTGAGCTACCCAGACCTCATGACCATAGGTGAGGGTAGGAACGTAGATTGACTGGCAAATCGAAAGCTTCGCCTTCCAGCTCAGCTCGCCCTTTACCACGACAGAATGGTTTAGCGTCTGCATTACTGTCGACGCCACGCCAATCTGTCTGTCCATCTCCTGCTCCTTTCTCCCCTCGCTTGTGAACAGATTCTAAATCCATAGCATATATATGTAGATGGTCCCCAGATGATTCCCCCTTTGCAGCTATAATAGCTGCCACTCTTTTGGGAGGGCTTTCCACAAAATTGTGGAGTATCATTCATGCAGAAACCATTTGTCAGGTCAGGGACTGATGTTGTAAGTGAAGGCCTGGCTCGAAATCTCTATTCTACTTCATCCCAAAGGTCTTCGATGAGGTTGAAGTCAGGGCTCAGTGTGGGCCAGTCAATTTCCTCCGAACCAAACTCACGCAACAAATGTGATCAGTTCTTGTTTGCTTTTCCCCTCTTCATTTAATTCTGTTTGATTTTTCAGAAACGTGCCACAAGACCTATGGGTGAGTCAAACAGCAAGGATGTGAATGGTTATGTTTGCCTCAGAGAGCGCATGCAGAGTTCATGCAAAAGCAGTGGTGCTAAACTTTAGTGTGCTTTTTTTAACATATACTAGATAATGTTGAAAAGGAACCATCATTAAAATTGCAACGGTTTAAGTGTGGTTTCATATGACTGAGTAAAGACGTTATTGATGGTTTGAACGCAGCAGACTTTCATGATCTTTGCCATGTGCTAATTGCATGTGCTTGAAATGCCATGTCGACATGAACATCTGTATCTCGCAAGTCTGTTAGGGTGGTTCAGTGGTGCAGCGGGTGTTGCTGTCGCTGCACGCCGCCCCTTTGTGTTGCATGTGTGTGTGTATGTGTGTGTGTGTGCTTTTTCAGTGGGTCCTCAGGTTTCCCTCTACCGTCCAAAAAAAAGCAACCTAAGTAAATTGGAGTGCCTGAATTTCCCGTATGTGTGACTGAGTGCACACCGATTGCAATGTATATGTTGTATATTATATTATAAACGATTATTGAACTAATTGTTAGATTGATCGGTAGGTTACTTGATTATTGATATAATTAATAATGACAGCCCCACAGATGTCCTAAGGGATTTATGACGAAATGTTGAATCGTGAACTTTTTATTCCCAGAACTTTACAGTGGAATTTCTTTAAAACATTTCCCAGCCCCTTCTAAATAAAATTAAATTCCTCCACAGGTCTTGTATCTCCCTTGAGCTCCGCCATGACTGCACCTACTGAACCAGTGAGCAATGAAGGGCAGCCCCACCCCATCTCATGTTATCGATGGCTTTTACTTACTGCCCTTTAATCCACCTGTTAATAATTCCATGTTTTCCGCACAGATGATTATGCATGCTAACTCTTACCTTCAGACTGATTATTGGGTCATTTCGTAATTTAATGAAATGTTTTTGAACAAACCCAAATAACATAACAGGAGAATGTCGGGACATTGTTTTTTGAAGCAGGATCTAACCTGTTACTGTTGCTTAATGTATGATACTTGTTGCCAGGAGTATTGTTTTGCCAGGGGCCGTGGCAATCTGTCCATAGTAATGGAGTGTAAGAGTTGATCTGCACATATATTTGGTTTTGGAGATCACTTTGGGCTCTTTCAGGTGGATTGCAATTATTATACTTTGATTGGCTTTTTGGGAAACACCCAAGATTTTCATGAAGTATTATTAATGATTTGGCATAGTACTTAAAAAAACTGGAATGAAAAAAAAACAAGAAGGAGAAGTAGAGACAGAAATGCTAAGTGGTTAAGCATTTCTTTGTTTAATGGTGTGGAAGGGTTGCCAGGTCTTTCTGAGTGTGTCACTGACTCCCCACTCATCCATACTGTCTCAGTGTCACATGTGCCTCAGTATCACACACATACAATGCAGTGCCAGTCTACACAAGGCAAATCTACAGATCTACAGACATAAACACTATGACACGTACATTGCCTTATATGCAGATGTTCTCAGGTGGATTGCCATCATGCATGTGCACCCACACACACACAGACACACACACACAGATGTTGCAGGTACTATTAAATTCATGAAGCATCTCTCCCCAATTTGGCACACCTACAAAACTGGTATTCTTACCCATAAAGATGGAAGGGGCAGGAGTAAGTGGGCGGGAGCCAGTGGGGTGTACACCCCCTTCTTAAATGGAGGGGGGGGGGAAGAGGAATTGGTCATGGAGTGAGGGAGACATTGGTAGAATGGTAGAGAGGAAATGGAATTTGAGTCCGGTGGTTATTTTTAAACCAGAACAGGAACTCTGGTATTGACTTCCCAAACACAGAGGTACATGCTGAGTGAGAGCTTGGGGGGGCTGAAGGGCTTGCACGATACTGGATGATTATAGCATTAAGGTGGAAAGGGGAGCACAGCAAGCCCATATCATGAAGACGCTGGCAGGCAGACACAGACACACAGACCACCACTCGCCTGAGTGCCACTCGGCTGGAATCTTCTCCTGTTCTGAGAAGCTCCATTTCAATGGGATGATAAAGGCTGGGAGGGAAAATCAAAGGAAAACATGCAAGGAGATGCTGTGAAGTATACAAAGGAGGGCCAGGTATACGGGTAAAGAGAGAGAGCTGCTGATGGCTTTGGAAGGCGCTCACACTCTATATCACCTGTGTTCCTCCTTGGTCATTATTTTGGGTTCAATTGACACCTCCATTCCCACCATACTTGCTTCCTCTGCTCCTCTCCTGCTCCTCCAGTGGCTTAGGACAGGGTGTACCTTGGGAAACAGAGCCCCCTTGTTCTCTACTGCCACCCCCCCTCCTGACCACAGGGACCCCACAAAAATCCCAAATATTTAAGCAATTTGTGGTGTCGTATTTTTTTTGGGGTGCGACTGAGGTGGGGAGGGAGGGGCTGTTGGTTGGGCAAAGCAGACACAAATTCAGTGGGAGGGACAACTGAAATAGCATGTGGATCTGAACCGAGCAGTGGAACATGATGTAAGCGGGGCTCTGCCACACGCCAGCCTCCCCACACACCGGCATCTCTACACGCCAGCCTCCCCACACACCGGCATCTCTACACGCCAGCCTCCCCACACACCGGCATCTCTACACGCCAGCCTCCCCACACACCGGCATCTCTACACGCCAGCCTCCCCACACACCGGCATCTCTACACGCCAGCCTC
>JAODJU010000095.1:8139240-8164801 GCA_026776725.1 Gnathonemus echidnorhynchus
CCTCCCCACATACCGGTATCTCTACACGCCAGCCTCCCCACACACCGGTATCTCTACACGCCAGCCTCCCCACATACCGGTATCTCTACACGCCAGCCTCCCCACATAACGGTATCTCTACTCGCCAGCCTCCCCACATAACGGTATCTCTACTCGCCAGCCTCCCCACATACCGGTATCTCTACACGCCAGCCTCCCCACATACTGGTATCTCTACACGCCAGCCTCCCCACATGTATATATATACACGCACACATACAGAATCCCATCCCATAGGCAGTCTATAACACTAGGTCAATTACCTGCAGGGTAAATCCTGCAAATATAGTGAAAATAATGCTACCCAGGGAATCAGTATTCCTCAAAACAAATACTTTGGGTGCAACAGAAAAGTGATATTTCTGGCATCTTTAGGTAGTTAGTTTAATAATTATTGATTCTGATTAGGCACAGAGGCGCCACACCTGGCTCACAGGTAAATAAGGCTGGAAAATCAGCAGGAAATAGCCCTGTTGTGAAGACTGTTTCCCCAGTGCTGTGTGCCTCCATAGAGATTTACAGCACTATTAGTGATATTTGGAGCTGTCACATCATTTTCCAAAACCCGGGAAAGCCGCGTATGCTGTACTGAAACTATGGACTTAACCTGATTGTATTACACTTCCCCACCCTGTCAGGCGTCGTTTTTGCATACTGGTCATCTTTGACATGACAGATTGACCACCCCACTTTAATCAGCAGGCCTTTATAATAATGCATTCAAAATACACTTTCCACTCTTTAATTTGATAAACGAAAGCTCAGCTACGAATTGCAGTGCAATTCCACGACGTATCGGAGAGCGGCGCTGAAGACATGGTACCAGGATAACAAGAAAAGTCACGGCGATTTCTACGGTGCGTCCTGTTGTATAATTCGCTGACGGAAGTGGGCCGCTGTGAGCGGCGCTGGCGATACTACGACCCGGCAGTGTGCGTACGGCATGGTAAGGGACGGGCGTTCGTCAGCGTCTAACGAGGCGGGCCCGTAGGTAACACCTGCGACCGCGGCTCGTCCACATCTGTTAACTACACCTTACTTGCGCTGTTATTACGAGCGATCTTGGCGCTCCCTCCGGGACAGGGACTGACAAAGTCAAACGGAGGTTATGGCTACCTGTTATTAAAGTGCATAGAACGGTTAGTTCGTTAGTTATTAAACTTTCCCTGCGTGACAATTACTATGTTGGTAGCATGTAAAAATAACTAAATCATCATCATGAATTTACGATCATTTTAATAAAGTGTTTTACGTGGTTATAAAATATGACGTATCATTTTAAAATGTAGTGTCATATTGTTTCATTAGGATTATAGTAACCTAATGCATTGTCGAAATAGTACGGATAGGAGCCTTAAGATACGATTATTTTAAAGCCAGTAGTCACTTGTCTATTACATTTGTTTGTTTATGTATAAACCTGTCAAATAAGATACGGATCTTGCCTATTTATTATGATTTCATTCATGTAACAAATTCAGTGCGCGTCATGGCGCAATGGAAGCACTGCACTTATGATCATTTTATAAACATTTCAGAATCATGGTCTTATACACTGTGATATCTTATGTCTCCATGTGAAAGTGCTGGATGTGTCAGTATTGAAATGCCAAGCTCATCTCTGGGCTAACACCGCCATCATTAATCCCTGTCCTCCTCAGATGGCTTACAGGATAATAGCCCGCAGAATCTGCGCCACGAGCCTCGGGGATCTTAGGCGTCGTCCAGCGTCTGCCTTACGGCCGTGCTCTGGCTTCATGACTCCTAGCGCCTGCCCTCCGTCGTACACACCGATCTCCCTGCAGGGTCCCTCGCTCGTCCTCTCCCGGTCCCTGTCTCTCACGTGCCGCCGGCACGAGTCCTTCAGCGTGCAAGACGCCGACGACTTCACGGAAAGGGTCATCAACAGCAGCCTGCCTGTGCTGGTGGACTTCCATGCGCAGTGAGTGTGCAGTATATCGCAGTGCAGCTTGCAGCTGTGCCGTTGAGAACATCTTATGCACAATGTTGCTAATGCTAATGCAGGGGACACCCTTCACCGTGAAGCTGTGAGGCTACAGTACTACCCACAGAACCACTGTACCACCCCTACAACATATTCTTCCAGTAACACTGATAAAAATGTGTGCTTTCAGTAACCATTGGGTTTGTTGTTCTGTATAACACTATATTAACTGTGTACGAGTGGCCTAAAGATTGAGTATACTTGCATAACCACTCCATGTTCAAATGCTGAAGGTGGTGTGGTCCTTGTAAAATTTTGGGACCCAGACTGGAGAAGGCCATCGCAAAGCAGCAGGGCCGTGTCACCATGGCAAAGGTGGACATTGACGACCACACTGACTTGGCCATCGAATACGGGGTGAGAGATATTGCCGCCATTCTTGCGTCGGTTAAAAGTAAGACGCTTTAGTCATTGTACTCATGTTTCAAAGCCACAGTAAAATGTTATTACTAGCAAATGGGATGATTCTACATCTGAAAAAATGACTCTTCCATCCTTTAGGTGTCTGCAGTTCCAACAGTCATCGCCATGAGAGGAGGCAATGTTGTTGACCAGTTTGTAGGGATCAAAGATGAAGCTCAACTGGACTCCTTTGTTGGCAAGCTCATTGGACAGTAAAAGTTGGAGTACCCTTGATTTTCCTGCAGTAAACCCCAACACCCCCCTAAACCCCAGTCTGTTTCCTTTGCTTCTCACTGATCCCTTTTAACATTCAGTGGAGATTGTGCTCTTACTTCCCTCTTTAGTATGGACATGCTGCAATTCACCTGAGTCCTGTGTTTTATGTCCTGTTCAGTTTGCCTGTTCAGCAGAAGTGTTTGTATGGGTAAAAAAAAAATCCTTTTTCTGGCTTTGGACAAAACCGATGATTTAAAAATGCACAGCCAGTCTGTACTGTACTCTTATTACAGGTGGGACCCCGCTCAGCTGTTAATTGGCTGGTTAAAGGTACTACTCTGCAATAATATGCAGTTGTGAAGTTTTTCTGCAAGTACTGATATTGGCCACTAGGGGGCACCCCTTTAGTAATGTTTGGTAACGAGCTCAGCTGGTGTGCTGTTTGGCAAAGCATTTCTTTCATACAACATTATCAGGTGACCGAAGCGATGTGTGTGGGAACTCAGTTTTTTTCATCACAGTTTTCTGTCTGTTACCAGAATATGTCTTATTTAGGATTTATTTTAGGTTTGTTTAGAAATCCTTCAATAAATGGAAAACATTTCAAATTGATAAACCTTTAGTGGTCTTCTATGTGTGTTTTTGGAAGAAATGCTCAGTGCGTGTGTGTGTGTGTGTAAGTGGCAAGAAGACAGAAGAGAAAATATTTGTCTCCTGTGCATAACTCTACCAAAAGAAAGCAAAGTTCTGACGTAATGGACTCATTTTCTGTGTGACACTTATGTTTTCGGATAGCTGGAAAGTAGAGAGGTATTTTCATTTGTATATGAGGAGGAACAGTTTACATTCTTCTCCATGGCTTCTGCAAAGTATTCAACATGTCCTGACATCTGTGAAAGCTGAGCTGGGGACACTGTCCACCCCATCTGCCTGGGATGCCTGCGCGCTACTCAGATGCGCGATCTCACCGCCTCGTTGGATCTGTGCGCTGGACTTGCCAGAACAAGCCAGGCTTTGCCACAAATAAAGGCTCCACAGCCTTCTCCTGTGTGGGCTTTAAAGAAGCGTCGTTCTGTTTTCCCTGTAGTCATTCTGTCAGCTGATCTTAATTTTTTTAGCCCAAATTAATCTAAACATCGCTGACTTCTAGTATTTTTGGAAGTTATGTAATGGCTTTTCTTTTATAAGCATGAGACCTAAAACCTTCACAATTCTAATGCAGTATAATTTAAAGGGAGGTGTTGTCTTTTATTCATTAATATAACTTAAATTTAAACATTTCTCTAGTTCCTTCAGCTATCTGTGTAAAAGCATCTGGGAAAAGGACATTGCAGAGCATTACAAAATTAGCATTTGCATTTATGACAGACCCTCTGTTTTGTTTGACATTCATATAGTCATCCTTCATGTCACACCTTAAACCACACAACCAGTTTCATAGAGTGGCTGTCTGTAGAATTTTATACCTTTGGGCTACTGTCAAAGTACTATACTGCACTCACACACACTGCTTCCATATAAGGAATCAAATGCAGTTGATCACTGCCAAACATGAAAACTGTAGAAATCCTCACACCATGATACCCATTATACAAGTTAATTAAACCTGTTTCTGAAAGCATTCCTCGGTAGTCTGTCCACCTTCTTAAATGGTACAGCAGTGGTAGAAGGATCTATGCTGTATTGAAACAGCCTTTATTTGTTATTAACTTATTATTTATTTGTTATTAACCCCTGTTAAATAACACAAGATTGGATTTGGAGAACTACCTTGACATCCCTGGATGGAAGTTTAGTTACCTTTGCTAATCCACCTCAAAAAAGTGAGAGCGATTCGGTGAAATGCTTTTCTAAAAAATTATGCTTTTCATGTTTATTGTTTTGGCTGTTTACAGTAGTAAACAATGGGGCATGAAAAAGTTAATAAAAATATCTAGACTTGGCACCCTCTTTTGGATTGACCTACTAACTAGGGCAGGGGTAGGCAGCTCTGACCCTGGAGTGCTGGTACCCAGCAGGTTTTCTATCCTTCCTGATGAGTTATCTGCCTGACATCAGGTGTGGCTCATCAGAGACCAGGTAGGATGGAAAACCTGCTGAGCACTGGCACTCCGGGATCAGGATTGCCTAGCACTGACCTAGCGCGTTCCCTTGTCTTGTGCCCAATGGTGTCTGGGTTAAGCTTCAGGCCTTCTCCCACGGACTTGTACTAGATAAGCATTTAGAAGATGCATAGAACTTCACTCAGTCTGGTTACTGAACATAAAGCAGGAAGTTTCAGGAATCTATTAGTATAATTGACTATATTATAAGTTAAACTCATTGAGCAATTGAAAAGGAAACACGTGTCTATGTATATGTTAAAGTTCATCTTTTCATCTTGACCCAGCAACTGGTACCAGAGACTGGCGGGTTCTGTTTGACTGTTAACCCATTAATATTCCATAAGTACCTTGAAAATTAAGCAACGCTTTCCATTGAAAACTACAAAAAAATAATAATAATCCAGCCTAGACAGAAGATATCAGTGTGATATCAGTCATAAGAACCCTTTATGTTTGAGTCACAAGTCCTTCAAGGGGGAGGTCATTGACAGAGAGAAAGTTCTGTCCTTTCAGGTGTCTCCCTGGTCGGGCTTCCTTCCTTCTTCCACACCCAGCCAATGCCCCACCGCTCTCCTTAACTTGTGTTTTTTTTCCTGCAGTCTACCATCCATTGGCTTTTCTCAGTATCCCAATGCATACCCGATTGCCTCTCTCTCCATGAACCCCACCTCTGCCCTCCCACTGTCTGCCTGCTTCTGTGGAAAATCACTAATCAGTAATTTTACAGGTACAGACACAGTCCTGCATTCCTTTGCACATCCTCCCTCGTCACCAATAAGCATCCTTTTTTTTTTTTCAGTCCGCAGCATGGGCGTGGTAGACCCCTTTTACTGTGCCACGTGCTGCAGTATTTATGTGCTGTGCCCCAGTAAGATCTCACGTTCAAATCATATGGGTAATGGGGGGTGGGGGGCCTGTGCCCGAGCAGAGCTTTATGTCTAGCAACGCCCATGATCCACACACTCTTCAACCGCGATTTTTCCCTGTGCTATTCTACATTGTTCCCCGAACCCAGAAGCAAATTTACATGGATTGTACAGAGAACAGTCTGATATCCGTTACGAATTGTGACAACTTTGGGCTTAAAGAGAAGTATCTTTCCCGATGTAAACAGCGCTGTCCCTACCAAATTATGTACTCAGATTTTATTGGTCATAGCACACACCTGTCCTACACCGTAATTAATGTAGGCCACGCCCCCTCGGCCGCACCCGGACGGAGCCGAAATCGACGGTACGGTTCCGAGACGAAGAGTAGAAAAGACGGGAGGGAGAGCCTGTCGGGGAGCTAGAGAGGGAGGTGCAGGCAGGAAGCATACTAGTTTATTCAAGCCAGGAGGGGATTTGCTGTAGCGCAGGCAGCCGTCGATTATACCCCACAGCGTCTGCGATTTAACTGCAGGTGAGTTTGTACTTGCCGGGTGTCCCTCTCGCACCTTCCACCGCTGCTTCGTGTATCTACCTGAACCTGGTCCCTGATGGAGAAATATTGGCTTAAGGACAACCAATCTGAACGTGGAAGTCTGCGCCCTAAAATTGTGTAATTTTTGTCCATTGATTTAAGTGTCTTTGTTTGCCGGCAGGTACACCTGATTAAGTCCGTTAAACCAGGTGTCGGAGTTATTAATGGTGTTATTAAATGCAACTCAAATAATAGGTACAAAAATAAACTTTATAATTTACAAAAAACTGGAAGCAGTAGGTTGGTGCATGTCGGTGCGGGAACAGAAGAGCGGCCAGCTTTGGTGCATGTGATGGTACTTGTGCTTTATGGGGATATTCTGATTATGTACTGTTAACATTAACGAAATAAATATCCATTCACGTCTGTTTTTCATTTTAGTATATGGTAGGTGACTTCCTCAAACTCCTTTGGGGATTTCCCGCAGGTAAAGCGGAGGCCGTCATTTGTTGTGCCTCTGTGTGTTTGTATGTAACACACTAAAATGGGTTAAGTTAAGGTTAGTTTATTAATAACCTTGCGTTAACCAATAAAACCCTCAAAGGATGTATTGTATATCCAGCTTGTGTGGGGTAGCCTACCCTTTGTGTGCTCGGCTGTTGTACAAACCTACTATAAGTGTTGGTGTCTCTAAGGAATGCACATTTTTAACTCCAAAGGTTTTGGGACACTTGAACCAGCAGTTTGCGCAATGCATATGGCCTCAATAGCTCATTCGATCTAGGATAGGGGAAAAAGGTGTAATAAAAGACCAAAGTTTTTACTTAACTATGGACCGGGATACTGAAAAGGGTTTTTAAACCGTTAATGCTATACATGTGTAATCCCAAAACCAGGGCTGCCATCTCACGCGTCTGGCTTTCTGACTCTTACGGCAAACCTATATTATTCTATTATAAACCTAAAATTGGCTATATCAAGCGTCGGGGTAGTTTGCAAACCCTACAGACAAGGTAATAAAACTCTTACATACACGTAATTGCATGTGTAGACTTGTCTCGAATTTTATATCTTACTCCATATAGCTGACCTCTGCAAAACGTCCACTGACAATCGGCACTGTTTGTTGGAACAGAGCTAGTGCATAAAAACGTGTGTTATGGCATTAAAGAGAAGAGCCTCGGTTTCTAATGCACTTGTGTGGCGCTTAACCGCACAGTATAGGCCCGCTAAGCTGTTTACTGAGTCATCGCGTAATGAACCGTTGTTCATATAACCGAGGCAATGCCCGTTATTTCTAAACACGATCCTTTAGCGGCATCAATGCAAATAAGTTCAGTCCAGTTTTAAATGGGTCTGATTCTGCCTGCTCTGCAAACACCTAGAAACACGCTCTCTGCACATCTTTGGAAGTATGGCCAACCATGTCTTTAAAAACGGTTTGCTCCTGCCGTATGGCCTCATCTCGTTTGTAAGTTTCGTAAGTTCTTATGTTAGGCAGCGTTTTAAACCTATTGGTTTAACCAAGTTGGGCAGTCGATCTCTTGGTAGTGAGACTGCCTTTGCACCGATCATGCTGCCAGTAGTTTTTTCTGCCTTTTTCTCCCCCACATCTTCCTTTTCTTTCTGAAACGGATGATCGCGGTCGCTAATCAGTAGTCGCAGAAAAAAAGAACTTGACCTCTTTTGAAACAGGCAGGAAGTTGCCTAACTGGATAACCCCATTCTCGCGTGCTCTTCATGGGAGATTATGTGCATGTGTGTGACAGATGATTTGGATACACTGTAAATGCGAGCATTTTTAGGAAGAAGCATCTCGATTTTTAGTTCCCCTTCACGCCGTTATCAAACTTCGTGATCACTTATTGTTCTTTAAGATGAAATTGGTGGACGCTGTTGTCTGGATGTTGTTCTCCTGCCATAGTAACCTACTGAACATTTTCTTTGCGCATTCAAATCCAATGGTGATGTGAAATGGCAAATTAAAAAAAAAAAAAATCCTTTTTTCATCGTTTTCTCCCCCTCTGCCTTCCTTTGATCAGAGTAGAGGTGTCTAAGACCATAATCAATTTACAGAGGAAACGGATGACATCCCTTTGGGATGCTTTTGAACCTGCCCCCTCTGCCTTCCTCTGAGTGTATCTTATGCCTCTAGCCCAACGTCCTACACAAGGTTGAAGGTCGTGGGAGCGGCTGGCTTGTACTTCGAGATCCCCCTGGTCACAATCATGATGGTGCACACTGCTCTGTAAATAACCCCTCCCCACTGACAGACATTTACAGCTGTGTGCGCGCTCTACGGCGTGCCCTCTTCCGCCCTGGCTGTCTGATAGGGGCCTCCTTCCGTGGGCTGTGATGAAAGCGCCATAAAAGGAGAAGTACAGGCTTATTTTGACGCTTCTGCTGTCAGCTACTGGTCTGTGTGCTTGGATGTGCATCTGGTCCGTTTGCCTGAATCAGGTAAAGTAGTGGAGGTTACAGGAGGGAGTCTAAGGAAAGGCAGTGGGCTTCACATCATGTTGGTCCCTGGGGGAGAGAGTTCAGGGGGTGTTTTTCTTTATTTTTTTTCTTCAAACAAGCATTTTTTTTTTTTGAGGTGCTGAGAGGGATGAGATCAGTCTTGCTGCTTAAGTTCCGTTAAGACGGCGATTTCCTGGTGTGATGACATTTCTTGTGTGTGTTTGTATTTTTTTTAACACTAGCTGTTTAAACAGATTCATATATTAATAGTCTAGCAGGTTATTAAGAGTGTTTGAATTCCAAATCATTGATATTTATAGCTAGATTGAAAGCTGGGTTTTCTTGCTGTGGTAAATGTACTGTGCCATAAATTTGGAATCCTGTTGCGCAACAATATTTTATTTTACCTGTTTTACTGAAATGGGTAATAGTCGTACAGTTTGAAAATATCTGATTTTGCATGCCGGTTTCCTCAAACGGCAGAGTTTGGGGATTTTCTGCGAGAAGGAATGCCTGTCTTCAGGGTGTGGTGTGTAACGCATTCTGTCAGCACGTGTGTCTGTTCGGACATGTTCAAAGAGCAGCTCATTACTCGAGTCTGACTAAAAGACTTTCACGCAGCATTTCGATGCGAAATGTGCACATACTCGATGCAGTAATTTATCTTGCTATGCTCCCCTTGTGCTAATATGCACATGTAGTGTGAGCCTTTAGGTGTGGCTCTTCCCCTGAGATTGAGGAAACCGTGGTAGTTGAGAGCCATACTAGAGGGAGCCTTTTCCATCGGGGGGGTGGGGGGGGGGGCCTGATTGAATCCTGTACATCCTGCATGCGCCGTGTTTCTCCCACAGTCCAAAGGCATGTCATTGGCTTAACTGGCATCTCATTTTCTGTGTAAGTGCGTGTACCTGATGATGGACTAAAGCTGATGTTCATCCTGCCCAGGGTGAACACCAGCCTTGTCCTGTCCTACTTGGGATTGGCCCTGCTCCAATTGTTACCAGGAAACTTTAGAAAATAATGGAAATGTGTAATGGCAATTTTGTGTTGAAGCAACTTTTTAAAAAAATTTTTCTTTATTTTTGGTGTTAAACATTTTTGTCAGGGGGGAAAAAACCCTCCTGATCTATTAATGTCCACTTTGATGTTGAAAGCAGTGTAGAACCCAAATGCAAAATGGTGACTAATGAGTAGGAAGTAATATCAGGTGGTGTAGAAAAGGCTTTTAAACATTCATGACTAGGCCGTGCTGCTACTCTCCTCCACATGGACTTTAAAGGCGCGTTCTCTTCTGCGCAAGATCTGCGCTCAGATCTTTAGCAGGATCAGACACGCGTATGACTCATCTGACTGCATCAGCTGTGGCATCCTCATGGATGTGACTGAGCAGACGGCCCCAACACCACCCAAATAACTTTAGCATTGTTTGATTTAAGGGAGCTCATGCTTTGTAAGAGAAGCTGCTTTGTTGCATTTTTGTCATCTTGAAACGTGCCAAAGGACCTCTTTTGAAAAGATTGTGATCGAAATTACATGTGTGTTACCAAAAGGCATGTGTTGAACAAAGCTGAAATTTGTAACTTTTTTTATGCCTAGTCTATTTTGGTAATACTCCTTATCTGACTTCCTAAATCGTAACTTTTTTGAGAGTTTGAGTATTGTCGAACTCCTCTCCCCCCAACACTCTACAGCAACCATGACAGACGCAGACAAGTTCCTCTATGTGGACCGCAACCTGATCAACAATCCCTTGGCGCAAGCTGATTGGGCCTCCAAGAAGTTGGTATGGGTCCCCTCCGAGCGTTTGGGCTTCGAGGCGGGCTCCCTGAAGGAGGAGAGCGGCGACGAGTGCCTGGTCGAGCTGGTTGACTCTGGGAAGAAGATAAAGGTCAACAAGGATGACATCCAGAAGATGAACCCTCCCAAGTTCAGCAAGGTGGAGGACATGGCGGAGCTGACCTGCCTGAACGAGGCCTCCGTGCTGCACAACCTGAAGGAGAGATACTACTCTGGCCTTATCTATGTGAGTCCCAGTACTTGCTGTTTAACATTAACAGGAACAGCAACAGCAGGAAAATAACATGTCTCTAAGCGGCTAGAACTGTGGCCATTATATTGCATCTTTAAAATTCACTAGGGGACTGACTGTTGAACCTTTAAATTACTTCAGTAAATCCATAAGAAAATCAGGTAAAATTGTATGTTGTGACTATATTGAAGTATCTTGAAAATGGTATAGATGGTAATTAAATACTGTACATATTTTTAATAGTGATTAAATTCTCTAATCATTTTGGAGATCTTGGAACAAATAGGTCATGGGGAATAATGTATGAATGACTGGGTAATTACCTGAACTACTTAGCCAGCTGAAGATTGGCCGGATCATGTAAACGCAGCTGGCTGCCATCATTGAGTTGGGTGGTTAATTTAGAAGGTTAAAAGTATGGATATGGGAGAGTGACTGGTAGTAGATAGAGCGCAAGACAAGGTACAATGGGAGGAAATGGGGACTGATTGGGACGGAAAAGGAAGCATTTTGGAGATGGGAAGGAGATCGTGTTACTCCAGATCTTTCCATCAGGCTTGGACGGGGGGGACTCAACAGCTGTAGGTGATAGGCGGTAAACATAGCTAATGGTTTGTGCCAGAAATGAATACCATTTCTTCCTGTTACGCAGTCCAAGTTGGGCACGGCTCCTTGGCTTTTGGTCAACACCAGGCAGGAAGTTCCTGGGAGATTCTGCTGTTTGAGTCCATGCTAAGTTATCTCTAGTAAACATGGATGGCATGCGTTGGACTTAAGGGTCTTCAGCACAAACTTCTCATCAGGGCTCTGAGAATTTCTGGAGAAGCTGAATGGTTTCTAATCAATGGCTTTTGTTTTCTTTTGGTTAAGAGTCCCCAAGCAGAAAAACTTCGGCCTAATTAATGATTCCCCGCCCCCCATGCCAAAGCTTTCTTACCAACCGCTGGTCTGTGAGCAGCTCTTAATGTTGAATGTGTCTACGCAAGCGATCCATGCCGGTACCCTGCTCTTGCAGACCTACTCTGGACTATTTTGTGTGGTGATCAACCCCTACAAGAACCTGCCCATCTACTCCGAGGAGATAGTCGAGATGTACAAGGGCAAGAAAAGGCACGAGATACCCCCCCACATCTACGCCATCACCGACACGGCCTACCGCAGCATGATGCAGGGTAAGGCTCCTGTCATGACATGTTCAGGCCTGCAGCAGACCTCCATAAGGGATTTCTCATTCTTTCTCCCTCTGCCGGATACCGGAAAGTGCAGCTTGTAAAACACCCCTATTGGTTCATGTGCAGATGCCATTATCTTGATGTAGGTCCATATGTTCACGGAAGACATTGGTTTAATCTAGATACAACTAACCTCCTCATTATTTACCTATTATACTACATCTTGATAATGCATAAAGTTTAACCTGTAATTCCTGCTGGAACAGTAAAGCATTATAGAAATACTTTTCTTGTGTGCATAAGCTATTTACTGAAAAATGTTTCACGGGTCATCTTTACAGTAGATACTGCCATGCAATTAAGGTGGCTCTGTGGGATTACTGTGTAAAGTTTCCTGTACTGTGCACGGTTTCTTGTACCCACATTGATACGGCGGCCTGTTCATTGGGTACGCCTGCTTGCTAATGCAGTCTTCTGCTCAAATGGAGTGTCATGTTGCTTCAAGTGATCTTGTACCACATGCTGATGGGGTCGAGCGGTTCGCTTACCGATAAACTAACCATTAGAGTAGCTAATACATGTGATTTACACTATTTTTTAACTTGACTGTTGGTGTCGTAGGTGGTGGTTCATGCGTCTCAGAAACGGCTAACCACTTGTGATTTTCGTGCATAAGTGTCTAGAGTTTACAGAGAATTATGTGATTAACAAAACATTCATTCACTGGCATTTCTGAGACCAAAACACCATATTAATCAGAGAACGGACAAACTTAAAACTAACAGCTCTGTAAAACTGGCTTCTCTGAACATGGCTTGTTACCTTTTTGAAGTGGTTTTGGAAGCAAAAGGCTGTATTAGCTAGGCTTAGCTAATAAAGTGACACTCTGCTCAGTGCCCAGTATAAATCCTGTTACCTCTTGTTCTTTCCACTAGACCGTGAGGACCAGTCCATCCTATGCACGTGAGTAGTCGGCCCCGAACAGGACTTGGCATGTTAGGCTGACTGAGCTTGCAGAAATGAGACATTGAGTTTCTGTTGGACGTTTTTCTTGCATCTAGTACTGTGGCGTAGTGTGTGTTTTTTGGTAATTTTTTTTTTTTTAATTTAATTTGCATTTTCATCTAAGAGGGGAATCTGGAGCAGGGAAGACTGAAAACACGAAGAAGGTGATTCAGTATTTGGCTCATGTGGCCTCGTCCTTCAAGACCAAAAAGGACCCGGTGAGTCTCACCACCTTCCTCTGCATCCTCTTCCTCCTTCCTACTTCACGTTTACTTTCGCTTTCTCAGGTTTTACTTCTCTCCTGCACTTAGCTTTTTAATCTTTTTTTTTTTTTTTTTGTGAAACATTTTCTGTTGCATTTTCCTTCTGTTTTTTTTTGCTATGAATATTCAGTTGCTGTCCCACCTGAGTTAGTCTCTTCCTCTTAAAAGCCCAGCCTCTTTTCTAATTCTTCCCTCAATGATGACTCTCAGAACAAAGCTGTGTCGCGGGAGGGTGGAGCGTATTTGTGGGGACAAACTCTGAAAAGTTCTTTCTGAAAACCTGGCAGAATTTTTCAGTTTCGATCGAATTGAGAGAATGCATCTTAAGTCAAAAGAAAGCCCCCACTAAGATGCATATGCAAGTGTGTGTGTGTGTGTGTGTGTGTGTGTGTGTGTGTGTGTGCGTGCATCTATATTTACATATTAGTCAGTTGATGCATCTTGGTTTTGGTCTGTCATGTCGTGCTGTTGAGGTTGTAAGTGTTCCCATTTCCTCTCGTTTTTAGAGCAGCACAGTCCTGTCACATGTGAGTTACCGACAATCCCCGGACTTCCTCTTGTGCAGCTGAGAGTCGCTCCGTGCATCTGTCCTTCCTCCCCCTCTCTGCTGCCCTCTGCTGGTGTGGGCTCAGTGATGCATTGGCTTATGTGACAGGGTGGGGCTGTAGCAGAAGTGTTGCTGCATTTACATGGCAAACGAGTGGTGTAGCAATTATGGACAAGAACGAGATCTTATCAGATGTAGAGAATTCTCTATAGTTTGTGTTTATTAATGTAAATTCATTCAGTGTTGAAGTCTAGTGTGTGAATACCTGTTCTATTGCTTCACCTGACCGGCTCTTGTGTGAAGTGTGTGGTCTTCAGCTTGCTTTTGTGTTGAGGCTCCTGGGGTATGCTTGCTGTGCATGTACGAGCGTGTAAGGTTGCCTTTAGTCCTTCCCCTGTATGGAGAAAAGTTGGCACTTCTGCTTGCAATGCGTCTGTCTACTTGGTCTTAGGCCATATAGTGTGTATATATACTATAAATGTGTATATACTCCTTTGCAGCTTTAATCTGTATATTGATTTCTATTGACATGCTTGAACTGATTGAGAGCATGGTTGGGGCCAAAACTACTGTAGTCTGCGTGCTCATTGGCCCCTTTTTAATTGTCTGTGTCACATGCTGATTTTTGATAGGGCGAGCTGGAGAGGCAGCTGCTGCAGGCTAATCCAATCCTGGAGGCCTTTGGCAATGCCAAGACGGTCAAGAACGACAACTCGTCCCGATTCGTAAGAACGATTTAAGTCGAACGTGTGGAAGATGCGTTCTCTCATGCCAGAAAATCCATCTCAATGTCTGTGTCCCTCACAGGGGAAGTTCATCAGAATCAACTTCGATGTCAACGGATATATTGTGGGTGCCAACATAGAGACCTGTATCCTTTTGGTAAATCATTGTGAAAACAATGTATGTTGCTGTCAGCTTTATACAATAGCATCCTCTTTTCAGTTCAGCATTTGGCCCTATACACAATCGCTGGCTTGTAGGAACCTGATGGATTGTTTTTGACTGTCAGCGTCTTTCCTTAACTTGCTTCTTGTCAGACCTTCTTGAAAAGTCTCGTGCCGTTCGTCAGGCCAAGAATGAGCGTGCGTTTCACATCTTCTACTACATGTTGACAGGAGCTGGAGACAAACTGCGCTGTAAGTCTCAAGTACAGATATCTACAGTTTTTCGTGTTTGAAATTGTTAGATACTGAAGTCGGACCAAAGTGGCCTAGAGGCCTTTTAAGGTGATGCCAATATCTTAAGTCCTAATCGACAAATCTGAATGCCACTCTGCATTTTCTGATACCTGGTTTAACAGGTAACTAATTATCTCGACGAGGTATTTTACGAGTGCTCTGTTAAACCAGTTTATATGCTGATGCAGATATTAATGTTCCATATATAATCTGAGCTGGTTGTGTAATAGCCTTGTAAGGTCTTGCTCTGTGCTGAATGTCAAATATCTGTATCTGACTATCAAACGCTCGATCAGCGGAACTGTGTCTGGAGAACTATAGCAACTACCGCTTCCTGTCAAACGGCAATGTGACCATCCCTGGGCAGCAGGACAAGGACCTCTTCCTGGAAACCATGGAGGCCATGAAAATCATGAGCATTCCTGAAGACGAGCAGATTGGTAATGATATGCTGTTCCCGTTGATCTGATTCTGGTGTAAAGGCACAGAGTGTGACGCCCCCCAAGCCTCCATCCTTGTGTGTATAAAGGTGAAATGTAATGCATGTCTTGTTCCCGCCTGTCCTAGGTCTGCTGAAGGTGGTGTCTTCAGTTCTCCAGCTGGGGAACATGACTTTCAAGAAGGAGCGCCAGTCGGACCAGGCCTCCCTGCCTGACAACACGGGTATGGCAAACTGATGCCCTATGATCTCTCAGAAATGAAGTAAGACCTAATGAAGAGAGTTCATCAACCTGTATGTGTCACCACAGCCTAAGGCGTACGGACTTGCTGAGGTAGCACGTCCCCCCAGGACATTGTTTTGCTCTGACTTGCCTTTCCTGTCTTCTCAGCTGCGCAGAAAGTGTGTCACCTGATGGGCATGAATGTGACCGACTTCACGCGGGCCATCCTGTCCCCGCGAATCAAAGTGGGCCGGGACTACGTGCAGAAGGCGCAGACCCAGGAGCAGGCGGAGTTCGCCGTGGAGGCTCTGGCCAAAGCCACGTACGAGCGCATGTTTCGCTGGTTGGTTCTGCGCATTAACAAGGCTCTGGATAAGACCAAGCGCCAGGGAGCCTCCTTCATCGGCATTCTGGACATCGCCGGCTTTGAGATATTCGAGGTAAAGGGAGGATCCGTTAGATTTTGCATCTGTATTGTACTTAAATTCATGAACGGTGTAGCCCAAGTGTTCATCTCATCTTTGTCGGCATACAACTGATCCATGTTCTTCCCTGCAGCTGAACTCCTTCGAGCAGCTGTGCATCAACTACACCAACGAGAAGCTGCAGCAGCTGTTCAACCACACCATGTTCATCCTGGAGCAGGAGGAGTACCAGAGGGAGGGCATCGAGTGGAGCTTCATCGACTTCGGCCTGGACCTGCAGCCCTGCATCGACCTCATCGAGAAGCCGGTGTGTTTTGGTTTTTTTGTTTTTTGTTTAGTTGCTCTGACAAAATACTGACACTTTCTCCTGCGTATTTAATCTCCTCCAGGCAAATCCACCAGGTATCTTGGCCCTGCTAGATGAGGAGTGTTGGTTCCCCAAAGCGACAGACAAGAGCTTTGTTGATAAGCTGGTGCAGGAACAGGGCACCCATCCAAAATTTCAGAAGCCCAAGAAGCTGAAAGATGATGCCGATTTCTGCGTCATGCACTATGCTGGAAAGGTGAGCCTTTGCCTGGTGGTTTTGCACACTAATGTATTAAGAACCTGACATTAGTTCGATACAAACGCATTAAAGTTAGATTCTAAATGTTGAATTTCCTAGCATAGGAATTCTAAATGTGACTCTTCCCTTGCAGGTGGATTATAAGGCTGATGCTTGGCTGATGAAGAATATGGATCCTCTGAATGACAACGTGGCCACACTTCTCAACCAGTCCTCCGACAAGTTTGTGTCTGAGCTGTGGAGAGACGGTGAGGAGGGAGCAGACGTAGCATGAAGGGTTATTCAGCAGCGTCTTAAGACCTCCTCAGATGGGCTGTGCTCTATATCATGTCCTGGGGGGGAAGTGACTAGTGATGGAGAACAGTTATTGGAGGAGAGCACATTTAGCTGTGAGGGGGGAACTGGGTCAGGACATATAGTGCAGAAGGATATTGTGTACTTGGGAAATGTTAGATATATAAATAAGCAATTCAGCATATATGCGTTTCCCCAGCCATCTTCACTGGCCCCTCCCCCTTTGTCTTGGTCCTTGTCCGTTTCTCTCACGCCCCTGTTTCTCTAAGGGACAGCCTTGTGACAGGGGGCTATTCTCAGAACTAGCTTCCAGGTAGACCCAGGTGACATTTTCTGCACCTCACTCCTTTAGTGATTCGTCAGTCTGACTGCTTACTATGCATCCTCTGGATTATTCGTTGTCCTCTCCCCATTCATTGCACACCTTGACTCATTGCCCTCTTTTTCTTTGGCACGTTATGTTTATCGCAACTGATTCCACAACTGAATGCTGCACGACATGTTACACGCAGAAATGCATTCATCCTGACACACACTGACATCCTCGTGGCAGGAGTGCAGAATGCCTTTTAAGGAAAAAAATCAGGCTATAAAGTATTTCAACGCTTGATTTAAATGATGCCACAGAACACGCATGAGCTTGAAACTACAAACCGCGACACTGGCAAAATGAAAATCCCTCCCAGTCATGATCTGCTACTACAGATCACCTGCAAGAACGTGTGTAGCCTAGACAGACACCAGCTGCATTTGGAATGAATCTAGCTATTTTATATTGCTCCACAGGAGACTTTCATTTTTGTCTTTTTTTTCAGCATGCATAATTAACCCGTACTAGCATTGCTAAGAATTGAAAGTAATTGTAAGACTTTCACTGCAAACAAAATGACTCCTCCATGTTTAAGATGCTGGTTTGTGGTCGCCGCTGGCTTTTATTGAAGGCAAACACTTGCTTTCATTTTCCTTTTGTCATCTTGTCAAGTTATGGAGAAATGCATGCTGGGAATCAACTCCCTAATACTACTTGTTAGGATTGAGGCAGTAGCTGTGAGTCGCTGTAGTTCTTGTTGGAAAAGAGTAAGGGACTGGTCGTGTGGTTTATACCCCACACCCCCATGATGTCATAAATCCGGTGTCTCCTCAGTGGATCGTATTGTGGGTCTGGACAAAGTGGCCGGGATGTCCGACTCGACACCGGGGGCCATGAAGACGCGTAAAGGCATGTTCCGCACGGTGGGCCAGCTGTACAAGGAGTCCCTCACCAAGCTGATGACCACGCTGAGGAACACCAACCCCAACTTCGTCCGCTGCATCATTCCTAACCATGAGAAGAAGGTACAGATCCTACAGTTCTGTCAAAATGTGCATTAGTACACATTAGCTGCTGTGAAGGGTAGAAACATGAAATATATTTTTCTAATTAAGTAATGTGTAGTTTTAGTCAAGTTGTAATTCCGAACCTCAGACTCAGATGACTACAGACGTGTACTTTTTGCCTTGTTTGAGTAGGTAGTTTTTGATTAGAAGAGTGCTCTACTTTAGGCTGGGAGGTGCTGTATCTGCTGTCATGTTCCCTGTTCAGGCAGGTAAACTGGAGCCCCACCTGGTTCTGGACCAGCTAAGATGCAATGGTGTTCTGGAGGGAATCCGTATCTGCCGACAGGGCTTCCCCAATCGGATAGTCTTCCAGGAGTTCAGACAGAGGTGCGCTAGCTTCTCTCCTCTCTTCTGTGTGTGCACTTGTGGTGCATTTTAAGTCCTCCTGACAGTGAAGATGATCCCCTCCTTCCACAGGTATGAGATCTTGACTCCCAGTGCGATCCCTAAGGGATTCATGGATGGCAAGCAAGCCTGTGTGCTCATGGTGAGACTTGGCGCCTTTTTAAACACACGCCGCTTTATGAAATCGCTGCTACTCTAAACCACCAGTCATCTAAAACACGGAAGATGTTTTATTTCTTGTTGCATTTGAAATTTACCAGCTTGAATTTTAACATTGTACTAGGCATGCTTATTTATAAAACCTATATTAGCTTAATATGTTGACTTCAAAATAAAATAGCATTTCTTTTTAAATTACATTAAAATGGAAAAAGCCAAGGTTTAATTTTACGATATTTTGAAAACCTTTTTTTGTATTTCCGCTCGCCCACCCCCAGATCAAAGCCCTGGAGCTGGACTCCAACCTGTACCGGATTGGCCAGAGCAAAGTGTTCTTCAGGGCTGGAGTGCTGGCTCATCTGGAGGAGGAGAGGGATATGAAGATCACCGACGTCATCATCGGCTTCCAGGCCTGCTGCCGAGGCTTCATCGCTCGCAAGTACGCCGCACGATTCCGCTATCGTCGGCCGATAAGTGGGAAATCGCTTCTGTAAAACTCTGCTCACTTCTCTCTTTGGTTGAATCCCCCCCCCCCACAGAGCATTTGCCAAGAGACAGCAGCAGCTGACTGCCATGAAGGTGATCCAGAGAAACTGTGCTGCGTACCTGAAGCTCAGAAACTGGCAGTGGTGGAGGCTCTTCACAAAGGTAGAACCCAATGAGGATTGTCCTAAACTGTACAGTGGGTCTCGCTACCTGGGTCCTCTTGTGTACCTGCGCACTGGCAAGGCTGGGGAGTACCTGTGCACGCACTGCAGACTGTAGTTCAGCGCGTGAGCTTCACTGGGTTCACGTTCCCTTGGCCAGGTGAAGCCGCTGCTGCAGGTGAGCCGGCAGGAGGAGGAGATGCAGGCCAAGGAGGATGAGCTGATCAAGGTGAAGGAGAGACAGCAGCAGGTGGAGGAGCAACTGCAGGAGTCTGAAGTCAAAAATTCACAGGTATGACCAGAATGGAGCCACATCGACATTTATCATTTTATTTACTTGTACAATCACTTTGAATAAGTGTCTAAGTGCATATCGGAGACTATGGTCAGCCGGGGTCGCTGAAGCAATTGGGGTTAAGGGCCAATGCTGATAGGAGTACCCTACCAGCCATGGGATTCAAACCCATGACCTTCTGGTGATTTGACCTTTTGAATAGGCTTACGTAGTCCCTAATCATTTTTCTTTGGCCTTCCTTGCCCCCCCCCCCCCCACAGTTGAATGCGGAGAAGGTGGCCCTGCAGGAGCAGCTGCAGGCGGAGATTGAGCTTTTCGCCGAGGCCGAGGAGATGCGAGCGCGCTTAGCCACCAAGAAGCAGGAGCTGGAGGAGATCCTGCATGACTTGGAGGCCCGCGTGGAGGAGGAAGAGGAACGGGTTGCTCATCTGCAGAACGAGAAGAGGAAGATGCAGCAAAACATCACGGTAAAACATCTTACAAGGATGATTGATTATTGGAGGAAGTGATCAGGCCCTTAAAGCCTACTGGTTGTCTGTCTTTTGTCCATTTGAATGTGTAGAAGCTGGGATCTGAATACAGCTCCTTGTGTTTTTCCGTGAGGTGTAACGTTTCGAGGAGATGAACATGTGCACTTCTCTCCACAGGACCTGGAACAGCAGCTGGATGAAGAGGAGGCAGCCAGACAGAAGCTGCAGGTGGAGAAGGTCACTGTGGAGGCCAAGGTTAAGAAGCTGGAGGAAGATGTCATGGTGCTGGATGATCATAACAATAAACTCGGCAAGGTCTGTACACTTGACGCGGGGATTTGCAGTTCTCTTCACATGAGCCGGAGTGCTTCAAATTTTAATTATTTGCTGATTATGGCTGTATAAGTAGTGGGAATAAATCTTAAATCCTTTTCCCTGGTGATGCTGATGTCTGCTACATCAGACCCTGTTAGCAGGTTTACCATTTACCAGTACTGTGCATTCCAGCGCTACACAGCATAGTCCCACCCGTCACGTGCAAGGAAAAGCAGCCAGTGTTGATCTGAATTGTTCCCTTTGCAGGAGAAAAAACTACTAGAGGATAGAATCTCTGAGTTCACCATAAATCTGGCTGAAGAAGAGGAGAAGTCCAAGAGCCTGCAAAAACTCAAGAACAAGCATGAGGCCATGATCACAGACCTTGAAGGTATCTCCATACCCCTGTGTTCTGAACCTCCAGCTATCTCCATGTGCTTCTCGTCACATCCTTGCTGCTCCCTCCAAACACTGTCTCATCTTGCACTATATCATCTCCCAACGTGTCACCTGATGTCCACCCTCTCAGACCGCCTGCGCAGGGAGGAGAAGCTGCGGCAGGAGCTGGAGAAGAACAGACGCAAGCTGGAGGGTGATAGCACTGAGCTGCATGACCAGATCGCTGACCTGCAGGCTCAGATTGCTGAGCTTCGTGCTCAACTGGCGAAGAAGGAAGAGGAGTTGCAGGCAGCACTGAGCCGGTGAGGTGGCCATGCTTGTCCACACCAGAGAGAAATTCCCATTTTGAAATGGTTTTGGCCAGAATGAGACCTTGCAGTAGTGACATACCTGTGTTCCGGTTGCGCCAGGATGGAAGAGGAGGCGGCCCTAAAAAATCAGGCCCAGAAGAAGATCCGAGAGCTGGAAGCTCAGCTCTCCGAGCTCCAAGAGGACCTGGAACTGGAGAGGGCGGCCCGCACCAAAGCTGAGAAGAATCGCAGGGACCTGAGTGAGGAGCTAGAGGCCCTCAAGACAGAGCTGGAGGACACTCTGGACTCCACAGCTGCCCAGCAGGAGCTCAGGTAACTGACTACCTAGTCACTTACCAAGAAGGGTTACATTGCTATTCAATCCAACATAAATTGAAAATATCGTTAACGGAATATGAATACGATAATACGATATGACAAATCGCAGGAGGAAAAACACCGTACGATATGTGAAACGCCGTATGAGATGTTTAAGCTTGCGATCGCTACGGAGACTGGAAGCATGGCCGCGTGGATGCTAGATTCACCCAGCGTTAGTAGAAACTATCATATGGCACATCACCTGCCCAAGAGCAGAGAAAAATTCAAGGTTCGACTATGATGTTGCGATTAGTAATGCAGTAATGTCGAAATATCGCAAGTCAAACAATCGTAAAGCCAGGAGCATCTGTACTTTCTATTTAATCATGCTATAGTCTAGCTCTTCTGATATTAACTAAAGGGTACTAATCTGACTTGAAGACCGTACATGACGGCTCATCTGACATTTGGTTACGATGCATTTTCTGTGTGAATTCTCGCTCACCTGTTTTTTTTGTTTTGTTTGTTTCTATTTCGCAGGGCTAAGCGTGAGTCAGAGGTCACGCAGCTGAAGAAAACCCTGGAGGACGAGGCCAAAGTGCACGAGCAACAGGTGGCTGAGATGCGGCACAAGCACGGTCAGGCGTTCGACGAGCTGAATGAGCAGCTGGAGCAAGCCAAGAGGGTAACCGCACCGGGGGCATGATCGGGGACAGACGGATTTTGATGGAGCCGTCGTGGTTAGATATACAGGACCGCTGACACCAAACGTACAGCCTTCAACGTTGTCTACTTGTACCACACGAGTTTAGACGTTGGCTTAAGTGACCAAAGAGCACCTCTGCGTGGGCCAAGACCCAAGGTGAAGCCACTCTTACATGGGAATCATTGCACGTTTCCACAGAACAAAGTGTCTGTGGAGAAGGCCAAGCAGGCTCTGGAGAGCGAACGCAATGAGCTGGCTATCGAGCTGAAGACCCTGACGCAGGGCAAGACCGACTCGGAGCACCGCAGGAAGAAGGTGGAGACCCAGTTGCAGGAGCTACAGGTGAAGCACGCAGAGAGCGAGAAACACCGGACGGAGCTTTCAGAGAAGGTCACCAGGGTCCAGGTACGACTTCGTGGGGTGTAATGTGGGAAAGCCTCTGTGTGACTGATGGGGGGGGGGGAGGTACATTGTGACATTTATAAACTCTTTTGTTCCACAGGCGGAGCTGGACAACGTGAACAGCCTGCTCAGCAATGCTGAGAGCAAGTCGATCAAAGCATCCAAGGACTGCTCAGCTGTCGAGTCCCAGCTGCAGGACACACAGGTATGATCTGAGCAGGTCTGACACGGTGAAGGCCTCTTTCAGCTCCTGCGCTAAGGCAGCGCTGCGGTCACGTCAGCCCCAGCGCTAACAGCTGCATCGGGGTCTGTTATCTTGAGTGGCGTTCAGGACAGAAAGCCCTAACTATGCTTTATTGACCCCCCCCCCCCCCCTTGTAGGAGCTGCTCCAGGAGGAAACGCGGCAGAAGCTTGCCATGTCCACCCGTCTTCGGCAGATGGAGGATGAGCAGAATAGCTTGAAGGAGCAGCTGGAGGAAGAAGAGGAGAGCAAGAAAAATTTGGAGAAACAGCTTCTCACCTTGCAGACACAGGTATCCCTCATTGCTTTCTTCCTAACTCCTCTTGGCTGGTTTCTGTCATTTTTATTTGAATATAGTGTACCTTGTTTCTATCTATTGTCCTGTTTCAGAAGCTTTGGATATATTTTTAAATATCGTTTCTTTTCCCTTCCAGACCTCTAAGTAATATTTAATGTAAAGGTCGCAAATCAAGCATTTGTCCCCTGGTGTTTGGGTGCAAGTTCATGTGAATACGAATGTTAAATATGACTCATAGGTGCTCAATCACCACACCTGCTGATATCCACTGACATTGTTTCCCCATTTCAACACGTCCTGCAGATGGCAGAGATGAAGAAAAAGGTGGAGCAGGAAGCGTCATCCCTGGAGAGTGCGGAGGAGGGTAAGCGGAGGTTCCAGAGGGACTTCGAGGCCGTGAACCAGCAGCTAGAGGAGAAGTGTGCCGCCTTCGACAAGCTAGACAAGACGAAGACCCGACTGCAGCAGGAGCTGGATGATCTGATGGTAGACCAGGATCACCTGAGGCAGACTGTGCAGAACCTGGAGAAAAAGCAAAAGAAATTTGACCAGGTAAATGAAACTCTGGGGATGCACTGCTGTAACCATGGCGGCAAATTTAATGGCAGTTTGGAGCCAGCCTAAGTCATAATGCTGGTCAAAGTTAATATCGTCCCATGGAAACTTTGTTGCATTAGTCAGAGGTATATTCAGGAAAATGCATGCAACGGAAAAACTGGATGCACGACTGTACATAAGGCAATACAAACTCGCTACCGGATCTATGCCTTGAGCGGCTTTTTCTTCGTAGATGCTGGCTGAGGAGAAGTCTGTCTCCAGTCGGTACGCAGAGGAACGCGATCGGGCTGAAGCGGAGGCGAGGGAGAAAGAGACCAAGTCACTGGCACTGAACCGAGAGCTTGAGGCTATGGTGGAACTCAAAAACGAGCTGGAACGGGCCAACAAACAGCTCAAAGTGGAGATGGAGGATCTCGTGTCATCTAAAGATGACGTCGGCAAGAGTGTAAGAACACGTTTCCTGTTTGTCCGTGGCCTCTGAATTACATCATTTAGGAGATTCACACTCCAGTATTCATGTGTTTGTAGTCTGTTCTTGTTGGATTTGGTAACATGGCTCTTACCCCTTTTCGGTCACGTTTGTAGGTCCACGAACTGGAGAAATCAAAGCGAGGCATGGAACAGCAGCTGGAGGAGATGAAAACCCAACTGGAAGAACTGGAGGATGAGCTGCAGGCCACTGAGGATGCCAAGCTGAGGCTGGAAGTGAACATGCAGGCCATGAAAGCCCAGTTTGAGAGAGACCTGCAGGGTAGGGATGAGATGGGTGAGGAGAAGAAGAGACAGCTGCTTAAACAGGTACGCTAAGCTCGTGCTCCATCAGTGACGTTACTTCCTGACGGATGGAGGAATTTCGTGACATGCATCGATGTTTCGCTTTGACTTCCTCCAGGTGCGGGAGATGGAGGTGGAGCTGGAAGACGAGAGGAAGCAGCGCTCTGTGGCAATGGCTGCCCGCAAGAAGCTGGAGGGTGACCTGAGGGAGCTTGAATCTCAGATTGACATGGCCAACAAAGGTCGGGAAGATGCCCTCAAACAGCTGAAGAAGCTGCAGGTACAAATTCTTGCCTTCATCCTATAAACACTCTTTACCTTTGCCTGTCGGTACAGCGTTCTGGTGAAAGCCATTCGCCAGAAACGGTAGTAAAAAAAAAATATCCAAACGCCAATGATTTAAAGGCAACCCCCTCCCCCTTGACTTGTATCCCAGGCCCAGATGAAAGACGTGCTGAGGGAGCTGGATGAGTCCCGCCTGTCCCGTGACGAGATTTTGGCCCAGGCCAAGGAAAACGAGAGCAAAATCAAGTCTTTGGAAACCAATGCTGTTCACCTCCAGGAGGTTTGTTAGCCCCCTCCTCTGTTCTCCCTCATCAGCTTTTTTTTTTTTTTTTGGGCCCATATCCTTACTTGATACAGACTTGCCCTAATGACACACTACCTTGTGTCCTTCTCCAGGAGCTTGCTGCCGCAGAGAGGATGAAAAAGCAAGCCCAGCAGGAGAGGGACGAGCTGCAGGACGAGCTGGCCAACCTTTCCTCCAAGAGGTACAGCGGTCCAGACGGCCACTGCCATGTGACTGCCGGTGTGAAAGTGTGCTGCGGACTGGCTGACCTCTTTTAAGGTTCGGTTTTCTGACTCCGACCCTCCCGTCTGCCCCACCGTCTCAGCTCCCTTACGTCGGATGAGCGACGCCGACTGGAAGCGCGCATCACCCAGCTGGAGGAGGAACTGGAGGAGGAGCAGAGCAACATGGAGATGCTGAATGACCGCCTCAAACGTGCCATGCAGCAGGTGCTTGGGGGAGGGTGTGCAAGACGCTTCTCAAGAAGTCTATAGTCTGAGATGGTTGACCGAGACCATCAGAAGGCAAAGTAACAAGGGGACTAAAGTAGGGCTGCAACTAACGATTATTTTGATAATCGATTAATCTGTCGATTACTTTTTCGATTAATCGATTAATCGGAT
>JAODJU010000095.1:8164901-8182915 GCA_026776725.1 Gnathonemus echidnorhynchus
TGTATAATAACGTAGACCCAACTAATCGATTATTAAATTAGTTGGCAACTATTTTAATAATCGATTTTAATTGATTAGTTGTTGCAGCCCTAGACTAAAGCTGAGAGGCATGGAGTCCCACCGGACAGCTCCACTGATTTTTTCCCAGAGAGTACTTGCATGATACTTGGACACATGCCCAATTAGTTCTAAATATTAGCCAGTCATCAAGGTAGTAGAACCATAAACTAGGATCAGGAGTGAAATGGAACAGGAAGGCTTTGACCCCTCACACTCTTTGGTGATCTGGGCCCAAGAAGAGCTCCCTCTACAGACCAGTAACCTATAGTGCACTTGTAATGAATCAGTCAAATTATTATAAATAACGATTTATCACAACCAATCAGTTTGCATAATACAGTAAATCCCCAAATCATAATTAGTCTGAGATCATTATTACAAAATTTAGGATTCTACAAGGGAACACTGACAAGGTCAGAGAATCTGTTTGGATCTCATTATGAGACGTGTGGTTTATGCATCATAATTTGGGTTGTCAAGCAACTCTTGCCATGTACAAAACAAGCCAAAATTAGCGTCAGCCGATGACATGAGACCTACTGAGACTTGGTGTTTAAGTCCCACCTCCCTGCTCTTTCAGGCTGACCAGCTCACCATAGAGCTGACGGCTGAACGCAGTGCTAGTCAGCAGCTGGAAGGGGCTCGCTCACAGCTGGATCGGCAGAACAAGGACCTGAAACAGAAACTCCAGGACCTGGAGGGGACTGTCAAGAGCAAATACAAGGCCAGCATCACTGCCCTGGAGGCCAAGATCGCTCAGCTGGAGGAGCAGCTGGACGTCGAGACCCGGTGGGTGTCTGTCTCTCCTCCTCCTCCCTTTGACACATCCCCTCATGTGAATCTCATGGTGGACTTCCATGGCTGTGGCTGAACTCCCTGTTCTCCGCCCCTGCAGGGAGAGACAGCAGGCCTCCAAGATGGTGCGACGTGTCGAGAAGAAGATGAAGGAGGTCACCATGCAGGTCGAGGATGAGAGACGCAACACGGAGCAGTACAAAGACCAGGTTGGCTTCCACGTCCAGTGGTGCTGCAGATGGGCAACTTCATAACATGCTTAGTACATAAGGACTGGAGCTTAAAGGCCTGGTTAGAGTCCAGCTAGAATTTTAAACTTCAGTGAGCAGAACGACGCAATGATATTGGCTGGTCAGTTTTTAGGCATTAGTCTCGAGTAGCAAAATTTTTAAACTTGGTACAGATGGATTTTTTTTTTTTTCTCTTTTTGGTAGAAATCTTGAATTTTAAGAGCATTATAACTGGGATGGTAGAATTTCCAACTGCATCGCATGCATTAGCTTTAGCATGACGAGCGGTAACATAAGCTCCGCCTCCGCAGGCGGAGAAGCTCAACGTCCGGATGAAGCAGCTGAAGAGGCAGCTGGAAGAGGCTGAGGAGGACACCTCCCGCGCCAACGCCTCCCGCCGGAAACTGCAGCGGGAGCTGGAGGACGCCACGGAGTCCGCCGACGCCATGAACCGCGAGGTCAGCTCGCTGAAGAGCAAACTGAGGTGAGCGTGCAGCTTCAGGGCGGCCAAGGAGTCTGCGCCATTTAATCTCTCATGTAGCACTTCATACATGAAATGCAGGTCAAACTGCTTGTCAGAGAAGCTGTAGAAAATGCACAACTAAGGTACAGATCAAAAAGCATAGAAGGAATGAGAGTCTAAACTAATTTTAATCAAATGTCAAACAAAATAGGATAGGAATACAATATGTAACAAGGTCAAAAGAAAGTAAGCTAAAAAAAAATACTGTAATATGGACTGATCTGCATAACAATGAAGCTAAACTTACAGTAGGTAGTGAGGTTTTTTAATTTTTTACAGATGTGCAGTTTTTTTTCTTCCCTGGTTGCTGTTGGATCAGCTGTTGCTCCTTATAAAGAAGGAAGACATTGGCCACAACTGTACAACCTGAATGACCAATGACCCATGTGACTTGTTAATCCACAGACGTGACGTCCCCTTCACTACGCGTCGTAACATCAGTCGCCCAGGGATGGAAAGCGATGAGGACGGAGACGCTAAGGGTGACGCCTCCGAACACAAGCTGGAGTGACCTGACTGCAGCGTCCAATGCACACAGGCCCCCCCCCTCATATGCATATCCATATGTGCACAGGAATGGAATGGGAGGTGGTCGTAGCAAGTATTAATCCTGTCAAACTTTATTAATAAGGTAAAATACACCTGTACCTGAGTGCATTACATACTCACACAAATGCTTACATGGAGAAATTATGCCACATGGTCATGTGATAGATGTGTAAAGAGCATCTTGTCCGCCTTGTTTAAATTAAGGACACATCACAAATGCAAAAATGTGGGCCAAACGTCTTTCCCTTCCTTCTCAAACTTGAATATCTTCTTGAATGTGAATTATTTTTGTAACAATGCATAAACTGGAATATACTTATCTATTTTTCTACTGGATTTTTTTGAAAAGGCAAATTGTCGACTGAAATGGCCAAAGCAATGCTGTAGTATGCAGTGGAGGTATTGGTTTGTTGCGTTCGTTATTAAAGGCATGAAAAGGGCAACGTCACTAATTTTACTAAGCAGTTCATCTGTACTAGGTTGCAATGTTTGGGTTATCAATGGTGTTGCATTTTAAGACATCTGCCATTTACAATGCACGCACATGCACACAACTGCACTGAAGGTTGCAGTGTGGTGGTTTGAGGAATTTTGGTGATGTCTGGGTGCATCATTCTGTGCAGTCCGATTACCATATGGTTAGGAATGCTCTTATTCCAACTTTCCACTTGTACACCAGTTTTGTGAACTAGGATAAGTCATTTTAGCCTATAGTGCTGAGAAGGCTAAATGTCTTGCACTCTTGCCTTCACGTGCATCTAGATGTGTTCCAGGTGTTTGGGTTCTCCTGTGAAAGCTACAAATCGAGCTAACACTGTGACCTATACTTTGTAGAGGAGCATATGAAAGACCTCCATCGACTTGGCCTTTTTGAGATTTTTATACTCTAGTTAATGTTACAGCATCTCATCCTTGTACTTCCCCCCCCCTTTATGCGAATGGAGGAACTGGAACTTATCTGCTTTGGGCTATTCATTTTATCTTGTGATGTTTTGTATTGGGATGAATTGCTTCATCAAAGTAAGATTTGCTCCACTACAAGCACCGCTGTTCTCTTGCAATGCAAACTGTCTTCCCTGTCACCACAAAGTCACTGCAATTAAATAAAACTTTCTTTGTACATTGTCTCGCACTCTATGCTTATTCCAAGTTGTCTATTATATTGCAACACCACTGGAATAGTGATACATTGGGTTCCTACACTTCCCCTTTTAAAATACCTTTCCAGACTGTACAGGGATGGAGATGGCAAAGGTTGACACTGGCAGTTAAGTTGGCGCACCCCCAGAAGATGCTGCCCTGGGCAATGGCCCATCTTGTCCTTGCTAAGTTGCTAGGATCCACAAGGTGATCTGAAAGGCAAAAACTTGCACTTCCCAGTTTGGAGTGTTGATACAGGGCAACCAGGCACTATCCACAATACTTCTTGCTGGAGATGATAGCACACTCCACTCCTTGGTTTGAGATGTTGCTCTTGAATGTATGCCCTTTGCACATTCTGGAGCTGACAACTAATTCATGTTTATGAAAAACGTTAAATTTGGATTTTTTTTAAAAAAATTTTTTTTAACACAGGCCAATTTGTTGTAATCTAGATATACTAAAATATTTCCAAAATTATTTTTCCACACTTATCGAGGCTTGGGAAAACGCAAATCAAATTCCATACTGCGTAGGAACCCTGCATATTCATGGCGTTTTTAATAAGCTATAGATTATGCAAAGTCATCCAGGTAACATTTTACTAGGTTCAAGGCTAAAGAGTTAATTTGGTGCGGCGTGCAGTAACCGTACTCCACCACTAGATGGAACCATGGGCACAAAACGGTAATTACTCCACCCTCTAAGATAACTGCAGTGGGAACAGGCTGGAACCGGTTAACGGCCGGTGCATCCGGGGACGGAGGAGGAGTTTCTGCGCAGCGAGCCTGACAGCCAGGTTCCTCTCCGCCGCGGATTTTACGTAACACGGAGGTTACCGGAGGGCGGTGAAGGCGACGCTGAGGGACAGTGAACGTCCGACACGTTACTGAAACACGGCTGAAGACGTGGAATGATTCGCGGCCTTTTACTCAAAAATAAAAGTTTCTTAGGCCTACGGCTAGATTGAGATCCGAGACGCTGAAGCAGCATTGATAATGTGCCTAAATAAGTTGCCAATGTAATTAGTCAGAGGCGGTTTACTTTGTTGCCGGTAAGGCGTGAAGATAGCTACGGCTTCCCTCACGACGCCATCGGACTAAGAAACAACCAGGAGCGCAGACAGCCTGTGAACGAAGACGCGTCGCTGGGCAGTTACAGTAAATACACTGCAGCCTTCCCGAAAGTCGGCGGCGCGGCGGTCCCCAGTTCTTCCACGTGACACCATGCTCGCCCCCCGTCGTGCTCACGCGATCGGACCGTAGTCTGTGGCACTCCGGTAAGGGAAGGTCCCTGACAGCACGCCTTATAACCGCTTTAGTTTTATCCGCCAGTCCAATTTAATCTGGTTGTCTAATGCGCTGAGGCCGGTTTCCCCAGTCGAACCTTATCGACCGGCATGTAAACCCGAACCGCAGCCGTTTTCGCAGAGGTGTGTTTTTTTATGTTTGTACGTCATAGCTGATGGTCGAAATGTTTTTTTCTGCACAAAGTTTAAATGTTTGGAGAAGCGGTCAAATGCCCAGATACAGAACAACGTGGCCTAATAAGTAACCGATTGGTTAACAGTAGCGTAAGAGTCAGTAAGATTCCAGCCCTGCATGCGGTGGTGCTGGATGGGGTCGGTCAGTGACTCCCACTGGCATATGTGCTTATAGAGAGAGGATCTCCGAGCAGGGACTACATGATACACCGGAGTACGCCGGCTTTGCAGGACACCGAAACCTCTTTCTTGGGCAACATGGAGCTGATGTTGGTGAGTGAGCTTCAGGTCCCATTTCCTCGGTTTAACCAGCAGTCTCAAAGCAGAGCTGCGCACAGTCCAGTGTAATTTGACCTTTAAAAGCGCTGTTTTAGTCATTGTGTAGTTGTGTAGTCATTGTGCAGTTCCGTATACAGACCCTGCTAGTGTTCAAGAGTCCTGTACAGTGAATTTTATAGTGTTTTTATTGGAATAACAGAGCAGCTGGGTGCCTTGCCTGACTTCTGCCAGTGGTCACTGCTCTGGTTTGTATTTTGACTCTCAAGGGCAAGTGTTGACCCACCAGAAACGTGCCCTCTGGATCATTCCAGTGATTTTGATGAGTGTGTCTGAGGATGCTTTGTCTGATTCTCCAAGGCCCTGAGAAGCCAGAGGCCACCTCAGCAGTTGTCTGCCCAGGATGCATCTGGACAGCATTGACTAAAAGTTGGTTCTGTCTGAGTACCGTAGCTTTGCCGGTCATTGGCTTGTCTGAGGCCGGAAGCCGTTGGCCATTGGCTGCTGCTTTGGCATCAAGTGAAAGGTCAGGGTGGAGGTGGGTTGAAAAGATGGGCTGAGAGTGACAGAGGAGCTAGCGGACAGTACTGGAAAGGCAGCCACGTCTTGCACGACACTGCAGGAAAGAGATATGTAACATATCTCAACATTGCACAGTTTGAAGAGTTGTTGCATTTATAGCGTGTCACATAGTGTTATTGTTGTTATAGTGTATATTATATTGGAATATTCTTTTCAGTACAAATTACATATGTGTGGTTACCAAATTACCAAAACTAATTGGTTGTTTAATTCCTTATCTTTTGGTGGGCATGATTATGTGTGACCTGGTCTTGCTTCAAAGAGGGAGAAAAATCTTTTTTTAACTAATGAATGATGTCATATGAATTGTAGTATGTTTCCTGTGACATTCATTAAGGTTCAAGGCAAATTGCCTTGCACAGGGACACGCAGATACCACATGACTCGCAGCATTTTAAAAAGGGGAGTTGTCATGGGGGGAATGCAAGGGGGAGAACTGGGGCAAGTGTGTGTGTGTGTGTGAGAGAGAGAGAACCAGAAGTACATTGATTAAGTAGTCATGGGTAGGGAGAGAGGGTTGAGAGAGAGAGAGAGAGAGAGAGCCATTGTGTGTGAATGGGAGAGAGAGGGGGGGAAGAGAGATTTAGAAGGAGGGAGAATGAGCGCGAGAGAGCTGGGAAGAGATGGGGGCTTACTCTTTAGTAGGCTATTGATTCAGCGCGTAGGGAAGAGAATAAAATGGGAGAACTGCGAGAGAAGCGGGACCCAAAAGGCAAATCTGCAAGCGTTGCAGGGAAGGTGGGGCAGAATGGGTGGAGGTCTGCGCGTTTCGTGGTGGAGTCTGACGGCCTTAGATGTTGTCTTTTGCACCGTGATGTGTACGCTTCTTACCCATTTCACAGCTTTTCACAAAGCGGGGCATCAGTCCCTTTCTGGGTTCCGTGCCAATGCATCTGGCTGTGTCTGGCTCCTACCCGATTCAGCATGTTTGTGACACGCGCCGCAATTGAGGTTTAGTGGCGGATGTAAGCAGCGGTGATAGGGACGTAAACCCGATTCAACCTGTCCTGCCCTCATGACGTCTGTGTAGATCGTCTGTATGCATCAGCGTCGTGTTCAGGGTTGTCGTGGTCCTGTGAGAAAGTGAATGCCTGTAAATAGCTTGCATTTGTCTTTTTGTGTTACTGGACTTTTATTGTTACATGTCTGCATATTCATTGACGCATGCTGTACATCCAGAGTGAGCAGTTCCTCATTTCTTTCTTTCCATGCGAATTAACCATTTCATGTCCCCGTATGTTATCTTCCACGGTGTAGCCCGTTGAACACACACGACCGCTACCTGCTTGGGGATACCATGCACAAATAGTGTGAGGTCCTAACCCTTCCCGGCCTCTCCTCCAGGCCCACCCAGCGCTCAAAGCCTTCATGTGTGGCTCCCTGAGCGGCACCTGCTCCACCCTGCTGTTCCAGCCGCTGGACCTAGTGAAGACCCGGCTGCAGACCCTGCAGAACAACATGCTCCCAGGGTGAGGTTCCTCCGGATCTCGTGTGACATATGGACCTAGAACTTTGCGCTGGACTGTGCATTGACTTCTCTGGGGTCAGCAAACAGGGACACAGTGCAAACCAAAATGGCTGACACACTACCGTCCAGCACATACACTGGTCTGGTCTGAGCCTTGATGTCTGTGTGTGTAACATGTCCCTTCTCTCTGGCCCTCAGCTCACCGAAGGTGGGGATGGTGACGGTGTTTCTGAATGTCGTTCGTACGGAGAAACTGCTGGGTCTCTGGAAGGGGGTCTCGCCGGTGAGAGCAGACAATGACATATTATGAGAGTGCTGTTAATGTCCTCTTCACTTCCAAATACTATGTATCGTTGTTATGGAATGCACACACTAAGGCACACAACTGCTAAAATATTTTTAAAAGTTGCTCAACCCTTTACCCTGTAACTCAAAAATTTTGGAGCAACGGTTTCAGAGCTGATTAAGGTCAGAGCTGGAGTAACTAAGCACACAGTTTCTCCAGATGGATCTGTGCTTCCAGCTTAATTGGTTTCGCAAACATTCCTGTTTAGTTAGCTGCTGCCACTGTAAAGTTAATCCAAAATCTTGATGAAAGGAGCTGTCTTGTTTTGGTCTGTCCCGGAAACCCCGTCGGTACCTTTTGGATCTCTCACGCTGTGTTTTTGTGTCTCCTCTCCTGCCCGCAGTCGTTTGTGCGCTGCATACCCGGAGTGGGCATCTACTTCAGTACCTTCTACTCCCTGAAGCAGCACTTCTTCCCGGAGCGTGCCCCTAACGCCGGCGAAGCAGTGCTGCTGGGCGCCAGCTCCAGGGCCGTGGCGGGAGTCTGCATGCTGCCCGTCACCGTCATCAAGGCGCGCTTTGAGGTGAGGACTCTGGTGCCCGTGAGGGAGGTCAGGGGCAGGGAGTGTCTGGCGAGTGCCGGTCTGCTGCCTGGCATACTGCCGTTGGCATCAGGGGAAGGTCGATGGGAGAGTGGGGGAAGAGACTGCCGGGCGCGGGGCCATCAGCACATTTATGTGAAGTGACACTGCAAAAATGTCTTCAGTGGCTGACCAAAGTTATGGGGATCCTGATACAAGTCAAGTCACTTTATCATTTCAATATGTGGAACGAAATTTATTCTCATTTCATACAACTGGACAATAAACACTGAACAATAAGAACTGGATATTGCACAGTAATATATATCTATCTATGTAATCGGTTTATTTGCAGTGATTTATAAACAGTGGATAAACGGTTACAGTGCGATTATCTCTGAGTGATTGTGCTGGAATTTACAAAGCTTCTGTGGGTCTGCCATGATGAAATCACCCTGTGCAGAGATTGTTTCCTTACCTGAGGAAATGGGCCCTCGGCTCAGCTTGTACCTCCTACCTGGGGGGGGTCAGTGGATGTTGCATCGTGTCTGAGAACCATTATTTGACCTTGCAGAGTGGCCAGTACAACTACACGAGTGTGTTTGGGGCCCTGCGCAGTGTGTGTGAGGTGGAGGGGCCTAGGGCCCTATTTTCCGGTCTGACTGCCACCCTGCTCAGAGACGCCCCCTTTTCTGGCATCTATGTCATGTTCTACAGCCAAGCCAAGAAGTCTCTGCCCCAGGGTGAGTGCGCTGGTCTGTCTCATGGGCTGTACAGGTCAAGAAGGTGGTATTGATTAAAGAAACGTGTGATTCCAGTAGTACTAGCTGTATTTTAAATTGTGTGGCTTGTGCTGTCATGGTGTGTTTTACAGCCTGTTCATTCCACTTTGGCCAATCATATCTTGTCTCGGGTTTTGTCAGAGGTCAGCTCCTCGCCCTACGTGCCCCTGGTTAACTTCGGCTGCGGGGTGCTGGCGGGCATCATGGCCTCCCTGGTGACGCAGCCCGCAGACGTGGTCAAGACGCACCTCCAAGTGAGTCCTCACCTGTACAAGAAGACCAGGGACGCTGTGTACTTCATTTACACAGTAAGACTGCCCGCCGCACACTATCACTGCTGTGAATGGCTCTGTGCTAAAACCTGATTCTTTGCGACTCTGTCACAGCCTCGCCGATATAGCTGTGTGTTCTTTCAGAGCTGCTAATCCATAATCCCTTTTATTTCCTTTGCCCCCCTTGTGCCCCCACCTCTCAGGAGCAGGGGCTTGGTGGGTTCTTCCGGGGGGCCGTGCCCCGGTCCCTAAGAAGAACACTGATGGCTGCCATGGCCTGGACTGTGTATGAGCAGCTGATGGCCAGGATGGGTCTGAAATCCTGAAGGAGAAGGGCTGCAGGGGCATCTGGGCGCGCGGCGGGAATTAAAGGTGTACCTATATGCAGTACAGTGACAGGAGTGAGCAGCAGTGTGCGAGTATCCAAGGAAATGTGGGGTGCATTGTAAAAAAAATAGTAATAATAATAATTTATAATTAAGAGAACACCAACAGGTGTGTGATTGTGGAGAGCGGTAGGAGCTGAGGAGGTCTGGTTGTGTGTGCTTCCTTGTGACCAGCGTCTTGTAAAGCTATTTAACACGGCTCACATTCCCAAACTGATACAAAACCTCTGTTATGTGAGACTAGCAAAGCTGCTGACTGACACTCTGACGCACTCAGCCGGCCCCTGTAAACGTAAATGCCAAGTAATATGGTGTCTTTGCCACGAGAGAGGCTTGAAGCTGAAGGAACTACAACGTGATGAGCTCTTGGACTGCTGGGTTATAGCAGTCACACGGCGATGGACGGACTGACTCAAGCGCAGACAATCAAAGTCCACTGCTTTGTGCTGGGCTGCAGTGAGGGGTGATGGTACGGTACTCCTTAAAGTGAAGAATTCCCTGCAAGATCAGAAATAGCAACGTGAAACTGGATTCTGAACTGGTCTGTAGTGTATTATTGTTTTTTTTTATGGGTGTGACTGCAGTGTTATGTTGCACTATAGCTAAAGACTGATTTATGAGACTGTAGTTCTTCTCACTGACATGGTGACGTCACTCATGTTTACACGCCCTGCCCGTAGCCCTACCGGCTGTCATTTCATATCATGTAGCACTGTGGTATATGGTCTAATGTGTACTGCACGCTTTGCATAGTACATACCTGGAGTTCTGCTCTGTAAATCCGTGCAGTCTGAAGTCACAAGAAGGACAAATCCTCTAGCAGGAAACTGTCTGCAAATGCACTTTAAAAGCGAATTTACTGCATTGCAACCAGTGACGGCTGAACTTCCATTGCATGGGAGGCTGGGAAGTCGTGCCGTACTAGACTGCGCCCCAGATGCGTTTCTGTGCGTTAGGACTGTATGTTTGCCCGTTTACCTTATTCAGAGGGTATAATAAGGATTTTTATTGTCTTAGTAGGTACTGTTTATAGTTTTCCGTATATTTGTGCCTGCACATCTTCCCTCGGACGGGTGGTGTGCCTCTTTTAACTGAATAAACGATCCTTTTATAAAATTGTATACAGCGTCGTTTTTTATCATATGTACTATTAGCATTATATGTATTTTCTAAAATTATGCAGGGGGCGAGTTTGTCACATATCTGACCGAGGAAAACAATACTACACAGGGGTGGATGTAGCAGAAATGTCAGCGGTCATTTTTGGGGGTAAACAAAACATAACCGTCCACTGGTATGACTTAAGCTACGTGTGTCAGTTTCTCTATGGTAATTTCACAAAATAGCCAAAATTTGTATTCTCCGATGGTAATTTTCATTTTTATGAAAATCGTCTGGGAGGAATGAATTTGTAGGTCAAGGCTCCGCTAACTTTAATCCTCGACGCGCTAGACTCGTGATCTCCGCGAGCCGCGTGACACGCAGGCCTTATCGCCTGTGAGCTGAAGCTGCGTGACAGAGATAAAGCGGCTGTTCAGAAACACGCGAAATGTAAAATAGAACAAAACTCAGGCAGGATTCTAGAATAAAAAAACTCCATGTGGCCCTCCAGCCCATAACTCAGGCCCCCAGGCCATTGCCTGCCCTGCCTGTCCTGTCGCTGCGCTTGTGGTCAGGTATGCTTTAATTAATTGGTGGGATTGTAGGCAGCTTAGCTCATGACAAACTACGAAAACAGAGAGAAGTAACTGGAATGTTCTTGGAAGTTCTTCACCCACTGCGTACTAAGCCTGTAACCATTTATGAATTGGTTATGACCATCTAAATTTCTCAGCTAAATATTTTGAGAAACCCAGAACAAAACCTAATCAGGCGGGATTCTCTCGGCTAGTCTGTAGTAAGCTGTCACTGTACATTTACCGTGGTGGAGGCCTTACTGTAGTCAGCTTCTTGGAAATCGTATGGTTAGAGTCGGCCAACGAGCGAGTGACGAAGGTCACCACTTCCTTGGTTATTTTAAGTTAAGAGCAATAGAAACTAAATGGATTTTTAATCAGAATTCTAAGGCATCTCATTTTTCAGTTACAGCACATCGCGAAACTCATAGGCAGATTGAATTAAAAGTAATGTACATCTCATAAATTTAAACCTGTTTGCTCCTTTTGTCAAGATTTTCAAATAAAACTGTTTATTATCAATTCTAGTGATATAACTGTGAAAAACCTATTAGAGCTGAATTAATTTAAAATAATTTAAAGTTAAGTGAAATAAGTGTTGTTCAAGCACCCTTTTCATTCGCGTCAAAACGACAGGTTGTGGCGACATCTGGCGATTGTAAGTGGGTCTAGCTCGTTGTGTAGTGGCGTAAATAATGCTTCGCACCGTGACACAACATGAAGGTGGTACTGTCCGATCGCCCAAGCCAATGTGGGGCTGCATGTATATGCTGAGCGGGCCTAAATTTTAACAATTTGTTTGCATTTGTACATTTCTCTATACAGTTTATTTAGCCTCTTTCACTCTGGTAATGTAGTGTGAATGAAAGCAAGGTATATGTTCATCGTAAATATAAAACATTATACTTTAAAGTTAATTAATGAATAAATCGCTTTAAATAAAAAGCTTTAGTCATTTAATTCAAACATAATTTAAAAATGTCTGTTTCCCCTTTTCTGAGATCTGTAAAATTAGACCTAAATTCTGTATCATGTTTATAACAAACTGCAATCGGTAACGACTTCTGATTTAATTTAAGCCGGTAATAATTTAAAATAAAGTGTTGCCTACTAACGTCCAAGTAACACACACACCATTTTACTCCAGTAAAGAGTATGGACAGACGTAGGAGCGAGCACTTCCGTTCTGCAGCCGAAACAAGGCGAATGGCGATTGGTGGAACCTGCAGTATAAAATAACGTCACTTCCTGTGCTCGGCCTCTTGTTCGTTCCCGTGTGGTACCGATCTCCATACGGCGTTGTCTCGTGGTGAGTTTAGTATTTTATATTTAAGTATTTTGGACTTAGAGCGTAACAGTCCGAACTAGGTCCAGTCTCCAATGGCATATTATGTGATAGTTTTGCGTTCTCCTACCAAAGTAACTTCTACCCACCCTAATTAACTGCTTTTAAACCAGCGGGAAATGAGGCCCTTAGCCATTTTGGCTAAAAGGAGACCGCGCATGTGGCGGCCTAATGTGAAATGTCCGTACACGTCTTCGGCTAACTGGACAGTGGATCATACACATGCCTAGTTAGAAACGAAGAACTTACAATTCATTTGGTATATCCATTTTATTAGATTGTTTTGTGTCTTTGTAGGTTAATAACGGATGCAGCATTCGTCCTTATTTAAGTTATAATACTCATGTGTAGTGATTGCCATGGCGAAATGCACACTTTTAAAGCCTGTCGCCAAGCTTGACGTGCAGGCGTCGGAGGTGTGCTAGAGCGAACAGGCCGGGTTTTCGCTAACACCATGAGGGCCACGTTCCTATGACTGGGGTTTGATAGTGACCTGAGCCACAAGTACTAAGCATCATTTATTTCTCTCGTGTTACGTATTGTTGAGTAATATCAGATTGTAACGGACCACTGCGGCTCTCTCTCCCTCCAGCTCTCCCGTTTTACTCGTTGCGCAGGGAAAGTGGTCGCGATGTCCGGAGGTCTAGATGTACTGCAGATGAGGGAGGAGGATGTGCTGAAGTTCCTGGCAGCAGGAACCCATCTTGGAGGGACCAACCTGGACTTCCAGATGGAGCAATATGTCTACAAAAGAAAAAGTGATGGTATGGGCTGTGCAGTTTGAAATATTTCTCAATACGCACTTTTGACCAAATAAAGATGCATGTCCTAAGTATATCGTAGGTATGCTTTAATTTGGGATTTATAGGTCAGATGTTTTGCCAGCTTGTATGTATTGTCAAGGATTCATATTAAGTAATTGTGTAGTGTGAGGTTAGGCTGACCTCCGTCCATCAGAGCCTTGTACTCATGATTTCAGGTGTGTACATCATCAATCTGAAGAAGACCTGGGAGAAGCTGCTGCTGGCAGCTCGTGCCATCGTTGCCATCGAGAACCCGGCTGATGTGTGCGTCATCTCCTCCAGGAACACTGGACAGGTGACTCTCCTGGCTCCGGGTCGGCTTTGAAGTTTTGTGGCACGGATAAGCAAAACAATAACCAAGTCACAGTTAAGGGTGAACGTGTGTCCTAGTAGTCATGGATGACATGGATGGTTGGGGTTCTCAAACCTATATGTATTCTCATCTTTAGACATCTCATGCTTGACTGCTTTATTGAGTAAATACTAAGGTATTACAAGTCAGATATTCTTGCATTTCTCATGTAAGAAGTCTTAAATTCAGAGTGTTTCTTAAACAGTATAGGTTGGTATAAAATTGAGTGTGGTCCAGCATATTGCACACTATTAAACCCTGGCGTTGTGGTTGGCGTTCAGGTGTCGGAAGTGTGCTAGAGTGAGCAGGCTAGGTTTTCGCTAACACCATGAGGGCCTCGTCCCTATGACTGGGGTTTGATAGTCACCTGAGCCACATTGGGCTCCATCCATGCTCTTGTGCTGAATTCATTTTAATATCGTTGGAGTTCTGTGTGTTTTCCGGCCTGTTATGTTTGTGTATATTCAGCTGTTTCTTGTACTACCTGTCTGTTACTTGTAACCTAACCCCTAGACCTCTTTCCCAGAGAGCCGTGCTGAAGTTCGCCTCCGCCACCGGCGCTACCACCTTTGCCGGGCGCTTCACCCCTGGCACCTTCACCAATCAGATCCAGGCTGCCTTCAGGGAGCCCCGCCTCCTGGTTGTCACCGACCCCCGGGCTGACCACCAGCCCTTGACGGAGGCGTCCTACGTCAACATCCCCACCATTGCCCTGTGCAACACGGACTCTCCTCTGAGATACGTGGACATTGCTATCCCTTGCAACAACAAGGTATGAGCTTCACGTGTCTGTGAAATGTCTGAAAAAGAATTCAGTCGATACGTTTTTTCCTCAGAGATGGTTCGGCTTGTTTCTATACTTAATTTAAGCTGAGCTGTCTGTTAATGAGTTTCAAGTTTTACTGCACGGTATGTTAGTTGCACACTGTTAGAGCCCGGCACTGATCTGTCCATGGCGTGCGGGGTGTAGGTCGTGTGCTAAAGTCACGCTGGGTATCTCTTCCCCCTCACCAATCTCTGTTGGCTTCAGGGGGAGCAGTATATGGACCCTGCTACATGTACTGCACAGCATTTTTGGTTGCACCCGTTGCTTGTACTATGTTTGGTGGATCCAGATTGGATATGTTGCATTGACCGTCAAAATGTCGTAGGGTCATCACTCTGTGGGTCTCATGTGGTGGATGCTGGCTCGGGAGGTGCTGAGGATGAGGGGCACCATCTCCAGGGAGCACCCGTGGGAGGTCATGCCGGATCTGTACTTCTACAGAGACCCCGAGGAGGTGTGCTGCCAGCATTATCACAAACTGCGTGTTAAGCACTCGTGCATTTTTACCTGCATGTGCAAGTGAACCACTTGCCCGGTTTGTTGCAGATTGAGAAGGAAGAGCAGGCCGCAGCAGAGAAGGCGGTGGGTAAGGAGGAGTTCCAGGGAGAGTGGACCGCCCCCGTGGCAGATTTCGCTCAGCCCGAGGTTGCTGATTGGTCTGAGGGGGTGCCAGTCCCCTCTGTCCCCATCCAGCAGTTCCCTGCAGGTATGGATGACACGTTGTGTTAATGTCAGGGGTATGTGGTATGTTGCTTGAACTTAGTGTTGTCATCGCTCAGAAAATATGAAGCATGAAAAAGCGATTCCTAAGATTTGAGCTAATTCAGATGTACCGACTTATACTGAATCTTTTCAAAATTTAGTTCTTTCAAAGACTTGCTTGTCATATATCGTTTCTTATCCCAGCTGCCCCTGCCAAGGCCAACCCAACGACCACTGAAGTTTTCCCAGGTATGCTTTAGATTCCTCTGGCTGGAAATGATTGAATACAGTGCTATCACCCTGAGCATACTGAAATGACACTAAATGGTAAAACGTGTATTTCAAGGTTCTGCCAAATCATGTTCTCATGTGACCTGCTCTTTTTGTCTAGCGGAGGATTGGAGTGCCCAGCCTGCCACTGAGGATTGGTCAGCTGCTCCCACTGCCCAGGCTTCTGATTGGGGCGGCACTACTGCTGATTGGTCCTAAGTGATGCCTCTCAAATCCAGGATTAAACTCTGAAAAGTCAATAAATTTGACTCCGTTTAATTCTTCTGTTGACTCCTTGGTGTTGAAGAAATTGAATGTTTTTGTCATTGTAGAGGTAGCAAGTACAATGAAGTTCAGACTCAGCATGTCCCATCTTGCTCTTCTCTGGTGTGTGACACTGCAAGTTATGATACTGTGCCTGCGATAGGAAGGTTGCAAGTTTGCATCCCCGGGTCAGCCGAGTGGTTTCTCCTGAATGAGCCCACTTTCTGAATTGCATTTGCTAAATACAAATGTTAATGTGGATGACAGTGCAGGCTCAACCATCTAGTCAGCTACCCTGGAGAGTTCTTTAGGGTTAAGGACCTTGCTGAAGAGCCCAACATTGATGATTACACTGCTGAACACAGGAGTCAAACTGGTGACCTTCCAGACAGCCATTTCCGTTGAGTCACTTGGGTACATTTCATTACTTTTGAAAACTTAATTCTCTATCCTTGTGATATGTCAGTGTTTAGATACCTTCTATTACTGAATGCGGAACCATCTTCAAAACTATCCCTGGATATAATTGATGACTGCTTATGACATAAGTTTCATAGACTTAACTGGGCTATTGAGTCATTGGTTTGAAAAGCAACTGAATGTTATTCCTGCATCTAATGTGCAATTAGGAAAGTCTGCAACCTTTTCCAGGAAATACAGAGCAAGATAGTTTGGGACTGGATGTCAGCCCATCGCAAGATGCACACGAATGGTTTTATTAAGGGGGTTCTGTTATTTAAGGGGTGGGGTTAAGGATTGGTTAGATGTGTGGTTTACCAGAGTTCAGAAATAGAGCAGTGTGTTGTTGCTGGTATGACAAATGGCCAGTTTCTCTATAATAAGATCCTATTCAGGTGTTTGTGGAAATAGTGTTAAGAAAAGCTGTTGTCTTATGTAATAAATCTCAGTGAGGATCTAAATTTTAACAACATACCCATCACATAAATATTTATGTTGGAAGGAGAAATGGGTTAAAGCCAAATTGATAACTTATTTTAATGAGTTTTACTTCATCCTGGGGATGATAGTGAAATTTTGTTGTGGAGCTCAGTTGATGGTCTTAAGTATGAATACACTAAGAAGAATTTTGAGAAGTTAGGGGCTGTACTGAGGAAGGAATCAGTCAGATCTATTAGAGGTAGCATAATTTCTGACCAGCTCAAGGCCAGTCCTGGGTGTTCCTGCACCCCCCAGGCGAGATTCTGAGAAGTGCCACCCCCAGAGCAGCAGAAAAAAAGATGACTTGAAAGATGTCTGACTTTTACTTTTTATTGAAAACATGTAAGTAGTGCAGGGTGTCTGGCTCCTAATGAACCAGAAAGTGTCTTTAACAGGAAAAACAGTGAAATATCAGCACTAGTGTAAATATAAAACTTTATTAAATGCAACCACAGGTATTTTTTTTTTCTCCGTTGCTCTCTTGTGCGCCCTAATCGAATAATGCCCTAGACCCGGGGTGGGGAACCTGATCCATGGAGGGTCGCTGTGGGTTTTTGGGATGATCTCTCAATCAGCCAATAATAAAGCAGTGGTTCTCAACTCCAGTCCTGTGGATCCACTGTTATTGGCTGATTGTGAGGTCATTCCAAAAACCTGCACCCACACCGGCCCTCTATGGATCAGGTTCCCCACCCCTGCCCTAGACAGTCGCCTGTGTCACCTACAGGGTGAGCTGGCCTCAGATGTGGGTGCAGAAACATGGAAGGTTTTATGGATACTAGCCCATGAATTGTTAGCTCCCTTTCTTCTTTTGACATGAAAATTTTTATTCTTGTCATGGAGGCAGGAACTTAAAGAGGTACCTATAATGCAAATGTAAATGATAATGCAGTACTTTGCTCAGGGTACCTCGCTGGTCAGGGATTTGAGCCTGTAATTTTTCAACTACAAGTGCACTACCCTAACCATTAAACCACCATTGCCCACAGTGATCTAATGACAATTTTGGGATAGGTACTTCACAAGGCATACCTGTTAATTTCAAGCCATGTACTGTGTTTGTATATTTACTTGTTGGCTTAAATATTTTTCTTTTTAGATTTTGGTTGCTTACTTGCTCAGTTAGACTGAGATACTGTTCATATAGACAGGGTTTTCTGAAGAAAGCAAGCTGTATTTTAGCCAGGACTCCACTGCAACTGAAAAGGAGTGCATGTAATTCTCTGCATGTCCATCACTGTTTGGTTTGGCCACCAAGCAGAACAGGAAGAGATTACAACAGTCAGGACTGCAGAAAAAGCCATTGATGCTCTCCATTCAGAACTTACACATGTCCAGAGTCAAGAAACAGTAGTGTTGTAGTACTCGAGATCGGTCTCGTTCTCGAGACCGGTCTCGAGACCGGTTTTTGAAGGTCTTGGTCTC
>JAODJU010000095.1:8183015-8203375 GCA_026776725.1 Gnathonemus echidnorhynchus
GTCTTGTCTCGGTCTCGACACCCTCTGGTCTTGGTCAGGTCTTGGTCTCGGATAAGGTGGTCTTGACTACAACACTAAGAAACAGGCAGGGAGAATGACTGCAGACCGATCACACCCTGGTCACAACCTGTTTGAACTCCTCCCCTTTGGCACTACTGAGCACTGTACGCCAAAACAGCCAGACACATGGACAGTTTTTTTTTTCGACTGGCTGTCACTCTGATGAACACGTCGGTGTCAAGTACGAGTCTTGTGCAATATCTGCTATTACTAAGCATCCGTTGTACCTCATGTAAATATAGCAGTCAGCATCTTGCACTATGCACCTTTGCACTATGTCCTACTGACTTAAGTGTCTTATGTACATACTGGATTTAATAGATTTTTTAGTCCCCCTTTTTGTATGTCCGTCCTGTGAAGAACATACAAAGAGCGACGACAAACCGGAGACACATTCCTTTTATGCGTAAAGGTACTTGGCCAATAAAACTGATTCTCATGTCGATGTCGACTTATTCTGAACTTACTGAGATTGAAACAAGCCGAAAAACTGACCGACGCTGGATGTCCTAGAGCTAACGAATATCATCGATTCCCTCCCTTCCGAATTGTCTGTTGAATATATTATACTCTAAAATACGAACCACCCCAGATGGGACTCGAACCCACAATCCCTGGCTTAGGAGGCCAGTGCCTTATCCATTAGGCCACTGGGGCGTCCCTTAGTTCGTATTTTCATAACATCCCCACCTAACATCCTAAAAAGACTAGCATTCACGTTATACTTAATGAATTTACATATATTACATATTTATAATACAGAACAACGAAATGCACACGGTAAGTTTAATAAGAAAATCTTAAAATACGTGCAAATATTAGTCAAACGGATCACTACTTTTTCCTTGTTTGTCCCGCTGAGCTACCGTTTCCGGTGCAGTGAGTCGCTACGTTGCTTGGAGACGGGATCGATAGTTTAGATGCCAGACACTGAACTGGTTAGCTAGCTGTGGAGTGCAAGCCACCGTTCTAGGCTATTTAAGATTTCTCAATATTACATTTTTAATTACTAACTGCTTTGCATTCATACCCATGAATTTATTGCGATCGTAGCACATGTTTCTTTCAGGCTCCGCTTCTCCTGAGCAATCCGGGTGGTGTCAAAATGGTGAGTGCAGTAAGCTGTCTAGCTAATGATCAAACTCGAAAGATATGTAGCCAGGGGTTAGCTGGTTAGCGAGTGTTTTCTTCATTTTTTTCCAGGGCAAAGAATGCGTTTTTCTTTCCAGTAGATTGTTTGATGGGCTTATCAAACCTATTCAGTAAGGTGGATAGCGATACCAGTAGGGTAATTTTCGCTAGATGGCATTGCATTGCATAATGTTGTCCTATATCATTTTTCCTTTCACTGTTTAATACATTACCCTCACTAAGAAACTGAAAAACAGATGAGATCATATGTACTACAGTTTGTAAATTTCTGTTTTTAAATTATTGGTGTTTTGTAATGTAAAACTTTGTTCACTTTGGCAAAGTGTTTCCAGGACACATATTGCGATTCGTTGTTAGCTCTGTCGAGACGAAATGGCGTTTTTCATTGGCCATTATGTGTGTGTGTGTGTGTGTGTGTGGGTGGGGGGATTTGCATAGATCACTTTTGAGGACAAAATTGTCCCCATCAGTTTTATAAAAAATCTGTCAATGCAATCAAAAGTAAAAATGCCAAAAGTCTTGTATTTGGGTTGGTTACTTATGGTTAAGGTTAAGGATGGGTAGAGGTTAAGGGTGTCGTGATTGGGATTAGGGTTTTTCCCATAGAAATGAATGGATAGTCCTCATTTAGATAGGTACACGAACATGTGTGTGTGTGTGTGTGTGTGTGTGTGTGTGTGCACGCTGTGCCTGTCCTCACCCCCATCCAAGATGCACTCAGTTTTGTTTCCTGCTGCCTGGGACAGGTTTCTGGACTCCACACAAATGTGTAATGTATAAGCTATGAGACGTTACAATACAACTGTAATGACAATAATAATAATAATATGGTTATAAGCAAAAGTAAATTATTGATTTAACTCAAAATAATTTGGATGCACACCTCAGGCAGAAACATTAGTCTGCTTCATCTCAGAATATGCCAAACACCCCCTTAAACAGCCCCCCCCCCCCTTGGCAGTGCCAGCACCAAGGACCAGGGTCTTACAGTCCTCAAATAATCAAACATTCTACCCCCTGGGGAAACCCCTGACAGCAGCAAAAACAACAAAGAACTATTTACAGTAAAACTGTATCCGCTTGTAATGAGTTTTGTCTTTTTGTGCGTCTAGATCCTGTCCAGAGTAAAGCCAGCAGTTGGTGGAGAGCCTCCATCCAGTGAGAAGAAGAAGAACAAGGGGAAGAAGACCCCTCGAGTGGAGGATTACCTAAAGCAGAGGGACTACCTGGGAGCCGTCACGCTGTTGGAGGTACTGCTGACCGGCATGCTGCTGGAAACGCAGCCTGAATGTAGGAGAGCTGCCATATGTTCGTGGGAGTTTTTGGGTCCTCTCCTCTGTTATCATCTGGCGTTGGTTCTTTCATTTCCGTACCTTGTTTTTGAGTTATTCTGTATAAATGATGCAGGAATGTATTACAGCACACCCATGTAAAGAGCCTCAGTGCAAATCTGTTGTGAAAGGCGCTATATAAAAATAAATCAAACTGAGCTGAATATACCTTAAAGGCACCTGTGTACCGACTGCTGAATCCCAGGTTATAGGGACGGTTTAGACCTTGGGAAAGGTTCATGGAAGCAGATGACTTTGGAATTACTCAGGAATATTGACTGAAAGTTGACTTTGGTGGTGGATGGTAGGTTGTCATCATGTCCGGATTGTAGCAGCAAAATTTTTGGTAATTAATTTGTTTCAAAACATGGCATCACGTGCAGCAGGTGAGGTACCACTCACAGATCACCAGTTCCTCCTTCCCCATGTCATGCTGGGTGCCTGTACCTATCCGATCTCCTTTGCCTTGGTTAACCTATGTTACGTACATGGACATAAACTGAGCTCTCCAATTAGTTCCAGCGAAGTGTTGGAGAGCGAGAAGAGGATACCAGCTTATGGCTTGGATATTGCGCCTTTCACCTGGGGGACCACAGGAGGGCCATGGAGGTCAGGAGTAGCTCATTTTTATCTCGAAACTCTATTTCTCTCTGATATTTTGATACAGAGTTTCTGAAATGCATGTGAAATACTGCTGCTTGATACAGGAGTACAAAGCTCTGAGCCAGAAACCAGGCTGCTCCGCTGACGTCTGGGTCTACCTGGCCTGCACGCTCTTCTTCCTGGGACTGTACAAGGAGGCAGAAGAGGCTGCCCTCAAGGGTAACTCCATCCTCTGCCTCCACTGATAACCCCCTGGAGCTACACCTCAGAGACGCTGTAGCCTGTCTCATCCTTTCCATTGTCCGGTTGTGTTTCAGCTCCGAAGAGTCAACTGCAGAATCGCTTACTCTTCCACCTGGCACACAAGGTCAGGGTAACATATTAATCATCATACACATTTACATATCAACACTTTATTCGTGAAGCCAAATCTCCTTTCCATACTAGCACCTCTAATAATAGCATGTATGTCAATTTACTTGGAGTGTAATATTTAATAATAATGTTTTCTGATTTACATTTTATAGATTCTCAGCCACTGCTTTAGAAGTTACATAATTTTAAATGTTCACAATTTATATATGGATACTTTATATATACGCTATTCTATTTTATTCATTTTTCTATGGTACGACAGCACGAGTCGGCACTGTCTACCTGGTACTTGATCTGGCAGTCTTTTAGCCCTAAGTACCTTCCTTTATATGCAGTCCATTACTTCTAGCACTAGCGTAGATGCAGCAGGGTGTATAGAGTTGCAATTAATGAAGTAAACAATTCCATTTGTAAAAGATCATCAAATAAAAGACTGCTAGTAGGGGAAATGGGTGAATGTCTTTTTGAGGTATAGAGTTACAGAGTGAAGTGGTACAGGTTTGTTTGTGATTTTCAGGACTAATTGTAATTGTATTTTAAGTGTATTTGCGTTACTTAATATGAAATGGCCAAAACTTGCTTTCTAACTATATCAGCAAAGTTTAACTTCTGTTTCTTCCTCTTATTCTCTCTCTCTCACACAAACACTCACAATTTGGTACTGTCCTGCTCAGTTTAATGATGAGAAGAAGCTGATGGGCTTCCACCAGAATCTGGAGGACGTGACCGAGGACCAGCTGAGCTTGGCTTCCATCCATTACATGCGCTCGCACTACCAGGAGGCCATCGACATCTACAAGCGTATCCTGCTGCAGAACAGGTGTTGAGCGCTGGGCCGCCTGTATGCTGCCTTGCGGTGTAGCATATTTTGCTATGATACATTCCTTCACCTTGCAAAATGTAAAGCTGACCATTAATTGGTGCTCCTGCGCCTTATGTCAGACTTTAGAGGACTATATATGGAAGTGTTGGTCTTGGTGGAGTTACTAAGCTAACTTAACTAGCCATGAAATGTCGCTATCAGAGGCTACATAAAGGTAGCTTTTCCCTGTCAGTGGTGGACGTAGCTGTAGCTGTTATCAGGTTGCTGTGACCTTTGGAAGATACTTTGCAGAAGCTGTGAAAGTTACAGATGGAGCAGTAGCTGTGTGTTAGCTTTCACGCTTGGGGAGCAGGGTATACAATGTGCAGAAAAACAGCAGAACTCTCAGCATCTGATTTTGACGCCAAGTGATGTGTTTGGCTTGTGTGCCGAGGGGAACGGAATAATTTTATGTGTCGGGGCAGAAAGAATGAACGAGAAATAGTCCGAGAATTGGGAGCATTTGCAAGTGAGAAACATGCCCTGTATATAGTAAAAAGATGGAGGAGTGGTAAAGAATTATGGATCGAACAACAAGAGAGCCACAACAGAGTAGATGCAGTGGGAAGGTGGTCAGATGATCAGGCTGAATCTCAAATTTATGACTGCATTTCCGAGAGGCCTGCCTTTGAACTGGCGGTTTGTCCTGCAGGGATTTCCTGGCCCTCAATGTGTACGTAGCCCTGTGCTACTACAAACTGGATTACTACGACGTGTCCCAGGAGGTCTTGGCGGTGTACTTACAGAGCATCCCCGACTCAACCATTGCCCTCAACCTCAAGGCCTGTAACCACTTCAGGCTGTACAACGGGAAGGCTGCTGAGGTAACCCCACCACTGCAGTAGAGTCTCCACACTCAACACACTGTAGAACTGTGCTAATTCATATAACACATGGCTTTTCTTCCCTCTCACTACAGAGTATCAGGCATGTAGCTTTCTGCCTTAGTCACGTTCTTCTCTATCGCTTTCAGGCGGAGCTGAAGAACCTGATAGATATCTCCTCCAGCTCCTTTGAGTTCGCTAAAGAGCTCATCCGACACAACCTGGTGAGGAGCCTCTCCCGCATCCCCCAGGTGGCCTCCACAGTGTTTCCTTGTGACAGTGCGGCGTGTAAATGCTCCCTCCCGCTGTGAGATCAGGTCGTGTTTCGCGGTGGAGAGGGAGCCCTGCAGGTTCTGCCGCCGCTGGTCGACGTCATCCCTGAGGCCCGGCTCAACCTGGTCATCTACTACCTCAGGCAAGGTGTGTCGTGATATCCACTGCTTAATGTACTCGCAGTGTCGGGTCTTACCCCTAAATTCTTTTGCTGTAGGTAACCTTCCAGAACACGTGGAGTTGAACTGAACTCAGTTTGAAAGCTCACAGTTCAAAGACTGTCCTCAATAGCGTTGTACTGTTCAGTGTCACTGATATCAAATAATTTCCAATGGTCATTATTCGCAACTCATTAGTCTGCTTTGTTGTGTCCACATTAAGCTGTTGCTGTTGCTGTTGTTTTCCCTTGTTACCTCTATTTATTTTTCTCTGCAAAATAATGCTTCTGTTATACAAACAAACCCTGCTTACAGTCAGTGTTACAGTCAAAGACTGGTGTTTATTGTACTAATGATGTTTATGTGCCTGGTCCTGGTCTGTAGACGATGTCCAAGAAGCTTACAATCTCATCAAAGACCTGGAACCCACCACGCCACAGGTAGGTCACACTTTCCATTGCCTCTGTTGTCTTCCTTTCCTGTTTTTCTTCTCTCTTTTTTTACTTTCCTTACAGTTCTTTCAGCTTCTTTATTCCTTTCTCAAGCCTTCCAATAGGCTGCCACTCTCTCTCATTAAGATATGATAAACTGCTGTGCTGAACACTGATCTTAAAGCAGAAGTGTATATTAAAGTTGCCCCTTACCTGTCAACTTCTACCCTCTTTTTCCCTCTCAAATTATTGTACAGCAATGTTTACTAAGCTTTTTAGGGTATTTGACTGTCTCTCTGCTTTTTTCCATAGGGCTGATACACAATTGTTGTTATGAGTGATAATGGTCAGTGAACTTTTGAATGCAGTGAACTTTTGTCTTTTTATTTTGTCTTGTGTCCACCAGGAATATATTTTAAAAGGCGTGGTGAATGCTGCCTTAGGGCAAGAAATCGGATCGGTGAGTTGCACACTTGGGGGAGATGGATGGAGGGTGGAATAGTGGAGCGGGGAGTTTTGTTTAGCTGAGATATTTAGCATCACGGACGGTGCAGTGGAAGCTCCTGGGGTGTACTGTAAAACCACGATAGACATCCTGTGTGGGTGTAAATAGTAATAATAGGCGTGAAGAAACTGTAGTTTCCTGTTTATCACACAGAAATGCTAAATGATCAGTTATTATAAGGGAATATTTTGTGACTTTAACATATGATTGATCCGTTACTTTTTGTACCTGCTAAAGAGAATAAGGAGCACTGATGTGGAAAAGAATATAGTTGTTCTCCATGTATGTCTAACTCTCCTATGGGGTAAACAATGATTTAAAATTAAAAATGAATGCCCACTTTCAGATCTGTCTGCTCTGTTCTCCTCCTATAGAGGGATCACTTGAAGATCGCTCAGCAGTTTTTCCAGCTAGTTGGTGGCTCAGCTAGTGAATGTGGTGAGTAGGTATATGCATATGTAATGGAAAAATTTGCACCGGATCACTGACCAAATGAAGCTTCATAACTATGCAGCTAATGTCAAAGTAGAGACTGATGAAAGCTCTCAGAAAGAGTCCTCACCTTAAAGGTGGTGCAAAGTCTGACGGAGAATCAACAATTGAGCACGAATTATGCTGAAGTACATACAGAGACATGCAGAACCAAAACACGAAGTTGATGTCGTTCAATCACAGTCTACCATCTACATCCGCCCAGGGCTCCGCCCAGATATGGCAGGTGTTTGGACTGTCTGGTGCGCTTCCACCGTACTTTGTTTACATGTTGCAGTGCAGGTAACTTGAGGTAGAGTGCTGCAATACTGCTGAGTATGGGAAATATACAGATCTGCACTACAAGGTGCTTCTAGGGGACTTTGGCCCACACTGTGTACCACCCATTGCGATGGCTGGCTGCAGACTGGCAGAGGTTAGACTGAAATATATAAAGAAGTATATTTAGAAATTCGGTGGTGGTACGGTGGAACAGTGGTTCGTACTGTCACCTCACACCTGTGGGAACAGAGTTCAAGTCTCCGCCATTGCCCCATGTGTGTGGAGTTTGTATGTTCTAGCTGTGTCATCATTGGGTTTCCTCCAGGTACTCCAGTTCCCCCCCCAGTCCAAAGACATGATACAGTGAATTGGACTTACCAAATTGTCTATAGGTGTGAATGGTGATGTGATGTGATGTGATGTGATGGGTTGGTGCCCCATCCTAGGTTATCCGCTACCTTCCCAAGATGGGCTCCAGACCCACACAAACCCAATTAGTACAAGCAGGCCCATAAAATGGATGGATATGCAGATGTCAGCGCAATACAGATTGTTTTCCTTGGTAAAGATCTTTCTGCACCTGCCTCTCTTGTTTGTGGTCTTAAACCACAAGAGCTTGAAATTAAGTTTCCAACTAACGTTATCTTCCAGTACTGACTCATCTTTGTGTTCACGTCGTTCTTTTCCACGTTGAAGAAATGAGGACCACAACAGGTGCACGTCAGCAATAAAAACTGTCGACCAGTGGCAAAGTGAAAGACATGGTTGTGTCTCAACAGAATGTATAAGTTAGAATGGGGTTTCCAGGTTTAATCACCAGACTTTATTGTGCAGTGCCATCCTTACTGTTGACCCAGAAATAATACACTGGAATTCAATACCCACTTGATCAGCAAATTAAGCTTCTGTTTAATGCATCTCTGCCTCCATCCACCTTGCTTAGACACCATCCCTGGTAGGCAGTGCATGGCCTCTTGCTTCTTCCTGCTGAGGCAGTTTGAAGACGTGCTCATTTACTTGAACTCGGTGAAGGTCAGTGCAGCCCAGCCGTGCATGGACCCCCTCGCAGACACGTGTTGCGTTGTGAGCTGCTTACGGCCAGTGCACGGATCTGCATTTGTGTTTTACAGAGCTACTTCTACAACGAGGATACTTTTTACTTCAACTATGCCCAAGCCAAGGCAGCTGTTGGCAACTACAGGGAGGCAGAGGAGGTAACGGGTCTTTTTCCACATTATTGACCTTTCAACAAAATATAGTCATCATATCATCAGGCTTTCAGTCTGTGGAGCAACACTGACAAATCTTGTGATTCTTTAAGAAGATACCATGGGGGTTGCATAGATTTCTTGTAAAGCTTATTTGATACAATATAGATGTCTAAGTTTTGTGTGGCCTATCAAATAAGTGAATTCATGACCATGGGACTCTGGAGCACGTGAAAAGACCAACGTCACAGGAAAATGGACAGACTTGGCACAGACTAATTGTGGTCGTGATTGTTCAGTGGAACTTGTTGAATGTTAGTATACTCGCTTGGAAGGTTTCTCAGTCCAAAAATAGTTATGTTCCAAGTGTTAAGACTAAAGCCTTTGAAAGTGGGGTTTGTGATATTCTGTCGCGTACAGGTGTTCCTGTTGATTCAGAGTGAGAAGATCAAGAATGATTATGTATATCTCAGCTGGCTGGCACGCTGCTGTATGTATTAACACCCTTTTTTCTTTATTAGTACAGTGCTTGTTTTTTCCCTTTTATCATTATTCCGGCATCTGTTGTATCACTCTTCACGCAGACATCATGAACAGGAAGGCCCACTTAGCCTGGCAGCTGTACCTGAAGTTGGAGACGTCAGCAGAGTCATTCAGCCTCCTGCAACTCATCGCTAATGACTGCTATAAGGTTGACTCTTGTTCTACAGGTTCTTAAATCTCTCTTTAATGGCTGCCATTGCTTGATATCAGGTACCAGCTCTGCCTCCTTTCCAGATGGGGCAGTTCTATTATGCTGCCAAGGCATTTGATGTTCTGGAGAGGCTGGACCCAAACCCCGAATACTGGGAAGGAAAGAGGGGAGCCTGTGTGGGCATCTTTCAGCTCATACTTGCTGGCAGAGAGCCCAGGTATGTGGAACTGCAGCACAGTCACCTGCTCTCTCTCCAGCACCTTCTACACGTTGGTTTTGTTGCTTTGCTGTCCGCCTCTGTAAAGCACAGTGTCCAGCTAAAATAATTCATCTGTTTTTTATCTTTAACAGCCTCCCTCTTTTCAATGGGAGCTGATAGACATAGTAGCTTTTCAATTTCATTCATATAATCTCTCTCACCCTCCTACACTAGGCTTTTGTTTTACATGCCTTTAATATGTCCTGTGTAGGTTTTACAAGCTTTTAATATTATCTACAGATTCACTGAACTCAAACCATAAAGTGTGTAACCCTGGAAGGGCAGACAAGGAGATATATATATATATATATATATATATGTGTGTGTGTGTGTGTTTGTGTATAAAATGCCTTACTAGTGCACTTCACTGTTCATGTGACAGAGAGACGCTGAGGGAGGTCCTTCCCCTGCTGAGGAACACTGGCAACTCGCAGGTGGAATATATCATCAGAGCCCTGAGAAAGTGGGCCAAGGACAACCGGGTCTCCCTATGATGATGGGCACACCATTGAGGACTTGGTACACAAAACAGGGAACCGGGACAGAAATGGAAAAAGGGACATGAACGGGACGTGAACAGGCAGCCCCTGGGAAATTAGTAATTCTAGGAATGACTGCAAGTGTTAAAGACATGGTTACATTCTGCATCAGCACTCAATTCCCAGTTTAGAAACATTTTTATATGGAAAAGCAGACCTGTATGTTTGAGTTGGCCTCATACAACAACGTTATGTAATGAGATTCCCATCTATTGTGAATAACTGCATCTCAAAGGATTGTAATGTGATGTTAAGGTATTGATATAGAAATGAAGAGATGCAGAACTGCACGCAGCTAATTCATATGCATTATTTACCGAACATTGTTAGTGTTTTCTGAATCACTGTATATCGTTGATAGCCTATAAATAAAACACTTGCCTAGATTAATTGCATTAATTGTACGTATCACAGTTTTTGTAGTATTTTTTTACTTAATGTTTTTTGTAGTGTTGTTCTTGAAGTGTATTATTAAAAATGTATATTTTTATTCTAAACATATTGTGTATATTTTGTGCTTCTGTAGTTATTGTTTTCCAGTATAACATTTGCGACTAATTACATAAATGGTTACTTATGGATGTGCAAATTAAAAATACAGATTTTATTCATGACAGGCTTATAGTGTTAACGTGCGTAAACCGCTTATTACTGCCCAGACCGAACGATACTGAGGATCTTCATTAATGGTTTGAGCGTTAATAGCATACACGTTAATGTTCGCACACAACCTGCAATATGCAGGTCACTTATAAAATCAGCCAGTCAGCATTTCAGCCCCAGAAAGGGGAAAGAGGCAGTTTTAAAGAAAAAAACCTTCATCCTTGAACCGAAACAGCTCCCCTTTGTTCACCCTGTCAGTCCTTAAACTCTGACCGGGGCTGCATTTCGCAGGCAGACCTGCGCCTCGAGCCAAGATGGCACGCGGCTGAGCGCGATCCCGCAGCGGGATGAGGGCAGGACTGGGACGCGGCGGCGGATGTGGCCGCCATTGGTCGCAGCTCCCCCCTCGTTTCCGCCTCCGCGGAGCGCGCAGGCCCAGCGACCTCCGTAATTTTATTTACTCCCGAAATCGAAGATGGCTACCCCGAACGTCTCAGTATCTTAGCAATTGAGGATGCAACTATTGAAAAAAACAACTTTCCCCCGACAATCTCGTCCCCCGAGACTCAGTTAGTACGGTGCGGAGGAGTGATCTGCCGATCGTCCGCCGCTGGACCTCTCTCTCGCCCAGGCTGAATCGCCCCTCGAGCGCACCGCCTGTAAAGTACTTTTCGCGGAGTAGCTAAAGCGGCTCGCCCTCGCATTCAGCCCGGAGGAAGCGAAGGTTCCGCTGCTCCGCGTCCAGATGGCCGAACCGAGGAAAGTACCGTTTGTCACCCTGTCGGCGTTCGCCGCCGGACAGCCGTCGGAACAGCGAAAACGTCGGAGGGAGGACGATACCGACATAAGCGTGGGGGATGCGGGGCTTGGCACGGCCGCCACGGGGGCAGCGGGCTGCGGTATGTTCGCTAAAGCCGGCGACGGAGACGCCGCGGAGCCCAGAGGCATCACGGTGCGGCTCGATCTGCGCCTGTCGGAGCCGAGCGACCAGGCGTCGGCCGAGTTTAACTACAGCGAGCTGCTCCAGTCCGTCCAGGTAGAGCCCGACCCCTGCGCTGCTCAGGCCTGCTCTGGGGGTCCGGAAGGGGGGGATGGCTCTGAAATGGCCAGTGCTGCGCTTTCCAAACCATCCCGAGGCGTTTAGCTAGCATTTCAGCCAGCTAGCTAGCCCGCACCATGCAGCGCCTTGCTAACTTTTCTCGACAAAAAACTTTATCCCTACCGGCAGCCCGAGTACTTACTGCTATGTAGTTGGAAAATTTGGAAAGTTTTTTTTCTTTATCAGATCGATCGGGCAAGTTAATACTCAGTTCATTCATAGGATGTGGCTGCTTTTAGCATTGCGATTGCGCTTCTGCCGCTGTTTCGATAGCTGTCCTGCCCAGTCGGTGGAGTTATTGGACGTTATATATATATATATATATATATATATATATATATATATATATATACATACACTTTTTTTTTGGAAATTGTCTGCAAAAACAGCCGGACCGCATTCGTCCAGCTAATGCAAGGCGGCTGCCAAGAATGAATAAAAAAGTTCACTATCCGGATTCGGCAGATGCACTACGAAACGCGAAATGGTGGATCGTTTACACTTTGACGGCTGTGGACGTGTTCAGGCGGCTGTGTGTCATGCATGGATGCAAAGTGTTAGCTGGTAGCTAGCGAAACAGTTGTTATCTTAGTATTAAAAGCCACAGTGTGACATTTTAACACGCCTTTACGACTCTCTAATTACAATACGTGTCTTTTTCCTCTTGTTGAGAGTATACATAATGTATGCATATTTGACCTATATTGATTTGACGATGAATTTACTGTATAAGGTTAAAAAGCCCGCAGCAGGGCTGCCTCCTGCCCTCGACCCCTCGGATCCCTTCGGTGACGACGAGCGCGAGCGGCAGGAAGTGGAAGCCCTGGCAAAGAAGTTCGAGAGCAAATACGTGAGTATATTCCATCACCATGGTTACAGGCCGGGGGATTCAAGGGGGTTCTGTCCTATTAGACCACCCGTGAAGGGAGGTCTGTGTCAGGCCGGGATGCCAGGTGGAAATGTGCCTGGATCTGGGTTTGTTATGCATTTGTATTCCGGCTTCATTTCCTTATAAACAGTTCTGTGCTTGTGATGCCGATGATCCTTGGTTTGCTGAATGGTCAGGTTCTAGACACGGCCAGATTACCACATGCGTTCGGTTTAATTTCTAGGTGCCCATATTGTCTCATGATGCTGTAGAAATTTTGTTGTGAGCAAAGCTTTACAATAAAATATTCAAGGCTGCCAGAATTAGTCAGAGCATGTTTTTTTTTAGTATGACTTGATCTAATTTTATATTTGTCCCTGTCACAGGGGAATCAAGGAAAGAAGAAGAGGAAAGACCGGATGCAGGATCTGATCGATATTGGCTTTGGGTATGACGAGAGTGACCCGTTCATAGACAACTCTGAGGCTGTGAGTATTGCTGGGTTTATCTGCCAATCTGGCTCCCATTTGGGTCATTTCGCTGTTAAATGTCCGCCCTTCATCTGGCTCATGTCAAGCAAGACTACGAGTGATACATGCCCATTTTCAAGGTTGTATTTCTCATCGCGTAATTGTCTTGCTTTTTTGCTGTGTAGCATGTGTTTCAGTACATAGTACGTTTTCTCCTATCTTGTACCTGGTATTAAACATGGAGCATGGAGCGGCAGATCGTTTTACAGTGTCCAGTGTGTCGTACAGGAGAAGCAGATAGTATATTACAAGCATATAGCTGTCAAGGAGCCAGCTACGTAGATGTGCAGATTGGCTGTGCTTCTAATGATTGACTATTAACGAGCGCCAGTTTGCGTAGCTGCATATCGTGTGCCGATGCAGTGCTTTAGAGAAACACCACATGAATACAGTGTGAGCCATTCAAATTCCAGTGCAAAAATACAAGAGCGTGCAGTATAGGCAAGAGGCCAAGCAAGGAACAGCAGAGTGAAGACCGGACAGGAATATCAAGTTAAGGCATTCAAAGAAAAGATGGTTCTTAAGGCATTTTTTGCATATTAAGTGTGACCCTTACCTTGTTTTCACCAACACGGAGCCTGTGCTGGTGCTGGGCTGGTTCTCATTTGCCATCTTTCGAGAACCTCCCTGCGTTTCCACCTTTTTCAAAACGGAACGGAACGGAAATGTTACGTAGGCAGAAGTTAGAGTGAAGTAAAGGTTCATTTGAATTGATTTTTTTCTTAATTTATTTTGTTCTGTTTCTGAGTTTGTTTTTATAAGTTGCCGAGCCTTTAAGTCTCATTCGTGCTTCGTCTGTATTGTCTGCATCCACTTCTGTCTCCTGAAAGGCTGTATTTCTCCCAGTCTGTGTGTGTAAGTGAGTTTATTCTGGCTTGCTGCTTTAGCAGTGCCCTTTTAAGGATCGCGCAGTAAGGAAGTCTGCTAAAAATGTAACTTTGTCACCCGCCTCATGATCTCTTCGCCACATAAGCATCATGATATTTAATATATCTGACCTGCGATATGTTTACAATTAAAATCTGGGGACCATTTTGTTTTCCACAAAAAAAATATGATGTAGCTTTTTTCCGCTTGTATGCTGGCAAGTTGTTTCACTGGCAGCAACGGTGATATTAGACTGAACTGTATTGGTTACGGATTGTGTTTTCTGGGTATGTGGAAGGTTTGGACGCTTTTGCTGAGGTTACGGTGCCAAATCCTGAGACGGGCTTTTCTGTGGTGCCGCACCGGGGCCATCTTTGCTGGTGTAAACAAGGCTTCCGATGACCGGATACCTTGAGTTGATGCCCTTCGCTTCACACGAACCCATCTACTTCTGACTTTTGCAGTACGACGAGCTTGTCCCCGCCTCTCTGACCACCAAACTCGGGGGCTTCTACATCAACACGGGCACTCTGCAGTTCCGGGCGGCGTCTGAGTCGGAAGGGGAAGACGCGTTCAAAGACGGCAAACCTCACAAGGTGAGCACGCATCTCGGCGTATGAGGCGATCGATGGGCACCGCAGGACGGCGTGTCCGTCCGTGAGGCTCCGGACTGACTGTGCGTAACTTACCTGCAGAAGTTGAAGGATGGCGAGGATCAAGTGATTAAGAAACGCAAGAAAAAGGAGGGCAACAGCATGGAGGAGAAGAAACCAAGGAAGAACAGAGTGTCCAAGCAAGGGTGAGGTTTAGCGTTAATTCCCCTGTGTTAATAAAAGCAGAGTAAAGTACCTCTAAGTATGTCGTGTCATAATCACTATTAGAACTGTTTGTTATATAAGTGTTATGTATTTAATTAATAACCAGAGTCTGGTGTGTTAGGAGTGAAGTATTGCATGATCAAACGTGCATGTTCAGAATAGGAATATTTCTCAAAGTAAGCAAATATTTAATGCTTAGCACCGCTTGTTTACGTCTCTCACAGCAAGTTCTTTAAAATCAAATTATAACGTGATTGGAATGAAGAAATATATAAGAAAATGTTTTTGAATCTCTATTTTTATTCATGGGCATGTTTATAATGTTGGAATTGATATACAAATGCTGACTTTAATGTATTTAATGCATTGCGATTTATCCCTATTATATAAATATTTTTCTGGTTAGTTTTGTTAAAAAAAAAATCTTAAGTTACTACTAAGTTTAGAGTCATTTGCAGCAGTAATATAATTTTATATCTGTATTGTATTGACACTCTAATCATCCACCTTTTGTTGATGTCACTGTCAGCTTCCTGCATGATTGGCTGGGTGTAGCTTGGTCTTCCTGCATGATTGGCTGGGTGTAGCTTGGTCTTCCTGCATGATCGGCTGGGTGTAGCTTGGTCTTCCTGCATGATCGGCTGTGTGTAGATCGCTGTGTTGCTGTATTTATATGTAGCTGACGGTGCCCCCCCTCCCCCCAGAGTGTCTAGTCTGAATCGGCCCGAGAAGAAGAAGAGGAAGAAGCTGATGAAGGACTCCCTGTGCCTGGCTGCCATGATCCGGCGCTTTAACCGCGAGAAGGAGGAGATGCGCAAGAAGAACTCCAGTGCCAACACTGCACACCACGGCAGCAACGCCGGCCCCACCCCCGCCGCCAGTGCCGGGCAGCACAGCACGCAGGCCGGAGCCATCAGCAGCGACCTCTCCATCGTGGACCTGCCCGTGGACCAGGCCGTGATGTCACTGCTGGGCTCGGCCAATGAGAGTGATTTGCAGGAGCTCCTCGGTGACCTCGACTTCAGCCTCCTGGACTCCTCCCCCCAGTCCTCCAGCCCGGCACAGAGGGAGAACGGCCTACCCGGCACCGGGGCCCCGGTGGGCCACAAGGTCGTAGTGGGGCCACTGGGCAGGGCCCAGGGGGTAGCAGGGGCCAGTGGGGAACTGCTGACCCCCCCTCCACTGCCAGACGGGCTCCCTGCCCCACTCGCGAAGCGCATCGAGGACCTGCGGGCGGTGAGTTTGTGCCCCTGCCTGATTCTGCACATCTCTATTCTGGAGGGGAGGAGGAGCAGCAGGAGGAGAAGGAGGAGGACCAGCATGGTGCAGAGGGAGCGGCCCAGAGTCTGTAAAGGACTTTTATGCATTTTGTACTGGGTCTGCTTATAGCCCTCCCACTAGTTTCCTGTCTGTGACCTTTCTCCCCCCCCCCATAGGATGCTTTTAAAGTGGAAAAGAGAGAGAGGAGGAGCAGAGGACAGGGAGGTGAGGTTGCAGAGGTCCGGCAGAAGGGAAGGTGCTGTGTTAGGGAGCCAGGAAAGGGGGCAGAAGGGCGGCCAGGGAGCGGCCAGCGCCTGTCTGCTGTCAGGAGGTCCTCAGCATGTGACGTCATAGGTGTCATGTTTAAGTCAGAATGTGAGATAAAACCCAAGGTATTTTATACAGTTAGGGGCAGTTGACAGTTATATCTTGATTGCAGTGCATGTTTCTCTCCAATTGCCGATGCAAGTTTAAGGATAACTGTCCTCTAAGTCTTTGTTGCTAGGTGTCTGGTTAGATTAACTCCTCCCCCCCCCCCCCCCCCAGGCATCTCGTCAGTTTGATCAAGAAGGCAGGAAGAAGTTCTTCACTCTGGATATGAACAACATCTTGCTTGAGTGAGTGCCCCCTACTTTCTGGCAAGGAGCTGGGGGGGCGGGGGGGAGCAAAAACATGGACTGTCTGGGGGGTCTCCGAGGACCGGATTAGGAAACGCTGCCCTAGATCATGCACAGCCTTCCAGGGAGATGAGCGTCTCCCAGCCGCTGCAGGTTTCCCTGGTGAGCCCCCGCTAACCCGCTGGTTCCCCTCCCCCCAGCATCGAGCTGCAGGTGCAGGAACAGCCAGCCTCCATGCGTGCCGCTGTCTACTCCCACCTGGAGGCCTTCGTGCCGTGCAACAAGGAGGCGCTGCTCAAACGTCTCAAGAAGCTCAGTCTCAACATTCAGGTGGGGGTCGTGCCGCTGGCTTCCTCCCGTTCCGGCAAAATCTATCTCGTTACCTCGGTTCCTGTGGGTGGCTGACCTAAAGAATGTTCACTCAGCTGTTTTTCTGCTTATGTAGGCAATATTGCAATATTGCGTTAAATTTAAACGTCATTTTAACCAATGCTTTCTTCCGGACTGGATTTATCACCAGGTGATTGGAAGTGTTAACTATATCGTCATGAGATTCAGGGATTTTTTTAAATACACTTTTGATTAAAATTTTGATTTGACACGAAGAGGAAATTGGCAAGGTCACAGCCACACACAAGTGATTGCATCTTAAAGCCCTAACTGTGCCTTCTAAGGAACTACAGGACACTTAAAGTGACATGTATGGAATGAGAGCGTAGATTGCTGGATCTCAGACCTTCCTACGGGTAGTGGATGTATTTTCACAGAGCCAGTTAGTCTACATTGGGCCCCCATTATTGGCCCCCCTGTGTCTGAATGTTGTGTACAATGCTTGTTAATGGACACATCTAATCATTACAGGCCCTAAATGTGACCTTTTCACACCGTTTTGGACCTGTGATGAGTTGTAGACTTGAGGATTTATATTATATAAACCCCAACTTAATTTTGTTGTCTAGCCCTCAGCTGAGACCAGTGCGGAGAGTCTGATGTTCTAGCTGGTTTAGGTTTGGAAATTTGCTCTTAAAGTCATTAGTATGAATTGCTGTCTGGACTGACCTCTGTGGCCCTGCCCGCCCCCCCCTCTGGCGTTTTCAGGACGACCGGCTGCGCGCCCCATTGCTGAAGCTGAAGCTGGCCGTGTGCAGTGTGATGCCGGAGCAGATCGCCCAGTACAACATGGACTGCATGGCCAAGGCCGCCAAGTATGTCCCCCTCCCCCCCCCGTGGATCGCCACGTGACGTGACTGATTCCATCTGGCCGCGCCTGGACCTTAACCCCTCTTCCCGTCCTCCTCTTTGCGCAGGCAGCAGTCTGAGGAGGGGGAGAAGAACGGCTCAGAGGAGGAAGACGAGGAAAAGCCGGGAAAGAGGGTGATGGGGCCACGCAAGAAATTTGTGTGGAACGACAAACTCAGGTACGCGGGCCTGGGGCGGGCGATCTGCCAGGTCTGACTGCCTGCTTTCCCCCGTCACGCGATTGGCTCACTGTGGCTTGTTTTGTAATGATCTGGGCCCCGGTGGAGGGTGTCTGCACCCCAGTGGAGGGCGTCTGCGCCCCGGTGGTGCCGCTGGCCCTGTTGGCGCATCCTCACCGTCTCGCCGTGTCCCGGCACCCTGGCCGCAGGTCCCTGCTGTGCAACCTGGTGCGGGTGAAGCTGGGCTGCTATGAACTGGAGTCTCAGTGCTCGGTCTCCGTGGAGGACTACCTGAAGGCCTTCATGGAGAACGAGGTCAAGCCACTGTGGCCCAAAGGCTGGATGCAGACCAGGTAAAGAGGGCGGATCATGGAGACCGGTCCCATGGAGACCATCCGTCTGCCCCCTGCCTCTCTCTGATGCCGTATAAACATGCCGCTTTGTGTCTCTCGCTTCCCCAGGATGCTCTTCAAGGAGAGTCGCTCCGTTCACAGCCATCTCACGGGAAACCTGTGAGTCCCCTCGCCTCCCCTGGCCGTTCACATCCCCACACGGCACAGGGACCGCGGTTTGGGCGTCTGGTGCACCAGGCTGCAGCCTTTTACTCTTAAACCTCTAGCTGAAGATGTTTGTGGATGCCTGCTTAGGTAACTTTTATGGCAAACAGATGTTGTTAAAGGCTCGGTCCTTTAGAGAGAGGTAAGAAGCGCAGATTGATAACAGCCCATCGCCACACCCACCACACGATGAACCACCTCAGGGACGAGAACCAGAGTGCGGGCGTGCGGCAGGTGATACCTCAGCACCACACTAGTTTGGATGGAATGGAACAATGGAACCAGCCCCCAAATTTTCCCTGGAAGACCTACTTGTTAATGGTCATACCCCGGAAGAAGCAATTGCAGATTAAGGGCATTGCTCAAGGACCCAACAGAGTAGAATTGCTCCTGGCATTCATGGGATTCGATGTGGCAACGTTCTGGTTGCTGGCACAGAACCCTAGCCTCAGAGCTACCAATACTTTAGAGAGAACTATAGGGTAAATATCCATCTGTCACAATCCCAACCATTCATCCTGGACAGGGTTACTTAGGGGCTCAGAAGCACAGGGTACGAGACAAGGGGTAACCAGTCCATCTCTGGGAATGCGGACGCATAGATACCTAATGTAAAGTAATGTAAATTAAACCTTTTTCTGCCCTGTGTGTGAGAGATTGAGCTTGTGTCCCATTTTCCCTTGTCCAGAGCCAAGAAGAAGATTGTTCCGACCCCAAAAGCCAAACCCAAGGTGAGTCCTGGCCTAACTGAAGGCTACGATCGCCCGTCTGTCGTTCTGCTCGTGTTTTCTGCATCCTTACTCTTTGTAACTGTGTGTGGTTGATATTCAGAGCCATGGAGGCCTGTGCTTTGTCGATCTGGTGGCGTCCTGCCCTCAGTGCCTGTTTCCGTGTACTTGTAGAGCTTTTACTGTAAGGGGGCGTGGTTACAGCATTTAGGGTTCAAACTAGACATCAGTAAAGTAAGGGGTCAAAAAATCCCCCCCCACCGCCTGGTATATTTAGATGGGGATTCATATTAAGGAAGTGTTTTTGAAACATTGCAGTGCCACTATGTGTGTGTGATAACATTAGCAGAATGACATGGGACCTGTAGTCATCTGTGCTCTGAGATACCAGAAATATTTGCCCTGGTTGGTAATGCAGTGTGGCTGCACTGGGCTGCGGTCGCATTCAGGCTGTCCTGCTCCAGTGTGTCCCGTCGTAAAACTCAAAAATATGCCTCTTTGCATTTAGCTCGGTAGTTTATTTACGTATGTCTGGTTTGTGCAGTTTTTTATTTTTTTGATAGTTTAAATCGTCAGTGTACCTAAGTAGCTTTGGCAGCCATACGCGTTTGTGTCGGAGCGGGAGGGAGGTCCCCGTGAGGTCGGCGTCGCAGCGAACGACCATGCTTAGGGCTGACTCACCCGGCCGTCAGCTGGCACGTGCCCTCTGGCTGTGCTCACTCGCTCAGCATAGGTGCTGACGAGCCGTTTGGATGAGCTGGGCCATGCGGCCTCTTTTGTGCTGATCCGGTGTGATCCGGTGTGATCCGTGCTTGTTTACAGTCTGCTTTGCAGGGTTTCTCTTGATTTTTCACTGTTCCTCATTATCTCCCTCGCAGGAGGGGTTGTGGCCCCAGCGCCCCCCCGCTTCGGCTGCCCCTGCCCCGGCTCCCGCCCCCACCCCTGCCATACGCAGACCCCCCTCATCC
>JAODJU010000095.1:8209029-8248633 GCA_026776725.1 Gnathonemus echidnorhynchus
CCTCCCCCCCCTTAAAATGCCCCCCCCCCCCCCCATTACCTTAACCCCTCTCCCCCCATTCCCCCTGCCTGGCCGACTGACAGAATTGCAGCCAAAGACGAGTCTGTAAGGTAGACTGGACCCTAGGCAGTCAGTCAAGGCATATGTGTGTGTATGTGGGGGGGGGGGGGGTGTTTAAGCATCTGCTTATTCTGTATGTCTGCGTGTGGTCTGGTTGTGTGTTTGTAGCCTGAATTTAGGGGGAGGGGGAGGGGGGTGTTATTGGGTTTGTTTGGGGAAATTGTCTCGTCTTGGTTACTTTCTCTATTGTAGATTATTTTTGTGTGTCAAATAAATGCTGTTGGTTTTCAGTACCACTTGTCCTTGTGTGCCAGTTGGCTCTGGATTTCTTTGGTCAAGACACCTAAACTCTGTATAGACCATATGTACCCGTATGCCTCCATGTGTACAAAGTATTTCACATTACGTTACCCTTTGAACATTTGTGTACAAGCAGATGGGAATCAGTAACGCAGCCCTCATTGTTCTGTTTAATGGGCAATAAACATCAGCTTCAATCTAAATTTGCTTCAATCTAAGCATGCATGTAGAAGCATCGAAACAGTAGGATGGGCATTTATGATTTGTAGTTGTTAAAACACAGTTTCTATAACGAATATGTTTATTTTCTTTTACAAAAATCATTGTCTAGAAATACAGGTATCCAAGAAATGAGATATTTGCAGTTGTATATCTGGTTGTCAACAGCCAGTCCAATAGTAACTACGTCATGGATGTTAAAGCTTTTAACCAAATGACACCATAACACTTCCCGCCCAGAGGCAGAAGGCCCAACATTTCATACAGTTAATAACACTGATTCATATTCACATACTATCTATCCGATCAATAGAGGGAGGTACATACTGTATATATGAAGCACAGCAAAAAAAAAAAAAACACAAAAGGGGGTTATGTAGATCCTGCCAGTTTCGCTTAATGTTAGTTGACATACATGTAGTTTAAATTTGCATGTGAGAGCATATAAATATATGCACACACACGCGCATGCTTCTCCCCATAGATGCGTTCTTATATAGTGTCTAAGGCACTAAATAGGAGTTTCAATTTCATACATTATCCTTTTAATACTGGAAAAAAAGTATAATAGTACAGATGGATATTAACTCTGGCGTAACACTGTAGCGGCTGCAGTTCATACCGCACTTTGAGGTGTAACTCAAAGGCCCCGTGAGCTAAACAGGACGTAAACCCATTGCTCCGAGACCGGGTTGCGTGTGACGGACCAGGACGCTGTGGACACTTGGTCCCCAGCTGCAGGATGCTTCACTAGGCACAGATGCAAACGGCTGAGTAAACTCTATTCTGCTCCCGCACCTACCCCCAACTCTCCACTTATCAGCCAGGAGCCGATAATTCTACTTGGAGATTTTGCTCCATGACAATGTTGAGATGACTCGTAATGTGAAGGGGACCCATTCCATCCACAGGACACATTTCCAGTTTCTAACTAGACTCATGTCAGCCTATAGCCGCGTGCAGTTCAGAGCTAATGACCATGACATTTTCACTGTTCTTCCCTACAGATTCCAGTAAACTAGACCTCCTCCCGGAACTAGCTTCTCGTCAAAACCAAAGTGGACTTAAGCCGTTTAGAAATATACTGTCGCTTGAGCAATTTCACTTTAATTGAATTTATGGAGAAAAAAAAATCCAATGGGTTCACAGTTTGAATTTTCCAGTCCATTTCAGAAACACAACTCAAACTTCTTTGTTGCATCTTAAAAGTTGAATTCTGTACATGAGAAGAAACGTTTGAGATGAAAACAGCTGAGAACGTAGCTGTAAGTTGGTCTTTGAGTAGGACTATCGTTCAGCTTAAGGACAGCATCAATCAGGCTTTGATAGCCAGGAAATGGCTTTATATTATCTGAGGGGAACAAAATCATTCCTCATATTGGGTGTCTGAGTGAATATGCACAGGATTTAAGCTCCCATATATAAACACACGCTCATATGTAAAAATGCACTTGTACCTATCATTTTCTTAAGCAGAATACATTACGTCAAGGCTACAGCTATATTAAGACGCAAGAGATGAATGATATGCTCAGCCTTGCAGCTTGCCAGGGTAGAGTAAGGCAGAGTTATGGCCCCCCCTCCCACTTTGGGGTTTGAGGGCTCCCTGCGGTGCTGGCGTCTTGGACGAAGGGGGAAGGGTAGGGGCACGACTGAGGCGCTGTTGCATGCTGGCTGACTGGGACGACGCCACTACTCGGGCTGGCCGGCTTGTGTCTCGTTGAGGTCACCAGCCTTGCCGTCCACGTCGTCGTCCGAGAGTTCCATTGAGGCGCCCTCTAGCTGGAGCTGCCGGCGTCCAGAACGGCCGGTGGAGAAGGTGATGGGGCCTCGTCTAGGAAGGAGAGTTAGCTTCAGACATGAACTTCACAAGAGGATCGTCGAATCTACAAAAGTCGAGCGGTTCTGCCAAGATCTAAAGCAGGACTATTCAACCAGCTATTTGGAAGACCTGAAAACAAGGCCTAGATTTTTGAATCAAGGGTCCGATTTGAAGAGCCATGCACTAGAGTGTGGATCTGGGGGGAAAATGCAGAAGTTATGGAAGATCATACAGGATGAGTAAAAATGGAGAATGCACTGTTAGCCGTGTATCCGTGGTTCCCGTGTGACTGCGCATTACCTCAAGCGGTTCTTCAGGGTGTTGACTTCACGGCTCAGGCCCTCACTGGCCTCCGTGGCGTCCTCCAGCTCCCGCTGCAGTTTCCGGCGGGAGGCGTTGGCGCGGGTGGCCTCCTCCTCAGCCTCCTCCAGCTGCCTCTTCAGCTGCTTCATCCGGACGTTGGCTTTTTCCATCTGGCGAATACGGCGGGAGTTCAGCCAACTTTGAAGGTTATGTTTAGCGCATGGCTGCAGCTGGGGTTGACGTCTCTGTCCTCAGCACATTCCTCACCTGCTCTTTGTACTGGTCGGCGTGGCGACGCTCGTCCTCCACCTGCATGAACACCTCCTTCAGTTTCTTCTCTGTGCGACGCACGATCTTGTTGGCTGCAGCTCTCTCCCTGGGGAAATTGAAGCAAGAGGGGCCTCCTATTAAAGTGTGTGTGTGTGTGTGTGTGTATGCATGTCTCTCTCTACTGAATTGACTACTGCAAATTTGTACAAGTTTCCAAACAGGGATTCCTGCAGGGATTATACAAATCTATTGCCAATGTACATTTCCCTTAATGTAAAAGCCAAGTCCTAAAAAAGTCATTACATGGAGGGAAGATCCTTACTTAGCCTCTTGTTCTAACTGCTCTTCCAGCTGTGCGATCTTGGCTTCCAGGGCAGTGATGGTGGCCTTAAACTTGGACTTCACGGAGCCCTCCAGCTCCTGCAGCTTGGCCTTGAGCTCCTTGTTCTGGCGCTCCAGCTGCTGTCGGGCATTCTCGCTTTTCTGGGCAGCGCTACGTTCTCCTGCTAGCTCTGTGTTCAGGGTATCCACCTGTGAGGATGAGCAAGCACCTTCCGGTTATTGGGCCACATGTACATTTTAACCGAGGTCCGGCCTGTTGCCAGAGCTCACATGAGCAATCGCATGAGCAGACCTGCATGGTGGTCTTGCGGAAGCGGTCATTGAGTAGCTCCATGTTGCTCTGCTCCTCCTCCAGCTCCTCCTCCAGCTGGGAGATTCGTGCCTCGAGTCGTCGCTTCTCATCCAGCAAGGCTGACCTGGGATAGAACAGGGCATCAGCTGGGGGTGGGAAGGCAGGGAAATACCAGACTTTAGCTTTAACTTGCTATGTAGCAGACCCAGTATGGTCTGGAAGTCACGTACTTTCCAGAGGCGCTGTTGGAGATCTCATCAGCCAGCTCGTCCCGTTCCTGCTCTGCATGGCGCCGACCCCTCTCTGATGCTGCTAGGTCCTGGAGACAATCAGCAAAAGGTTACAGTTAGCGAGCCTGTTAGAAAACGCCAATATTGACAGCACTATGGCACATGTGGATATACCTCTTGAAGCTGCAGTATCTCAGCTTCCAAACTCTTGAGCTTCTTCTCATTCTCCTTAGACTGGGCAAAGATCTCATCGCGTGAGGTTCGGGCCTCCTCCAGCTCTCGCTGGTAGTCCTTCATCTGGGCCTAAGGAGAACATAAAATAACCAGAACGATATTAATCCGAACCATCTGTTAACTCCTATGTTGTTCATGGGATCTTGGAACTATTTCTTCAGTTCTCCACGACTGAGGTGAACACCCGGCCGACGTTAAGTCCTCTCAAAGAGAACGGGTTACCTGGAGTTTGCGTAGCTGCTTAATGGCTTCATCACGAGCCTTGTTAGCTGCTTCGATTTGGGCTTCCAGGTCTTTCAGGTCCATCTCCATCTTCTTCTTGGCAGCCACAGCCAGGGCTCTCTGCTTACGCTCATCCTCCAGTTCGGCCTCCATCTCCCGTACCTGAAGATGGATCATATGGTCACCCAGGGAGCTTTACTGGGCAAGGGATACATTTATAATTGGTATACAGCTTGGCTGGCACTATAGGCTGCTGCAATAGAGTTCAGACCCCTGGATTTAATCATCCTAAGATACCTGTTTGACCAGCATCCTCTTCTTTTCTTCATTTTGCTCATCTCTGGCTTGCAGGTCTCTCTCAAACTGGGCTTTCATGGCCTGCATGTTGACCTCCAGCCTCAGCTTGGCATCCTCAGTGGCCTGCAGCTCATCCTCCAGCTCCTCTAGCTGGGTGCGCATCTCTTCCACCTGCTGCTCTAGAGTTCGCTTGGACTTCTCCAGTTCGTGGACCTGTGAACATGATAACCGAAAGTGGGCGGTCAGTCGCCAACATCTCACCCATTAACAAAGTCAAACGGAAATATGTTCTTGTCCCGATATGCAAGGACACAGTGTCTAGAAAGTTGTCGTCATGGTCTTTGCCACACCAACACAGGCCCCAGTTTCAACACAAAAGTCAAGTACCACCGCTTACATTCTTCCCCACATCATCTTTGGAGCTCATGAGGTCTTCCATCTCTGTGCGCAGCTGCTTGTTCAGTCTCTCAAACTCCTCCTTGGACTCCAGGGCCTCGTCCAGCGCACGAGCCAGTGACAGAGCCTTGGTCTCCTTCTCCCGGGCTTCTGCCTCGGCTCGGTCCCGCTCCTCTGCATAGCGTGCAGAGATGTTCTTTTCTTCGGCCAGCATCTAAATCACGGCAGTGAAGGAAGGCACTTGGCATGACACCAAGCTCTGATTCCCACCAGAAACCACCCAGCAATAAAAGCTCCACCTTAACACCATACTCAATAACTTACAATCAAAGACATGGGAAGCTCATAGATATCAATACCTGGTCAAACTTCTTCTGCTTCTTCTCTAGGTTCTGGACTATCTGCCTCTGGTGGTCCAGGTCCACCAGAAGGTCATCCAGCTCCTGCTGCAGCCTATTTTTGGTCTTCTCCATCTTGTCAAAGGCAATGGCCTTCTCCTCCAGCCGCTGGTTAGCAAACTCCATATCTTTTTGAAGCTTCTTTTTCAATTCTTCCAGTCCCTCCATGGTCCCAACATCATCCTCCAGTTTCTTCTTGGTCTCAGTCAGCTGGAGACAGAATGGTGACAACTGAGTTAAATTAAATGCTACGATGATGCAAGGTAAATTTTCCCAGAATTAGCAATGAATCTGCAGTCCTTTGTCATTGTCACAAAACAACGTTCCACTGCTTTTTGTTCAAATTGATGATCAATTTCTGCTCCCTGCTTCTCTTCTACAGAAAAGTAAAACATGGTTCCGCGTTTTTAGATAACTGCTTCAATCCAAGAGCACTTTTAACCCCTTATCCCAGCCACCCATTTCCGACCGCTACCCATCCACCCACAGAGACGAGGAGCACTGCTGTGCGAGTTTGCCTAACCTGAGCCTGCAGAGTGCCCAGCTGCTTCTCCAGGTTCCTGCGCGCCTCCTCCTCCTCCTCCTGCTGCTCCTGCAGGTTGCTCTTCTCCTCCTCCAACTGTCTGATGCGGCTGCTGAGGTTCAGCTTCTGACGAGTCTCCTCCTGAAGCAACTCCTGCAAGCACATCCCCGAGAGGCCTGAGTGTTCGAGGCTATCAGCTCAGATGGCTTATACTGCTGCTGGCAGAGGGACGACGCTTAATGTGCAGCATGTTCAAATAAGGTCTCACACCCAATCAAACTTTTGGGTCGAGTGCCTTCTTTATAAAACAATGAGGTCTCATCTAGTGTCATTACACAGACATAGGGTGCCTTTATTCCTATATATACAATTTTACCTTATTTTAGCCTTAATTCATTATCACCTCAGTGTCAGAGGTGTAAATTATAATAGATCCATATAAAATCTGAGAAAGACCAAGGTTGTTCATTCCTGATGCACAAAGCACAGATACCTGGGACAATGCAAGCACTCCTGGTGTCACCCACCTGGTTGTCCTGCAGCTGGCTTTCCAGACTGGCCACATCCTTGCCCATTTTGATCCCTTTCTTTTCTGCATCCTCAAGCAGTGCTGACACATTGTCCAACTCCATCTGCACGGAGCCAGATGAACAGAGACATTACAGCCATGACCTTATCTGCCCTTCAGACATTTAAAGGTCTTAAATGAACGATGCAAGTCAGATTATATCACATGGGTGACTCCCGGGGCAATCAGCACATTGGTCTCAAAGTTAATCAACCTCCCTGAATAATTTGCGCTACCATTATGATGGCAGACTTTCAAATAAACAAATCATCATGCAGGACTAATCTGCTGATCTACACTGATGACATCTGCCCGCTATATCAGTGCAGTTACTGCCTCTGAAGTGTGCCTTGTTATTGTGATGGATGAAAGGCAGTTGGAGGCAGACCTGCAGCTTGAGAGAGCGCTCTGCCAGCTCGCTCTTGGACCGCTCGCCCTCGGTGACCCGGGCCACAAACTCCTGCAGCTGGGCCTCCAGTTTCTTCCTCTTGTGCTCCGACTCGCCCTTGGCCTGCTGCAGCCCCTTCACCTCATTCCCCAGCTCCTTGTTGTCGCTCTCCAAGGTCTGCTTGGTCTTCTCCAGGTTAGCCTTGAACTGCACACAGAGTTGGTGGGTTTACACATCCTATCATTTTGCCTGCTGTGTTAATCTCACAAATGGCGGAGCAGACGTTCAGCTCAACAGGGCCTGGCTCTTGGACGCACCCTCTTGGCCTGCTCCAGCTGCTCTGACAGCTCCTCCAGAGCAGTTGAGTGCCTCTGCCTCATGTCCTGGATCTGGGACTCGTGGTTCTTGGTTTCCTCATCGATGGCTTTCTTCAGCTCTGCTACCTCCTGCTCTCGCTTGGTCCTAAAGTGGCAATAGGGATGGAAAGTTTGACCCAGCCCCATCACACAGTCACATTAACAGAAGGATACAGAACACCAGATTGTGCTAAATTACAGTATTCCCATGCACAGATCCCCTGCTGTTCATTGTGTAATTGCTACAACAGGGGAACCTGACCTACAGTTTTCGAATGTATCTGATGACATTTTTTTCTGGTAGTTTTGAATAAATGCTCTCCTGATGGCTCTTACTTGACTCATCTACTCAAAACCAGGCCAGCTGTGACATTAGGTTAGGAGTACACTACATACACAGCGAGCCTTCCAGAATGGACACATTCACAATGCAGGACAGCATATGGGCCCAAAACGTGAGCGTCCTTCAGGTCAGTGCCCGCAAACTGACCTCGCCAGCCTACCTGAGCTCCTGCTGGGCAGCGGTGGTGTCCAGAGTGTCCTCCAGCTCTGTCTTCAAAGCCTCCAGCTCCTCGCTGAGGTCCCTCTTAAGCTTCTCGGCCTTGTTCCTGGCCGTCTTCTCAGTCTCCAGGTCCTCCTGCAGCTCGGCGAGCTGGGCCTGCAGCTCACGCACCTGCTTCAGGGCATTGTTCTTCTGGGCGACCTCCTCGTCACCTCTAATGCAGACACACACACAGTCAATTATCCTCATAAAAACTGCTGCATTAACTAAGCTTTAAGCACATTATCACACAAGCCCCTAAATGGCTTTAACAACACACTTTGTACTTCATAATTTGCTGCAATTATCTCTACGGTAAAAGTATATAATAATGTTTTGCATCTGCCTAAATAATTGGTGAACCTCCCATTAATAATCACTACTGACCACAAGGTGGCAGTGCAGTGAACATAAGGTGACTCCACACAGAGGACACAGGGGTGAAACGAGATGGAAATCACCATGATGATATGGCATGTTTGTTGTGGAGAGCAATTGCATTAGAGAGACCTTCTAGGACAGGAGCAAAATAAAATAAAAATCTCCAAGGCCTTACAGTACAGATAATACTAGCTTTTAACAGTAAAACCAATCAGTTCAGCTCCTGTCAAACGGTAGGTAAAATAGAAAAGACAGGAGCCTAAAGAAAAGATGCCCATAGAAAATGAGGAAGTGGAAACATGAGACAAGCTCTAATTCACTCATTTTCCCAGCCTGATAACTAATTAGTTGACCTTCATTAAGTAGATCTGCAGAACCTAAATCTGTAGGCAGGCTGCTTCCTCCTAATGATCTTGATAAAAACGCTGCTCATGAGCATTAAAGGTGACGATCAGACCAGGAGAAGCTCATATGGCCAACATGAACTCAGCCCTTAATAAATCCCTTTAAATTCAACCACTACCTCAAATAAAATAGTGGTCATTTTGTGTTCCCAAACAAAAACCATTCGGTACCTTTGAAAACAAAGAATATGAATACATGAATGTCTGTCATCCTAGTTGCTGGACACTATTCTAGCAGAGAGAAGTAGCGTCACTAGACAGACACGTGGCTCACAGGACAACTGAGTGAGCAGATGTTTCATAAGAACATAAGAAACTTACAAATTAGAGGAGGCCATTCAGCCCATCAAGCTTGTTTGGGGAGAACTTAACTAATAGTTGTTAAAATCTTATCTAGCTCTGATTTAAAGGAACCCAGGGTTTTAGCTTGTGTTACACTAGCAGGAAGACTATTCCATACTCTACATGCTGTGTAAGAAAGTGCTTTCTCAGTTCAGTTCTAACAAGTATATAAAATTACAGGAACAGCATAATTTGTAGGCTTGAATGTGACCCACCTGGCCAGTGCGGCCTGTAGCTCCTCCTCCTTCTTGGCCAGCTGGATCTTCAGTTCCTCTATTTGGGCCTGCAGCTCAGCAATCTGGTCCTGGAGATCAGTGGTCTCTGCATCCAGTTTCCTCTTAGCCTTCTCCAGCTCCTGGCGCGTCTTCTCCTCCTTCTTGAGGCGCTCTGAGTTGCACAGACATTGTGTTCATAACACAAGGTGATAAGCTTCTGTTTCATTTGTAGCAACTTCAAGTATGAAAGCCATTTGAAGGGTTAACATTTGTACAGGCCCACCTTCCAAATCCACCATCATCATCTCCTGCTTGTTCTTTAACTTGCTGAGGTTCTTGGCTTTCTCTTCCTCCTCAGTCAGCTGGGAAGTCATCTCATTGACGCGATCGTCTAGAAGTTTCTTCTCCTGCAGAGACAGTAGTAGTGTGGCTGAGCCCCATGTTGCAGTAACCCAGAAATGTTGCCTCGCCACTTGTGCTGCCTGCCTGTACACATACCTTTGTGTACTTGGAGTTCTGGTCCTCCAAAAGCAAGATGTCCTCCTCCATCTTCTTGATCTTGGCTTCAGCAGTCACTTTCTCCAGCTGCAGCTTCTGCCTGGCAGCTTCCTCCTCATCCAACTGTTCTTCCAGATCCTGTAGGCATTCACATACAAAAACAGACACCTCACTTTTAGCTGTTTAAAACAGTACTGTCTGCAAAATGGTCACTAAACATCATTTTCTAGTTGTCTTCAGATGACTGAATTTAATTTGGACTGGGACACAACACACCATCACGACCATGCAACACAACCATGCATGCGAGGAACTACGCTCTAGGACCCACCTGGATGTGTGCCTGCATCTTCTTCTTCTCATTCTGCATGCTCTGGTTGCGTTCCTCCTCCTCCTCCACGCGGGCCTCCAGGTCATGCAGGATCTCCTCCAGCTCCTGCTTCTTGGCAGCCAGGCGTGCTCGCATCTCCTCGGCCTCTGCAAACAGCTCAGTCTCTGCCTGCAGCTGCTCTGCCAGGATGTTCTTCTCCTCCAGGACCTGTGGATAAATGTACAGAGTATTGACACACTGACTATTTCTGTCAATTTCAGCGCGAGTCAGCATTTCTTGGACCACACTGGAATGATAAAGCCATCTTGCTCACAGATTTGAATGACTGATTTACTAATAATTTTCATGGTTAGACTTTTGCTTTGCCAAGACAAAACTGACCTGTTGATGTTTTCTCTCCATATCTAGCAGCTCGTTCTCGACCTTCATCTGCTTCTCCTTCACCTTGACCAACTCCTCATCCTTGGCCTGCATCTCCTCCTCCTGCCTGGTCACTTGGAGCAGGGGTTTCACCTACAGAGCAAGCTCACCGTGTCAGCGAGGGCCAAGTATTCCAGTAGGCAGCTACCACAGGCCAGCCGACTATGAGAAGCAGAAAGCAGAAGAGCGTCCACCTTGGTGAAGAGGCGCCACCACTGCCAGTGTCTCAGCTTCAGGTAGGCGGCACAGTTCCTCTGCAGGACCTTCAGGGCACTGAGCTGCTGCTGCTTTTTAGCGAAGGCTCTGGGAAAGTAAACATGGTGGAACACTTAGGTCTGTGGGAGCAACGCAGCGGAATTTAGCAGCATGGTAATTAAATAGCTGATGCCCTTAGCCAGAATGACTACTGCAGCCATTGCATCGAGATTCAATATTTTAAGGCAGTGTTGCTCAACCCAACCCTCGGGGACCCTCCAAAAATGTCCACATTTTTGCTCCCTCCCAGCTCCCAATATCAAATGCTTGGCTGAGGGGGAGCAAAACTGTGCACTGCCTATAGGGTCCCAAAGAAAAAAAACTGTGCTGAGGGAAATAACCACTGTACAGCCCTCAGTAGAGTGGTGGTGAACAGACCTCAGATGCAAGTGCATCTCTGATGTACTTGCGAGTCTTTGTGCAGTGGCATAGTGGATGTCACTCACTTTCGGGCCAGGAAGCCACGACAGACAGACTGGAAGTAGATGATAATGTCTGTAATCTTTAGGTCCCGCTCCTCCTCCAGGTGGGCCAGAACTCCAGCCCGGAAGAAGATCTTGCTCTGTCCGATCCTGAAGAGGTTTGGGTCCAGCTCCAGAGCTCGAATCTTGGGTAGTGAGGGAATGCCAGCGAGAGGTTACAGAAAGGAGCTTCAAGGCAGATGTAGAACGTAGCTCATTTTGAAACATGCTTCAAAACAAGAGGTCAAGGAATTTTGAGTCATATTAAACTGTGCAGGACAAAATAGACCATTACCATCCTCTCGCAAGCTTGTTTACCATCCATGAATCCTTTTGGGATGGCATTAGGGGTGAGTATCTCGTATCTGTGGAAAAAGTAATTTATAGCCAGGTAACAGGCTTTGTCTAGTACATTAATGTTACAACAGCTGAGAGGCAAACTTAGGAAGTGTGAAGATCCTCCCATGACATCAGCTGACCACACTGTGCTGAGTGTTGACAGCAGATGACGACACAAACTGAACATAGTGCTTTCCATAGACATAAGGTGAAGGAGGCCGTGGTACCTCTGTCTGAACTCCTGGAAGACTATCCGATTGGGGAAGCCCTGTCGGCAGATACGGATTCCCTCCAGAACACCATTGCATCTTAGCTGGTCCAGAACCAGGTGGGGGTCCAGTTTACCTGCCTGTGGGCAGGAAGAGATTGTGTTCAGTAGTTGTTAGGGTTGATTAAAGACCTGCAATATTTTAAAGAAAATTTTGTGTTCATAGAGGTAAGTAAATGGTGGTTTCTAATTGGTGTAGTAAGATAAAGAACAGCCAGTTAGGGTTGAGGAGTCTGATTATAAGTGACAAGAAATGAGAGAGAAGTTGTACCCTCTTTTCATGGTTAGGAATGATGCAGCGGACGAAGTTGGGGTTGGTGTTCCTCAGCGTGGCCATCAGTTTGGTCAGGGACTCCTTGTACAGCTGGCCCACCGTGCGGAACATGCCCTTCTTGGTCTTGTAGGTGGCGCCAAAGGTGGTCTCATTCATCCCAGCTACCTGATCCAGGCCGACAATACGGTCCACTGCAGGGAACAGGGAGAGGAGGCCTAGACAAGCTTGTGGGGCTGGTGACACTGAACGTGGAGCACAGACGAATGTGGGGAGAAGGATGGATGACTGACAGCACAGCAGGGGAGCCATTGTGAAGGTGCAGGAGCTTCAGGATGTACATTCAGCACATGAATTTGACAATGTAGTTGAAAAATACAAGCATGAGCATCAGTGTAGATCAGGACTGTCCCTCTGATCCAACCAAGTTCAAAGTTAAAAAGTTAGAAGTTTGCCATAAAGGCATCTTTTTATGTAAAAATGATTAAGGTTCTAATTCAGTGGAAATATGGCTCATCCAGGCCAAACCTGTTTACCTGAGAACTAATTTATAATGTCCTTTAAAGACTTAGACCATTTATAATTCTGAGTGGACAGCAGGACTGAAATCTGATGTGAAGCAGAAAAATACCAATATGGACGTTTGGAATAGCCAAGTTAAGTATCACCTTTTGCCAGTTAGCAAACAAAATTAGGGGGGGACAGTGCAACACAACTGCCCCTTTTACCAACGACACGCCTCTGGTTTAACAGGTAGGCTTATAGAAAATTCTCTCTACTAACTTGGTTTGCAGAACTGTTTAAACATGGTCAGCCACATAGATTTCATTCCTTGAACGAAACTAGAAAAACCGGCAGAATTATGCCCATATTTAGATGTTTTAGATGTTTTATTATCCACCGACTGCTCCGAGACTGAATGTGCCATTTTTTGGGAATCGGAAGGCTGCCGCAATGCTGGAATGTTGGTGGGACCAGACGGACTTGCCCTCCGCACTGTGTGGGAGGGGCCTGCACTGTACAAAGAATTCTGCCCCCTAAAAGGTAAACAATACTGCTATGTTTCCTTTTCAAGCTTTATGTGAAATTTAACAAACAGGGACATTATAGGGATGCGATATACCATCTTAACCCTGCACTTGGAGGCCTGAGAGACCAAGTTTGGCAAATGAGGGCCAGGACCTGATGGTACCAGCTTCCTAAGCAGGCTTGGGGGCAGGCCTGATGGTAGCAGCTTCCCAAGCAGGCTTGGGGGCAGGCCTGATGGTAGCAGCTTCCCAAGCAGGCCTGGGGGCAGGCCTGATGGTAGCAGCTTCCCAAGCAGGCTCGGACACAAAGCGCTTGCATGTCCTTTCAGCAATTTTTCCACTTAGCTGGCTCTCCCACTGGAAAGTTCAGCTATGTTTTTTTTCTATAGCCTCATTAAGCAAATGCCGCCCTATGATTTCATCTTTAATTCTGGTTTTCATTCCACATAAAAAGAATCCGTAATTTACGGCAAAAAATGATTACATGGGAACGTGCATTCTTTTTATTTTATAGATATTGGCAAATTGAAAGCAAGGCTAGTGAACAGAGCTTAGGACTGGCCCTGTATGAAGGAGAGCGCAGATGGGAGGGGTCCTGATGTAGCTCTTTTCAGACCCTACACTTTGAATCAGGGGGAATTACTGGTATATAAAATACTTAAAATAGCATTGCAGATTGAGCTTTGAATTCAAATCAGTCCAGTATGCCAGGTTCACTGCAGTTTACATACAAGACGACCTCTTTGACACACATCACTCCTCAAGACCAAAGTGTCAGATATGAACAGTGTAAGTCTTAAGCCTCGTGCTTGAAGACTTAAAACTAACGCTAAAGTCTGAGATCTTACCCAATTTATTGACTAAACCAGATTAACCAAAGAATATCTAGCAAGCATAGCTTAGCTTCTGGATGAAATGGAGACTACAACATACACTTAGAGAACGAACAGCCCATTATGTCAACCCAAGCACCTATGACTAAAATATTAACATTGGCCTGCAACCCAGAAAAGTATTAAAAGGAAGCGGCTGGAATGTCTATCAAGGCCAATTCCGTAAGAAAAAAAGTGACAATCTTTCACACTCTGCTGGAGCTCCTTCACCCTGGTCTCCACACCAACCTCATCTGCTCTGATCAGCACCGCATGTGGTTCTGATTCTAAACCTCCTTCCTTCTAAATAGCACTGGAGGAGCCCAACACAAATTCCATTATTATTTTCCCTGTCAGTCACGCTGCTCAGCTGCGAGGCTGGAGAATTGCGCAGTTCTTGTTCCATCCAAATTACAGCAGTAAAGGATACATCACACTCAAATTTTGTGTGCCCTGTTGAAGAAATTCCAGCATAACTTTAGACTCAGAAGTTCTGCATAAAAGTTCTCTTTCTCTACCATTTTCTTGTCCCTTTTTTAATCCTTTGTTTTTTAAAAAAACCTTGTGTGATGAATAGCTAGAAAAGTGACGCATAAATAATGCCACTATTACTACCAGGATATGGAATAAAATGTGAGGGACAGGCAGGTAGTGTATTTGAACTACAAAATTAGGACAGATTTTTTAGTTTAAAAGATGCACCTTAATAAATGCAGTATTAATATTAGCAAAAAATACAGGGCCAAAGTTTTGAACCATAAGAACACCAATAAAGTAAGTGTTCAGCTATGAAAATACTAGCAGCTATGTGTATCTAGCAGCTATGTGTGGCTAAGTCACCTTTTTGACCAATATTTTTGTCTGCAGCACACCTTGGCAGACAGCTGACCAAGTCACCTTTCTGAGCAGCACAAAAAGATATTTGACCTTGTTCCCAAGAATATTTACCAACGCTGCTCAAAAAAACTGGAATCTAAAGAGCTGCTCAGAGTGGACGTGAAATGACAGCAGGATGAATTATGAATTACAGTAAATTGTCAGATGTAAATTTAAATGTTTCAAGACGTGATTTTTCTACTGCAGCATCATCAGAAGACATTGATCAAAATTCTCAATTGAGGTGAGCCAATCTGGAATGCAGTTGAAGACATTTGCTGAAAGGTACCATCTTGGCCCATTGACAATAGATAATATCAATGCTGCACCACGCAAGCCCAGCGGTGGGGGCGTCAGAGTGCGACATGGCCTTCAGATCCACAGCATTACATTCATTCACCTGGAGGGTCATGGAGATTAGATATATTGTCATAGAATGAGGCTCTTAGAATATTCTGAATCTCTAAATCAGAGAAACAGAGAGGGGGGGACAAAACCAGGGAATAACAAAGGAACAGTGTGGCAAAGACAGATGCCCATACTCAACGTTTACTAAAGCACAAGGCAAAAGGAAATCATATGTATACATTTTTACTTGTTTTGTTCCCCAGGACAGATTCAGGCACACTAAACAAAACCAGATTCTGCTAACCTGTAATCACAGAAAACTTTGATCTCAATTATAAGAGTAAAAAGATTTGATTAAATCAACATTTCCCTTCTACAAGCAAGACCAGCACAACAGATGAGTAGAAGTTTGCCAAAACCAGCAGGCCTTCATTTTTAATTGCAATTTATGTAGCTGGTGTAACGATTACACATGGTGTAACGATTACTTGACTTGACATATTTCTACGCTCTCGTATGAATGTCGACATTGGCTAATACTAGAGTTTGGAAATTAAACAAATACTAGCTTGACATTTAACCTCAGTAGCCATGCGGAGAGTGGTGCAGCACTGATTAACCATGTTAATTAAAGCTGATCAAACCAAGGCCATAAAGCAGACTGGGCCCAGGAATCTTCTCATGGCCCATAATGCCACAGGAACTATTGAATGTTTCAATTACTCAGTTTAGAAACATGATCGATCACCTCAATCCCCAAATCTGTCTCTCTCTCACCAAGCACACCCTTGTCGATTGTAATTATGATCCACCAATTATTCATGGAAGGTAATGAATAATTTATGGTTTGTTACATGCAATTATCACTGACGCGCTTTGCTGAGTTTAACGCAGAACCGCCACAGCTATTAATAACTTCAGGGAATTTTAATGAATACCTGTCAGTTTCTGCAGCCTATTTTATTTAAGAGGTCCAATTTAACACACTGTTAGGACTGAGCGTTAAAGCTAAAGCTTCTGGCTATTTCCACCGAGAAGAGACGGCACAAAGAGGCACTTGGGCCACATTCACACTGCAGGGTTTAATGCTCAGTTCTGATTTCCTGCTCAGATTGGATTTTTTGTTTGCCTGTTCACATCACTCTTTTTAATGTGGGCAAAATCAGATTTCAATGTGAATGGTTCAGTATACTGAACTGGCCCGCATGCGCATAAAACAACAAAGACGCAATGACGCGCATGCGCAAAAACAAAGACATCACTTTATTGATTCGTAACTTCCCAGTTACGATATGAGCCTTCCAGTTTTGCCTGAACAGATTTATCTCCCCAAATACTTATTAAATCCAGCACCTCACTGTCCCTCCACTGGCAAACTTCTGTGCTCTCCTCCATGTTTAGCACTCTGACGGAGACATATGGTGACTTCCGCCTGCGCAGAATTGCAATGAACGTCGGTCGAGAGTGACGTAAAAGTCGCATGAATTCCGATTTTGCAGTTCAGACTGAGGTCCCATTGCAAAAAATCTGACCTGTATCCGATTTATGACCACATACTGAAGTGGCCCAAATCGGAATTGAAAAAATCGGATTCCATGTGGCTTGTGCTGTTCACATTGTCATGAAAAAATGCAATCTGAGTCACATACGAGCAAAAAATTGGATTTGGGCCACATTTGTCCTGCAGTGTGAACGCAGCCTTGGAAACATCCCGATGTCCCTAGCTAAACTCGACGACACTCCTATGCAGACGAACATCCTCATATCACCTGCCACTAACAGCAACCTGACTGCGAACCCAGGAACAGAAACTCACCATCCTTCCACAGCTCTGCCACAAACTTGTCCGTCGACTGGTGCAGGAGAGTGGCCACATTGTCATTGAGGGGGTCCATGTTCTTCATCAGCCACTCATCTGCCTTGTAGTCCACCTGGGCATAGTTTACCAAAGGGTTACCTCATATCTCAGCCAGCTTTTGCAGCCCCTCTTAGTCTGCAGTGACTGTCCTATTGCATTCATCATCACACGTTGGATTTGATTTTGGACATTAAAAGCAAATGGGAGTCCCCGACATAAATGACCAGGGCTACAGTGTGTACAGAATCTTCACAAACGTGCGTCAATAAGGGGGAAAAAGTTGAACTGATTTACGCAACAGTACAAGTCGTACACATCCCAAAAATGGGAAACAGATGTGGATAAAGCGCCTTTCTGCACACAGGGATAGTGTCAAAGCTCCGGCCAATATCTCTTTCCAAGCAACATTTATCTAATCAATAAAAACAAAGTCAAACACTAGACAGACATAATGTATACTGTTCAAGAAATTTGAACAGATAAAGAGCATTTTTCCAGTGTACACAAAAAACGAGCTCTACTGGAACTGGTTCAGTGCTCCTCTGGGATGTGAGGGATGTCACAAGGAATCGGAGCTCAAACTCCACTAAGAAACACCAAGTAAGCTGTTCATTAGGTTTCCATCAATATCTACTTGCAATGTATGGCAGGAAAATACCCTTAAACTTCATCTTTTCTGAATCTATTACTCCTTTCATTCAAAACCTATTCAACTGGGCAGTTGTGACTTCTGCCCTTAGAATGCATTTAGTTCACAAGTGCATGTCGTCCCACAGCATAACGAATTATGTGTGAAGCCTCTACACTTAACTGCAATTGATTGGTAAAATATAGTGTCTCTCAGGATAAAGGACTGAATGAATACAATACCCTTCCAGCGTAGTGTATAATGCAGAAATCTGCCTTGTCCTTCAGCTGCCTGGGCTTCTGGAACTTTGGGTGGGTGCCCTGTTCCTGGACCAACTTATCCACAAACGTCTTGTCCGTGGCCTTGGGGAACCAACACTCCTCATCTAGCAGGGCCAGAACACCAGGTGGGTTTGCCTGTGTTAGAAGAACAATGGTAATTTTAGTTAAAATCCACACGACTCCTATTCAATCTTGCAAGGCCTCAATCCACCCCATCTATAAATCAGCACAGCTCAAAACAGCCGTCACTCAAAACTGTAGCCCTCTAATGGAACTGATGAATGCTGTTCCAAGACAGTGCAAAGTTCCTAATAAAAACGTATGACGACATGAGTTATTTGTGAGTTTTAAATCTTCCAGGACAAATGATACGGACCGGCCGCTCGATGAGGTCGATGCAGGGCTGCAGGTCCAGGCCAAAGTCGATGAAGCTCCACTCGATGCCCTCCCTCTGGTACTCCTCCTGCTCCAGGATGAACATGGTGTGGTTGAACAGCTGCTGCAGCTTCTCGTTGGTGTAGTTGATACACAGCTGCTCGAAGGAGTTCAGCTGCAGGGAAGAACAACATGACTCAGCTGCAGGCTATACACGGAAATGTGGATGTCGCCTTGCTTTTCCGTTCTAATAATCATACTGGTTTTACTCAATTTAAAACTGACTCCTCTTCATTTTATTAAGTTAGCTCTCACTGATCCGTCAGCATCCGGAAAAATAAAGCAAGAAAACCAAGTTAGGTCAGATGATTGGCTACCTAAACACAATTACAATAATTTTGAAAAAGGCTTTGACTCAAATGTAGTTGCAGAAATAGTTTTCATACAATAAGTGCTGGCTACTGACTTCAGTGACCATTCTATAAGTAAGGTGCATGCTTCCCAGATGACAGATGAGGGTCCTTAAATCTACTTAATTTCAACATTGGTATTGTTTATGCCAATTTCGGGATTTTAGCCTCAAGTAAAACACTGTCATAAGATGCTGCCTCTGGGTAGAAAATCAGCTGCGACAAGTCAAACAGGAAACTGCAAACCTCAAACAAATCAAACAAAACTCCTGAAAATTAAATTAGGTTTGCTTTAATTTTAAGAGAGAAAAACAGGTAATTCATTACCAATGGAAAGTTACACTTCTTGAAGAGACACACGCCTAAGACCCTTAGGCAGCACAGCAACCTTTAACTTTAACTACTGGAACCCAGGGCTGATTCTTATTAAGTGTTTTATTTAAATGTAGGGGTACAACAAAAATGCCAGGCGCTTCTTTAAATGCCAAGTATTTAATGTACATTCTCTTCCTACAGTAAAGGGTTCCAAGACAGACCGTGATCAGACTGCCAGCGCACTTTTCCATGGCCAGCCGATACGCAGAAGACGTCGTGGTACCTGGAAGATCTCAAAGCCGGCGATGTCCAGGATGCCGATGAAGGAGGCGCCTTGGCGTTTGGTCCTGTCCAGAGCCTTGTTGATGCGGTGGACCAGCCAGCGAAACAGCCTCTCGTAAGTAGCCTTGGCTAGGGCCTCCACGGCGAAGTCCGCCTGCAGAGAGATGGGGCGGAGCAGCAGTCTGCATCATGAGCCCGCAGAGAGATGGGGCAGAGCAGCAGTCTGCATGCAGAGAGATGGGGCAGAGCAGCGGTCTGCATGCAGAGAGATGGGGCAGAGCAGCGGTCTGCATGCAGAGAGATGGGGCAGAGCAGCAGTCTGCATGCAGAGAGATGGGGCAGAGCAGCGGTCTGCAGTCTGTATCATCAGCCCTGCAGTACCACTTCGGGCTCATTTCTAATGGGGTTAAACCATCATTCATTAAAGGCTCCTTTGATCAGATCTGGGCTTTTGACAGTGAAAAAATCTCAAAATAAATTTATTCTTAAATAAATTATCTTGAATGGACCTTCTGAAATAAAAACAGGAAGCGTTCCCCACTGTTTAATCCAATATTACGCTCAGTTAAAGCTGATATGCTCCATAACATTCCTTTGCTGTTCATTTTCCAAAAAGCCAAGAAACATTTACAGCCCAAAGTCAGCTAGCTAGTGAAAGGTACACAGTACAGAGACATTTATATACAAAAAAACATGTGTCATATTATGCCTTGGTGAGACTGTGGCTATCAACATGTTAAGCAATATTAATTACCCACAAGTCCATTATCAACACACAGCACTTTCTGCTGACCCATTACCCAAAATAATTTAATTATATTAAAAATATTAAATATAATGGGTCAAGATGACCTATATTCTAAATTTAACCTAAAAGATGCGGAGAGCCCCGCATTCCAGATAAGGCACCATCGTGATCTTCTCCTGTGGTTGACAGCACACCCTGCTCACAGAGCTAAGCAGAAACACCACCAGCCACCCCAGCCTGGATGTGTTTTCGAGCACAAATCTTCTCCAAATCGCTAGGTCACCACTGCGATTTCCTCATCGCTGTTTCAGTCTAACCCCAAGGTAAAAGGAAATGAGTGCTTTTCTCATGACCCAGCGATGTAGAAAATATCAGTAGCCTTAAATACCCCAGCATACATGCACAGAAAATACTGGGACAATGAACCAGATGTGTGCCTGCATAAGCAGGACAGGCAGAATCCCCCACAGGGCACGGCTGAGGTGCAGAGGAGCGTCCAAAGTACCTGCTCTTTGGTCTGCGCTTTCTGGACATAGTCTCGGCCAACCTTGATGCGAGGGGACAGGATGGCGCGGGTGAACTCCATCACATTCATCCCCAGCAGGTGACACAGCTTCTGTGCGGCTGTGTGCATAAAGGGAGGATGAAGGCAGCAATGACATCAGTGTGAGGTCATAGAACCCAGGACCACCCCCACCTGCCTAGGAGAGCCGTCACTATGAGGTATTACCAATGAAAGCATTACATATTTCCCACTGAGACCACCCTGCAAAAAATGTATGAACTACTATTCCGGGCCATTTACAGATTTTATATGAAAATGCCAACAACTTTGAAAGGGTATAAAACATTATCCATAAATGATTACCAATTCTCCATTCTGTAACCCCGCAGGTATGAAAAGCTTTTTCAAATAAGGGGAGGGGGTCGTTATATTCTAGGGCACGTCAGACTGATTTATGACATTTTCTGCTATCCCAAATTCTTGAAAGATTTAGAGGGCGTTCATTTCTTCACGGGGGAAGTTCTGGAAAGTGAAGCCGTCGTGATGTGGTCCATAGCAAAAAGCAAGTGGCTCCCTTTGAGGATTAAGCCTCGCTGGAGCACCACTCTCTCGTATCTCTTAGCTTAAATGAGACCTTTTCCACACCAAAGCAGGTGCCAGCTGACCACCACCATGAGAGCCTGACGTCTACCTCCCTCTAACACCAAGGAGTTCCATCCCTACTTCAAACTTGACCAAGAGCTGATTCTATCTACACAATCAGTTTGCTTCCCGTTTCGTTACCCGTGTTTTCAGGCATGGAGGCCTGATCGGTGTTCCTCTCTTTCTTGAAGACGATGTTGCCGAACTGCAGCACTGACGACACCACCCTCAGCATGGCTGCAACAAGAAAGGATGTTCATAAAATTATGCAGCACATAGACAAAAACAGCATGGCGGCCAACTCCTTGCAGGGAAAAATTGAGAAAATGTCCTTGGAACATTTTCAAAAAAAAAAAAAACAACAAAAAACAGAAATCCTAAAACCATCAATTTTCCTGTCATTCTAGGGTGGAATTCACTGAATACATTCCTGTGAGCCAGAGTCAATGGAAAGTGCCCTCAGAGGTGTGTACTTACACAAGATCTCATCGTGAGAGAAGCTCATGATGTGCATGGCCTCCATGGTTTCCTGGAAATTGTCCTTGTCCTGCTGCCCAGGGATGGGGATGTTGCCATTGGACAGGAAGCGGTAGTTGTTAAATCCTTCAAGGAGCAGATCAGCTGAGCAGAGGAAAAGAAAAAAAAAATCACTTAACTATCACTGATATATAAAAACCATGCAACACCTCAAATGTTGTGGAAAGCATTTTGTATTTGCTGAGAGTCAAAGCTACTACCAAGTATTTTCAAAGAGCTAAGGTCATTTTGAAATATTGGAATGTTAGATGGAAAAAACCCATTTCATTGACAGACTAAGGACATAAAATGGTTTTAATCAGACAGTCAATGATTGTAAAGGCCCAGGGTATACACTGGGCACGAGGTTCCCCTGGGCCTAGTGCACGGACAGATGGACAGACTTACACCTCAAGTGCTCCCCAGCACCAGCCAGGAGCTGGTAGAAGATGTGGAAGGTGCGCTCATCTTTGGCCTGCCGGATGGCTCGGGACTTCTCCAGCAGGTCTGGACTTGGGTCAAGGACTGAACCAAGACTTACTGCAGTACATCTCTCTCACAGTCAGGTACAGAAACCCCTGTTTGGTATGACTCCCAACAAACAGGAATCTGGTACAACATGTTTGGGATACAGATTCCAGTCCATCTACTCATCCCAAGTATATACTTTAAGGACAATTCCAGCATTAGGGATGTGACATTTAGACTAACGAACAACTGCATGGAACCGCCCTTAAATCACTAAAATGACTCCTTAAAAGCTGCCACTGAATCTCATGCTTTTAACTCATTGAGCAAAGACTCAACCACCATCAAAAATGCACTATTTGCATTTGTGTCTTAAAACAGCCCCAGGCTGTATGCTCCTTAAGATTTCAGTCCTGGGGGGCTGCACCAGCAGGCCACTGCTGAACATCCAGATTCAGAAAATCTACATTAGCACTTTTAACACTACCTATTCCTAGTTATGTAATCAATGAAACCAGCCGAAGGTCTCTGCAGAACAGAATGATCCAGAACTATATGGCAGCTGGTGCTGGTATTAAAAAAAAAAAAACAACTTGTGTGAAAACAAGAGTGTCAGCCCATGGTCTAACACAACATTTCAGTTAAATTGCTAAGAGCACAAGACTTATAAAGCAGGAGATGCATCAAACACATGGAATCCATGTGTGGAAAATCCCAACTTGCGGCAAGCGGCTACTCAACAGGAGGACAGTGGTGAGCCGCACGCCCAGCAGCACGGAAGGCAGGATACAGGTCTCGATGTTGGCCCCCACGATGTAACCAGTGACGTCAAAGTTGATCCTGATGAACTTGCCCTGAATGAGGTCCACGGAGGAGGGGAGCACAGATCAGATGAGCAGGACCTGTCTGAATCCTGCTCATAGACTTATCCCCTACTTAGCCGAGGGGGATTTGCGGGGGCGGGGGGACGACTAGCTGATACACAAAACAGCAGAGCTGTTCCAAAAATACAGGCCAAATTCCAGACCTGGAGCACATTACAGCTACTCAAAGGATCAGTGCCTCCCGGAGGGAGCACACCACCTTACACCCCTATATGGGGTGGTCTTACCATGGTCAAATAATCAGAAGTATTTCAGGCATGTGAGTCGTCCACGTGCATAAGGCATTATATTAAATACTGACAGCCACTGTGAAGGTGGGCAGTCCACAACTCCTTTAAGGGATCCCCCACCATTATAAACAGCTGGGTAATTAAAAACAGGCAGTTCAGGGTAAGTGCCTAGATCCATATTCAGGTCCTACCCAACTGCAGCCTTCCTACCCCAAGCTCGGGTCCCAAAGCCACCACACCACTTCAAAGCTTGGTGGAGGCAGCTCGCATTTTAAAATCCCACGGCCTTTAATGCAACAGGCTCTGTCTTCAGGGTCCAGCAGGCAGCTGAACTGGCCGAGTCCTCACATGGCCAAAGGATTTATAAAGCACTTATTTATAATTTTCTGGATTTATAAAGAGGTGGTGAGATCTGCTTCACTGGCATCAGTGAGATGGGCCTCACAGGTACGATATGGCCAGGCCCAGATCCACAACAGACACGCAGGTCCATAAATGATTCCCAGACGCTGCCAGAGCATTCCGGAATAACAGTGAATTACCTACAGGAAAACTGTAATAATCTAAATGTACTTAAACTGCTCAGTATTTCGTAATGGTCTGAGCAATCGGGGGAGAGTGACGTCCGTGTCATCTAGGCTTTCATTAACCCACAGATGGCTGGCAGCACAATGTCCGTCGAGCAGTTGGCGTAGGTGCAGCCAGGCATCTGCTCTAACACGCGACGTGCAGGCGGTGTTTCAGAACACCCCAGAATCTGGGGTTAACTTACAAATCGGGATGAGTTGTCATTCTTCACCGTTTTGGCATTGCCAAAGGACTCAAGGATGGGGTTGGCTTGCAAAAGCTGTCGTTCCAGCTCACCCTGAAAGGTAAGGAGATGTTACAGAAAAAAAAAAAAAGATGTGAAAAAAACAAGACCCCAGACAGAGGTCCGGCCACAGAAATTCGAGCAGAAAGGCTGACAAAGAAAAAAAAAGAACCAAAACCACCACCTCCACAGAACCACCACCGCTCCCGCATAAAGTTGTCCACAGAAGCGAAAGGGTCACAGGAAGACCAACAAAGCCGAACTTTCTCCTTTTTGGGGAAGAGTGTTTAAGATTTGGGACACTGCCACAGCTTGACCAGAGAGAACAGGAAGAAAACTAGTGTTAGGACATTAGAGAGGATGAGCTCATCCAGGACGCATGCCAAGGAAACCAGCATAGACTCTCGGCGTGTTAGTCAGCCACGGCTCCTCCAAACTGCTCAGTCTCTCTCCTTTGGTGGTCAAGGGAGATAACAGTTTCAATACTTAAGCACAACAGGCTGATTTCTATTAGGAGGTATTCCTTCAGTACACAGTGCACTTGTAGTTCGGATAACGACAAGTTCTCCTTCAAAGCAAAGCGGGATTAGGTTAATGGTTAAGCGACAGATCGCGTGTGGGGGGTGGGGGTGGGCGACTTCAGCATGGAATCTGCTTTTTCCAAATAATTCAACAATTACCCTCAGAGAATCCTGAGGCAGGAGGCGTGAAAGATTGGCCTGTGCACCAAACCCTGCTTTTCTGCCTGGTCAGCTATTAAGAACAGTTACAGGCAACATATGTCCCACACCCCACCCCAATCCGGAAACCCCCCCTAGGGCATAGAGATCAACTTTGTCATCCAGAGGTAAGGTTGTTAGCCTACACCAAGACATCCACAGGGACTGCAGCTCACACTCCATGCTGTCTGCTGTGATTTGAACCCTTGGACCACCCTGATAGAAGTTCAGGGAGGTACACAGCAGATCACCAAAGTGGGGGGGTGGGGTGGGGTGGAGCATATGGTTCAGCTCACCAACCCGTGTTGGAACTGAATGTTTCCTGCCAGCCTCCTATCCAGATGTGCTTAGAATGTGGGGAAACGGCTCAGTTGTGTTCAGTAAATCCCAGGTCCAAGGCCGGATGGCCCAGGGTTTGCTGTGTGCTCACATCACTCTGCATTGCGGAGTTACTCTGGCTCCGGGTCATTTTCAAAACCATGTTTTCTCAAAAATTTCACTTTAGACAAATTTGCATTTTGGATGAAGAATCGGGGATGCAGAGCAAGCTGTGAGCACCAGTTAGACAAATTAAGCATAAAAAATATATATGTGTGCGTATATGCATTTTATATACATGTATAAATATAAACTAGTCTAAGTTTTGTCACTTAACTGGTCATTTAATTACAGCATCACTATGAAAAACTAACCTTAACCTACTAAAATAAAAATTCTAGTAGAATCCAATGACAATTAAGATTTTCTAGAAGTACCAGCTGCAGAAAAATGAAAGTGCAGCGTCTCTCACCGACTCGCCCCTGAAAGCCCCCGCACTATAGGGGGGTTATCTACAGGGGGTCCACGTTCTGGGCCTGGCATCTGAACGCTGCTGCGGACCCACCGATTCAAGCAAGACAAGTGGGGCCAGGAAGGCAGCCCTCTGTGGAACTTATCAGGAGTAATCAGGCCTCGTCACCCATCCGCTGGGAGGGGGTTCAGCGCACTCACACCTGCTGAAGAGCGGCCGGCAGGGGCTGAACAAACAGCGACCCGCGCGAGTGTTTGGACAGGTGGAGCCCCGTGGCCCAGGTCCAGTACTCAGCGTTTTATCTCCTTTTATGGAAATCTCTCTATTCATACAGAACTTAGTGGTTTTTTGGCTCTGCGTACGCATTCCGACAATGGAGTTCGACACCGTCTTCTAAAAGAATTCAGTGGCGCGCGCGGGGAGACTGGAATGCACGCGTCGCAGATCTGCAGCCAGGGCCATTGTGAAAATACCCAGCGTAGCTGTAAGAGATACCAGACAGAGGGGGCAGACCTTAATCAAGCAGGTCTCCAGGATCCAACAGATCCCATAATCGTGTAGCAAGCTCCGGAACAAAGCGAGGGGGTGTGTGCGTGTGTGTGAGAGACTTCGAAACACAGCAGGAGTGCAATTCGGAAGCACATGAGGTGCACTGCAATGCTGACAACCCAGTCTCCTTCCCCTCTTCAGGAGACTAATTACGACAAGACAAATATAGGATGAGCTGCTCAACACAGCACAAGCCAGGTTTTACCCTTACAATCATGGCCTCCCAGCTGTGAAACACCATCATATCTGTGAGCATGATAATCATTACCTAGCTACTTCACACAGAAAGCTGCACCTATTTCCCATTCATAAAACACTCAAGGGTGCAACTTCCATCCTGGGGGTAAGGGTTTAACGATTTCCAAAAGTAGCGTCCCAAGCCTGGCTTCATGAATTCCATGGCAACAGCTGCCCGCTGCCATAGAAACTTGCAGTTCTTGTTGTCCCTTTGGCTATTCCTATCCTGTACATTACTACCTTGCAGCCCTCTGGCGACCACTTCCCGCCGTATCTGGCAACCTAGAATGCTGCACACATTCCTCTCTGGTGCACTTGTGACGGAAGAGACACAATGGACCTTGTGTACCACAGAACAGCATGTTACTTCAGTGAGACGCCTTTTTATTTTCCAGAACTGAACTGATTCAATTAGCTGAGGCAATAAAATTACTGAAGTGACTAGAAAAGTAAATCTGTCGCCAAAACAACAAAATTTAAGAGAAATCTGTGCATAGTGTTACACGCTTAATGCTGGATTATTATTTTTTTTTTCATTTGGAAAAAGCAGACTTCTAATCAGTTGTGCGGACAATTAAGCCGTGCAAAGAGTGAGATCATCAGGGCGGTGAACAGAGATGCATCCCCAACAGCACCCCGCAGGCTGGCCAAGGTGGGAGGTGCACAAGGAGGGAGGGAGCGACTACATGCTACTCACATAGAACAGGAGTCCACTCTGTAGCCAATGAGCAGTGTCAAAATGTTTCCATGGAAACAGACAAGTGTTAACAGTCATGAAAACTTCAAACATATATACAGTCAGACAATGCATACTGCATGCAAAAATAAACTTAAAACGTTGAAGAAAATGAGGAGGACTGACAAAGCAGAATGCATAAAGACCGATGCATTTAGTTTGCTTTGAAAGTCATTATATAAACTAAATCAGCCTATTGAGTCAAACTAGGGCAGGTCACTAATTCTGGTCGCGTGTTTGAAGACCCTCCATAAGCTGTGGGTGGTTCTTTCAGTATGGAATGGATCCCACGTTGACAGAGGCAATTAGCCACATGTAGACCACATTCACTGATTTGGACCATAGTTGCCCTACAGATTCACACACTCACTTAAGATGCTGAATTTCATTAAGCGAGTGGAGGGTTCCACTCCTTTTTGCCTGTGCCAAGCAGACCGGGGACAGCTAATTACCTTCTTCCTGCTACAGTGTCTCTCCCAGTGAGCTGAATCACTTTCTCACATCTTAGAATTTGATCAGGGCAGCACTTTTCCACGACACAGATCAGAGGCAGCTCTGCCTCTAAGAGCATCAAGGCCTCTACTTATCCATAAGGGTTGAACAGTGTGTTTAGGTGCCTGGCCCTGGAAGAATACAAGCCTATGCTTAAAGACTGAGTCATTAAAAATTTACAATTGAAGAGAGAAAATACTTCTCTCCATTTCCCAACCTATCTAACCCAAGTCATGTAAATGAGCAAACACTCATTGTTAGAGTGACACTGAACTGAATACATTGTCTTTGAACCCATATACAACACTTCTTACACATGCTGTAAACCAAATGTGGGGAAAAGGGTATTTAAAGGACACCATAAGCTAATTTATAACAAACCAGTGTGACCTAATCGCAGTGTTCAACCAAAAACGGACAAAATGCCAGGAATGAGGACATGATTTAATGAACATGTGACTGCAGCAATTAACAGCTGCCAAGACATAAAAATAAACAAGCATACAGAACAGTGGACAGGGAAACATACAAAACTTACGGAAAACAGAAATCCTATCATCGGGTATCTTAAAGCTGAACAATAACTGATAAATCAGATGTGAGTAAACTACTAATATTTGTTTGCTTCTTGCTCCCTGCCAGGGTCCCAATTGTATAACACCACAGAAAGGATTCCTCAAACATAGAACATACATATTTTGTTTACCGATGCAGGGTCACAGCCAAAAATAGATCTGACAGCAGATTTGGATGATGCAAACAAATATTCTTATACTGACCCCCTAAATGTGGCTAACAATAGGAAGTTAGAAGTGCATGCACATGGGCCAGGTGGAGAGAACGTGAGAGAGAGAGAGAGAGAGAGAAGGAAGACTTGCCTGGAGCTTCAGTTGCTTAGGTGATTCAGGCTGTTTGTTGCAAAACAGACAAATGCAGATGTTAGATGCTGGGGCCATAAGCACATGGGGCACAAGCCTCAGCACCCAGTAAGGGCTGCTCGATTCCTCTCATGCGATCACCGTGGCAACACACTTCGGGGAATTAAGGCCAAAAGTGTGCGAGCGTTTGACATCTGGAGCACCACGCCTGCGAACACCTCGTCGAGCAGCACGAGGGGGTTTATTAACTGTCCATCAGCGCGTTATCGCCGTTTCGTTATGCGGTTTTGAAAAACCCCTTTTGCCACGTGCATTTCATCTCCATCGTCATGCAAGCCAACATACAGGAATTCCTAAATATCGCCTAGCTGGACATCTTACAGCCCTTGGGCAGAAGCACATTCTGTACTTGTATCATTTTGCACAGAGAGAAGCATCAGTAAGGCAGAATGAATGGCACACTGGTGAAAAATAAAGTGACTAATGTCTAACAGATATTCAGCCTTATGATTCGCAACTTTAAAATGGTTCTCTCTATCCAAGGGAATCAGTTAAGTGCCCATTTCCCAGGATGGTGCCAAGAGGAACTCTGTCCATGTGTCATCTGATCAGCGACACTGGGGCAAACTACAGAAGTACTATTTCCACATAACCCTGCAATCCATTAGCAATTAATAGAAAGCTTCGATAATATGTGATGGAGATTTCAAATGCTGGGGTTCTGCACTGACACTCAGCAGGTTAAAGGGAACCCAGCTCTGTGTATCTGCAATCTCACACGCGTCAGCGAGAGCCAAAGCAGACAGGGTACCGAGTGCAGTTAAGGCTGGCATGGCGAGGCGGGCGTCACCACTCACAGGAATGTTGTGGTCCTTGCGTCCCTTGTGCGAGGAGGCGACGTGAGCCAGGTACTGGATGACCTTCTTGGTGTTCTCGGTCTTCCCTGCACCCGACTCACCTCTGCATAGGAGGGAAGGGGAAGGATGGGGGGGACAAGCATTGAGGGGGATATTCATACAGCCAGGAGCTGACATATAGGAGCTCAAAGAACAATGAAAAATACATTAGGTCCAAAACACTGGAGAATACACAACGAATAGGCTAAACACACCACAACAAAAAGAGGCATGAAAAACCGCAAGCCGCAGGACCGTGGGATCAAACAGAGCAGTTTATCCAGTGCTCCCAGTATCCGCTGTGCTTGTTTTCACTGCAGTGCTTTTTATTCTAAGGCTGTGGTGCGGGGCAGCGGCCCAGGGCGCGGGATCGGCACTCGGGCCGCAGTAATGACAGCCCCGCGCCCCGCCAACACGTCACGGACCTCCACAGGGATATTTTGAGGAAATTCTTAAGTCGAACGTGGAGAACATTCCGGCGGCTTTACGCCGGGTGGCAATTAGCAAGCCGTGCCGAGGGCTGCCGTGACGGCCTTACCAAAAACCCTGCCTCGACCAATTCGCGCCCCGGTGCCACTGGCAGACGCCTAGACGAGAGAGGGCCAGCTGCCAACGGAGAGAAGTGGGGACGGGGGTCTGCCACAAGGGTGCCTACCAGCACTGCGCTACACAGACGTCACACGGCCGCCAGGACGGCAGACATGCCCACAGTATGAACTCTGACAAGTGGGGAGTGTGACAGCTATTAAAAAGGGGGTCACATTTCCTATTGCCAGATAGAGTCAGTCTCATGCCTCATCTGGCAGAGGGTACCAACAAGTAATGCGACATGCGAGGCTGCATGCTTTTGTTGGCAGGTTTCCTACAGAAGCTGATTTACTGTGCTGTACAACACATCACAAATTAAGATGCGATTTCTGTAGTCAGAGATTAGAACCCCAATGTGAGGATTTCTCTCATGTATAACACACACACACACACACACACACACACACACACACACACACACACGCCTGCTTCTTCCTGCCAAGGACATTGGGGCCACTTCAAGATTCTGTTGCATTTATAGACGCATGATGTGATGTCTCAGAAATGCAGAAGTGCGGTGTGACATTCACAGGTCCTCTGCAGCTTATTCACCCCGGCCATCCGAGCCAGATGCGCTGACATTTACGTTACGCGGCAGGGAAACTGCGCAGCATGACAGCAGCAGAGAGACATCTCTCACCCTAGCACCATTCACAAAGCCGCTTTCTCGCAATCCAAAAGGTTGACTAAACAACGCCCCCATGCCAAGTCAAATCCATGGACATAATCAGCTGATGAGCTGAAAATAGGACTGAACTTCTGTGCAAGTAGCGTCTTTTCCCACATTTCTAGAGCACGAAAATCCAAATTCACAGCTAACGGCATTCAGAAGTACATGTTATATAATTCAGCGCAACAGATTTGCTTGATTTGGAGAAAGCAAAGCATAGCTGCATGAATCATGCTAACCTACAGCACAAAGACCTGGTTTCCATAAAGCACCCGATCAGAATTCACTATTGGTCAGGTACACCAATGGGCACTATCAGTTTGTTCTGGCAGTATTGGTGCACACATTCAAAGATAAAACATAACATGAAATGACATGGAATTATTAAAATAAAAGCAACAGTCCAAATCAGTAGAAATCACCGTCAGCAAATAATTCCTTACTTCAAGCAAGGTCCATCTCTGGGCCGCTTCCGACACGAGGTCAGTAAACTATATAAGGTTACGGGGCTAAGGAGTTACATAGCCAGCATGCTAAAACAATACTATGCTATTAAATCTGGGCATGAAACTAATTAAAATAGTGCTTTATGGCTTGGGGTGTGGGGGCACGGGCTTGTCTTTCTTGTTCTGAGCTTATTTTCCTGTTTAGCCATGTTGTACCTGCAGATTGTCACTTTTTAAAATTTCACTGCTGTAACTCCAGGACCCCACACTGCAGCTTACTGCAACATACGGTGCACTGGAGATAAGACCGTCTGACATTAAACACGTTTGAAGGAAAAATGCAACAATATCTGAAAGGGTTTCCATGGTCATATGGAAATGTTATCGCTGGGAAATGCTGGGGTAACAGAGTATTATGAGCACAGTCACACTGCAGGAACGTCTTCCAGGCCAAGCAATATCCAAGGAATTCCGGAAAGATCTCTCTTGCGCTGTAATGTCAAAGACTTAGACAATGGCATCCACATTCCAGCAGAACAGTCTCTGCCTTAGAAATCCCCTTTTATTAAAAATTACAACATTTGGCTTTTCCAGCTAACTGACACAAGGCACAAATATGCCAATCATGTCTTTTCCTCATGCCAGCAAATCCATAAGCAGAGATAATCAGGGTTTACTTACGTGCAAAGAATGGATTGGTCCTCTCGATCTGAAATGGGAAAAAAACAACACAAAATGCCATCAATTAGTCCTCCAGTGTTTCCACAAATCCTTGTGGCTCTTATGAATCTTTATGAAGTCAATGAAATTTCTTGGAGAGAGGGAGACAGGGGAAAGAAAGGAGTGGGAAAAAAAATGTAGTTAGCGCATTTTCTTGCCAACCATGACAGCCAGAAAGAGGAGCTGTACTAAACTGTGCTTGGTAAAGGCTTTAACAATTCAGGAAAGTGCATCAAGCCAAGTCTGATAACGCTGTGGGCCATTTAGAACAATGATCTATGGTGGGTGTTAAGTAAGCAACAACATGTCCAAGGAAAGCCTTCCTTCCTTAGGAAGAAAGATGAAAAAAATGATTCTTTTAAAGATAAAACAGATGGAAGTGTAAGGTGACACAAACTGGTCTATTTAGAGATGGTGTATGTGGGAGACTTTAAAAAGGACACAAAAAATCCAAGGAAACCAGAAGAGGACCACCCCTTTGGCCCTCAGCTACATTCCTTCTAAGCAAGCGGGAATCATGGAGAGAAGTGGACAGAGTCCAAGTTGCACTGCTCTGAAATAACCCCCACAGCACCCCACCAAATTTTTATTACTCCTTCCAAAGCCCTCTATAGACAAAACTTCTTCAGATAAACAATCCATATAATCAATTATGGTTTATAGACAACAGACCGGTCTACTTTACAGTACCAGAAGATCACCACAGACAAAGTGCAGCTGCCAAAGGTATCTTCTGCCAAAGGTAGGGAGACATGAAAGCCTAACTATAGAGTTTGAGGCTTATCAGCAAGATCCCTGAAGTGACAGATACTGTCATACATGAAGATACCTGGCCGCATCATCCTAAAGGAACCACACTTATGACCAGAAGGTTGCAGATCTGAGTTATGATGAAAGCACATTAAATTCCTCCAGCGAATACACAGGTATCCTTTAACTAAGCAAGCTGCTTTAGGGACCACAAGCATAACATAGCAAACTGGTAAGCAAGCCACTAACTAGCCTTTATTTAGGAACCCTGGGAGAATTAATCAATATCTCCCATTCGCTTACTGGAACAGGCTGGAGAATTTCACAACATTCGAATTCATCTTACTGCAGTGGTTCGTGTCACCATTTTAACAGGCTTCAACCTGAACCACACGATTCCAAACGCTGCTTATCCTTTTATTGTTAGTGATAAAAATTAACTTTTGAAATGCTACCAATAAACTCGGCACATATTCAGGCTAATGACGAATACGACACACTGGAGATAACCATTGGTTGCAATGCTCCCCCACACCAAAACCAGGGGGACCAGCAGCTCCTCCGCATAAGCACTACTGTATCCTGGAGCTCACCGTGTCAAAGCCAAGACACCGGAAGCCCAACCTCTTCTTTGGGGACAGTACTGCACGTTTTATTCACTTGCCTTTTGATTCAGTCCTGCGTTTAAAAATTCAGAGGTATTATGCAACCATTTATTTTCAAATGAGTAACTTTAGGCAATGTTTCGACCTCATATGAAACCAATGAAATCAATTCTGTTGTTAATTACAGCAGACATGCATCTCATCTTACAAGCATTTGGGTGAAGCGGATAGAGCACGACAAACCAAAACGTCCCCAGATAGTGGCAGATACGATTGTCTGTCGGTGAAAAGGAATCCAACTGATAAGCGAGGGGCATTTGAAGCTTCTGGCAGAGACAACTGAAGAGCGGTGACATTAGCATGGTCTGCAGCAGAGGGTCTCAGGGACTTTTCAGTCTATCTCAGCACTTAATCACTTACGGCATTTCAAGTGCTTAAGTTAGTCTCTCCCAGGTTGACACACACACACACACACACACACACACACACACACACAAATATATATATAAAAACTATGTCATTTACTTCCAGCCAATACCAGCCTCTACTCTACTGGGAAGGGTTTCCATTAGATGCTGGAACATTGCTGCTGGGATGTGCTGCCGTTCAAGTTGGGTATTGGTGTTGGGTTATCAGGTCCCTGTCTGTGAGCTTGCGTGACCCACCCCTTCGTTACTGATCCTGAACCCAAACAATTTGACCGATACAATCATTCCACCTGCGGCTGATCAGGACAGCTGTAGCAAGGCAGACATTTGGCAAAATGACTTGTTGCAAGGATGGCGTCCTATGATGGTGTCAGGTGTTAAGTCACTGTCCGCTTTTGTACAGCTACACATTTTGCTGCTGTTTGCTTGCGTGACTCTGTGCTGCATTACTCACACATAAGCAATGGCTGCAATTTAATTACACAATTCCTCTCGTTAATAGGGAAATCCACATACTTTCGCCATTTTGTGTACTTTACTCATCCATATGGCGTAATTGGGTAGCAGAGATACACATGTATATGCAGGGGAGAGCAACTTATTCCACAGATCAGACGGTCTTCTGTCTTTCACAGAACAAACAGCACAAAGGCAGAAGAATCACCTCTCATCCCACCGCCGCCTCTCTGAGTAACAGCCTGGCCAGTTGGAGCAAAGAAAAATTTTGGTTAAAGTTATGGAAGGGTTCCTTTGAGCACACTGGGTTAAAAGTGTCGAAATGGTTTGCAAAGATTCACCAAAGAGTAGCGGCAAGCATTCCCATTAGCAGAAACCCGACAAGGAAAGAAAACTAATGACTGTTCTCATCACTATGGCTACAGGTCGCCAGAAAAATACCATATGTTCATCACAAAGCTTGTACCACCAGCAAGACTGTGTAGATTAAGAAAAGAATGACAGGTTATTTAAATATAGAAGCCTTTCTCCAGACAGAATTTACATTACTGCTCTTGGGAACATTCTACTAAACTGGCAGCAAGATAATGCAGACCTTTCCACTAATTTAAGTCTCCATCCCTCAGAATTAGTTCAATTTAGTATTTCAAAAAAAAATAAAAAATCTTTCTATGACACTATTGGTCTCTGTGCTTTAACCCCACGCAGCCCAGACAAGCTTATCACAGTCCATATCTGTGCAGCCCTCCTCGTGGTACCATGCCACAGACTATAGGAAGACCACTCAGTCTCTGCGGGGGAGAGACGACTCTGAAGGTCATATGAGAAGCTCTAATATTGGGGCAGCTGACTTCCATTTGTTTCACTGCCCTTCCCTACGCAGGAGTCAGGCATCACGAAGACCTCATGCCTCATGAGATCAAAGGACGAGACGACTGCTGCGATTTATCGCTGAGAGGATCAAGACGTGACCTCAGCCCTGTGTGAGACTAAGGGAGCCATCCCTCGACATCGTGGAGACAACGCCGTTGGCTGCCCTGCGATCCCAACTGAGCAGGCAAACTAATAAACCTGAACCACTTTCTTTTCTTCCAAAAGGCTGTACCAAAGCAGCGTTTAACAAAAAAACGCATGCTCAAGTATTGCAGAAAATCCGCGGCCAACATCCTGCAGGCATGACATAAAAGTCCAACGTCTCACACGTATTTAGAGTTGCCACCATTACCCTACTCCTTGCGAACATAATGTGAAACAAGTCATTCTCCTTAGGGCATGGCAGATGACAACTTCAAGCACAATTCACCACGTCCTTCAAGCATTCTTCTGTAAATATTTTCTCCCCCATTACGATAAATGGGCCATTCATGTGGCTCGGCTCCAGCGATCCAAGACCACGTGGGGAAGCCCTAGACCAAGCCCGGGGGGGGGGGGGGGTCCCTCAATGGCTCCCTGAACTCAAACACGGTTTTTTTTGTGTGTGTGTATGAGACAAAGAAAGCTTTGGCTTTCCTCCAGAAGATCCCATTTGTGATTCCACCAGCACAGCTAGCTCAGTGTCAATGGACCAGGCGAGGCTGGCATGGCTGCCCATTCATCCATAAAGCACTGTCGTCACAAAAGCCGCCGACTCCTGACATGGGTTGTGTCACGGGGACACGGCTGGCCGGGGGGGACAAAGCCCTTTGTCTCATTTTGTGGTGAAAGGAAGTTAAGGAACAGAATTATGCTGACGAGGCTCCTGTGAGCCAGGGCGGGAACAGGGCAGCGAGGAACATCTGTGCGAATCGTCAGGCCTGGCAGAGACCCCGGGCTCAGTCATGGGCCCCATGCAGCCAGGCAAAAAAATGCTCCGACTCGCCTGAGCATCAGCGGGCTGACTTCACTTCCTCTTTGCAGAATGACAACCTGGGCATCCATACCCCTGCTGCATAGCTGGCGAGGGCGAGGCAGATGGAAAAAAAAAACATGCTCATCTCACTGCTCGATGCCCATCAGCTCCACCTGGAGCTACCTGTGGATGGTGGCACCTCAGCCCAAAGTGGACCCACTGCCTTTACCCTGAATCACTGCTCCTATCACAAAGGAGTCTAGGAAAGTTAGCAAACTGAACTATATGTACCTCAGACCCACGAAGACATCTGCAGATTATAACTGCAGTTCGAGTATAGAGTGAATAATAATTGTATTTGTTCTCCACATCCCCTTTTCTTCAGATGACCTCACCATGTTCACAATGTCGACGGATTTATAGTTTTTCGTCAGACATAACGACATTCTCATATGCAGGGGGCCAAGTACCAGCCAGATGATGTGTAGAAGTTTTAATGTTTTACACAAGACAGACCTCAGATACACGCATATGGATTCTCTGAAATCTCTCTGCAGATGTTTAGCATGACAGTTAGGTGGAGTATTTCTACTTTCCCAGTAGAGCCATTTATCTGCCAAGCATAAGAAGCAGCAGACACAATGCAGGGAATGTGACAATGCAAGGACTGCCTGGCCACTTGGGCACACAACTGACAGGCCTGTCAGACGTTTGGGAAAGGACATCTACAAAAATAAAACACCAACCCCTTTTCAGAACCTTAAAAGTAATGAAAATGGACTGACAGTACATTGCACAGTGGGGGGGGGGGGGGGGGGGGCCATCAGGCCTATTTTGGGATCGAAACAACAGCACTAAACAGGGTTTCTGTCTTTGAGGGGCTGCGGGAGACACACTCCGCGCCTGAACAGTGAGATCATTGTGGGCCGCCGGGCCGCTGGGCCCACGCCAGATTCTGGCACAGACAGCTCACAGCGGCCTCAGGGGCAGGCCGCGAAGGCCCGACACTTCCTTTTACCTTTAAGGAGAAAGATCTGTTAACAACACGGCCACTTGGCCTGCTTTCACTTACCTCACTGACCAATAAAACCTTCAAACAAAAAGGCCGTCTACATTAGATCAGCAATCCTGTTAATCAGGTGTAGGCTTGTATTCAATCTTTTTGAAGCCAAAACCTTACAAGGACTCCTAACAGTCCGATGGTCTTGACTAACCCCCAATTGTTTCACATCTCCACCATGAGAACACGACTAACAGCATTCGACATTTAGATGTTGTTCAGGAGGATTTTCTGGGATATCCACTACATTGCAATGTCCTAATCCAATGAAAGTTCAACCCACTCAAATGATGGAGACCCAAATTTAACTAGGAAGGGTATACCAGTGTTTCCCCTACCATTATATTAGGGGGGTGCCCCCCCACCCCGAAAGTCAAGTCGATTTTTATTTAATTGTATTTTCTATATAGCCCCAGATCACAACAGAAGTCATTTAAGGTCACCTTTCCTATAGAACAGGTCTATACATCGCCCTTTTATTAAACAAACTAAATAGCCTTATGTTATATATCTTATTTACACAACGGCTTGTCAGTTTCGTCTCTACACGGCCACATGCTTACAATTCTCCTCTGCTCTCTGTATCGCGCATGGCGGAGTTCCGCCCCGATGCACACTCACAGACACGTGCGCGCACACACAGGTGAGCACACTCACCAGCGATCACGCGTCGAAAAATATGTCGCGTCAACCACCTGAAAAGCAGACAAAAATATCTGTGTTTTTAAACGCTCCCTGGGTGGTGAAGATGGCAACACTTACTAAACTAGTAGCAACACTAAAAAGAAATGTTCTGATGTTTAGTTCAGTTGTTATATTGACTGCTGTCATTAAAAAAAAAAAAAAAAAAAAAAAAAAAAAAAAAAAAAAAAAAAAAAAAACACATGAACACCATGAATCCTGTCGGTGTCTGTCAGCCCCCCCCCCAAAGCTGTAAACCTGTATACTATGTTTTATTCCTGAGCATGGCTGTTATGGAGAGCTACATGCACAAAAACATTTCCCCACTGGGCCACTTTACCATCATTTCCTTAGACACACCCCAACACCGGAGCCCCTAGGCAGGCAATGAGAGAAAGCAGACAGGAAGCAGAGTGTGTGGGTTCCACGCCTCACCGTGCGAGAGCAGCACACCGCCAGAGCTGTTCTTGCTGTACTCCAGGTATTTCCTGGCCAGAAGCCTTAAACACCTGATCCAAACCGATACACACACTCTGGGAAAGCAGTGATAACACAGATTAACCATCCCACTCCCAATCCCAGAGTAAATTTTTAACTGGAGGGCAGGATGGGAAGCCAAGAAAAGTTTGCTCTTAGAATATGCTGCAATGCTGCAAGTTAAACCATATTAGCCATTCCAAAAAGATGACACTAAAGAAGTTTGACAGTAATAAACCAAAACTTCTGGCTGAAAAAAAAAAAATATAAATATAATTTTCCCCAGTTTTTCCGAATTTTCTTCAAAAGCCATCGTGTTACCTAGTAATGCACTGATGTGGAAATTCTAATATATTTTTCTCTATTACTCCCAAAACCAATAACTGACTAACATCTGAACTTCACAAATCAGCAGTGAAACTGCTGTCGGTGACGTTACTCCTTAAGATTTCATGAACATGTGTAGCAACCACATCATAAAAGGCAGGCAGTGAGAGCCCACATTAGCGCTGACTTGGGAGACCATAGCGAGGTTTTAAGTGGTGGATGAGCCAACGAAATCCCCCGTCCTCCACTACGGAAAATGGCTGATTGTCCAATGCAATCATCATCTCCATTATTTTAGCAATTATGACTAACTCTGGTGCTGCTAACTTTGAATACTGACTAAAGTCTAAACATCTACCAGCCAGATCTATCAAGACTGATGGATCACACCAGTGTCTTGATTTTTAAGCATCGGTCAATATCGATGTTAACCAATAAATCACACGTCTCCAGTGTCAACGCAATAAAAATATGCAGAATGGTAAATGAACCTTACATGCAACATACAGACACACTAACGGGTTAGAGTGTGGTGTTGGATATTACTACATGTAGGAGTCTTACTTGATTGCGTAATGGTCTGGAATTCTGGAGTAGAACAGCAACTACCACAATTCCAAAACTGCCACACGTCTTTCTATCGTGTCCTATTAACTCTTCTAGCACTCACATTAATCTTGCCTAAGGGGGGTGCGGGTATAATGATGCTGAATGGCAACTCCTCCGGCAAGCAAGAAATATTGAATTGGGGCTAAAGCTTTAAAAACAGACCAATCTTTTTGTTGCTCAGCATAGCAGAAATCCAGTTCCACAAAACAGCCTTTAGTCATGCCAAATCCCATGGGCCTCCCTTGCGGGGGGGGGGGGTCTCTCAGCAGGAACACTGGGGTCCATATCACACTGATTTGGCATTAATCATTTAGCCCCCCCCCTCCCCCCAGCCACCGCACTCATTCCACACATTCCAAACTACCGCTTTTGCCAACACCACCCCCCCTATTCCTGGGCCTTTTGTGTGTGTGTGGGGAGCAAGTAAGACACCAAGGCTTCCTCACTATACAGCGTCTCCAGCCTCCCCGACGCTCACCTGGCAACTACCATAAAGAACCAACAACCAGGGTGAAGGCAGAGCATTCACAGCTTAGGAGGACGAAGAGCCAGACCAACAACCGAATAAAAACATGATAAACAAATTAAGCTTGATAATGCTTTAAAAATGTTTTGGAGGGCCAGTAAATACAGAGCCCC
>JAODJU010000095.1:8252619-8294661 GCA_026776725.1 Gnathonemus echidnorhynchus
TGGCCGATACCCGATCCGTCAAATAGGTCTGGATCGGCGCCGGTACCGATCCGAATATCGGTATCGGTGCATCTCTAGTTTAGACCACACACACTTTAGTGCAACTGTAAACTTTACAACAGGGAAGCATCAACTGGCACATTTTAGAATATATAGGAGTAAAGGTAATCTGAGGAGCAGGACACACACACACACACAAAAACAATCTATTTGCTTGATAAGGATTGCTGAAAAGCCCTACCACCACATCTGCGGCAAAACTGAAGACAGCTGAAGGATCTGAAGTTTAAAAAGAGCAATCATGATGATTTAATTAATGGCGACAGGATGGAGCCACGAATAGCTTCCTCACAGCAGAAGTTGTTCAGCCACGCAGCAGAACACTGAGAGCACGGTTTAACCGAAACAAGCTGAAGGCGCCCCTGGGACAGGCTGAAACACTGCTGAAGAACTGGATACATCCCCGTTACTTTGGAATAAGACTTAATGCCAGTTAAGCTTCTCTTATGCTGCTGGCGACCTCACCAGGTGTATCCAATATCGGGGAGATGAGAGGAACGGGTACGTTTGAGGACATTCAGCTCTACTGCTGTTTGTCAACAACTATTTCTGTTCAGCAAATTTATTAGTGAAGGTATATATCAGTGGGAACACCAGGAATAAGCTGCGTTTTGCATTTTCAAAGTTTTTATATATATATATATATTATATATATATAAAAAAAAATACACTGACACACCAACAATGACTTGCATTCATGCAGGGATCTAGAGTATCATCACGAGGTCATAGCATCCCGCAGATGAGCATTACACCTCTGTCAGGAAAGTCTGGCTGCTGGCCTAGGGGAGTCCTCGTCCTGGCGATGCCCCTCTAACGGAGCTGCCTCACAGCACCACGTACCACGTACCACGTCCCATTTAAAGCCCCGGGCCAGCAGAGGCTGAGAATGGCCAGGAAGCAAAGCATCCGCACTACAAAAAGCCTAATGAAATCATCAGCACATGGAGTAAAGGAAAAGGCCGGGCGGCGCCCTCTTGGGAGAGAGCACACACTCCCACACGGCCACAGCTAAAGGGATTACACGTCCCGTCTCGCCTCGTGACCGGTTCAGCCTTGCCGGGCCTGACGAGGGCTAAGTGCATGGCGGCGGTACAGCGACTCGATGAAAAAAGCAGAGCCTACAGAATGCGTCTCCTGAAGTATGTGCTGACCTCCTTACAAAATCCCTCTCACTGCCCTTCGTCCATTTTGCAGACTTAGAGACACCATACTGCTGGTTTGCGATCATCAAGAATGCATTAACTAAGCCCTGTACACCACCCTCCCCCTTTGTTAATCCATGGAGGGATGCAATTTGAGGCGTTGTGGCTTTTTTGGATTCGGAGGACGGATGGGAGGGGCACGGGATAACTGCTCCGGGGCTCGGCCCGGCTCGCGAGACGGAGATCACACGTGTCGCTGCTGGCGAGCCGGAAACCTCATCGGCTGGCGCCGACTGGCAGCAGGTCCCAAGTCGGGGACGGGCTGTTTATCTTCTCCCCGGGACGCCGCTGTGCTGCCGATTCCTGGCGGCTCAGCCGCCATCTGGCACGACCCGAATGAGGCGAGTCGGCTGTGGAACGTTGGCTGGAATAGCGAGGGAGGTGAGAGGGCGGAGAGGCCTGAAGACCTTAGCGTCAGCGCGGGAAAAAAAAAAGGCCATTTCCCCAGTCAGTCATTTGCCAATTAGGGGACAAATTAGAATTTAATTTATCACTGCAGAAAAGGGACCATTTCTATTTGCCCTGCTGAAGCCTCAGACAGATGCCCAAAACCAGCGATTCCTTTGAGTCTTAGTAGAGGGCATTAAGGACGCGTAGCCAGCTGAGACCGGACACGTGCTGGGTTATTATTCAGACTTAGTACCTAGCAGAGACATTCCAAGAACTGAATCGCTTGAGTTCAGTACCATCAGATAACAATATGAAGGCATGAGCTTTATTTATGAACTCCGAAAAATCAGCACCACTCAGCAGAAAGTTAAGTCATTAAATAACACAAAACCAAATTAAGATGGATAGCAAATGATCAGAACTGGTGTTAAACATCTGCCTGAATGACAAACCACTTTCATTCTGCGAGGAGTTCCTCGTAAGACACATGGCTTCATGGGGAGGATAAAAGCTGGCTGGCTCCGTAATGGACTCGCACCGGTTTATCAGTCAGCGCCACCAGCCGAACGGAGCAGGTCAGCCGCACCATGTAAAGACACCCTTCCCCTCCCTGGCGACACAGAAGCGACTGATCTTACTGGGAAGCACATTTAGAGCTGATCTATTCAACGGCTGGGAGGGTGGGGGTTGGGGGAGGGGCTTCTAAAGGACTGCTATGCTTTACAATCCTCCCTCCCTTCTATGGGGACCTGGCGGGTCAGAGATCAGGCAGAGATCAGTCTGGCTCCGGGGGCTAAAACGCCAACAGGAAGCACCTTCTGTGGCCCTGGAAGAAACTGATGCTAAAGATCCAAAGGAACTTCAGATGCAGTGAAGTAGCAGTTCACTTCGTAGAAGATCCCCTAGAATGACATGCATTACATTACACACCCCCTCCCAACAACAGCAACTTCCCCAGAGTAAAATGGTGAAAACAAAGGGAGAGGACTTTTTTTTTTTTTTTTTTAAACAGCTGTACTGTTCTCAGCCCCAAGGCCGTGTGTGTGTGTGTGCGCGTGTGTTATAACAGCAGCGAGCCAGCGAGCAAGAACCTTAAAGCATTCTCTGAGAGCAGGGTGGAAACAGCAGGAGACTCTCTCAAAGCTCCTGAATCTGCCCCGGAGCCAACCCCTGGGGGGGGCGAGATTTAAATTTCTGCAATGTTTAAGAAGCCATGAAACAGATTTTAGCGCAGAATTACAGGTCAGGCCCCACATTTCCACAGACAGACAAACACACAGCTCAAAAACTCATTTACAACTGGTATCAGCCTTGATATTTCTCTTTTAAAACAAAGTCTGGAGTTGAATAAAAGGGAAAATTACTGGTTGGCTCTGCATGCTTGGTGGACAGAGATTTATAGTCACGGCAAAAAGGGCCACAGGGACACACTGTACCCCAGGGGGAGGCGAGGGCCTCCGGGCGGCTGCACGCCATTGTCCACTAATGACCATGGAGGCTGCCCACACGCGGACCAGTGCTCGGGGGCCCATCTCTGGGCAAAAATGACCTCATTCCTCGACTACGTGTCGAGACGGGGGTGGGTTGGTGGCAGTGCTGGGGGAAGGCTGACCTACCCAGTACGATCTGAATGTGGAAATGGTTGCCTTACATCTCCTCGCCGACCACTCAGTCACATGACACCGTCTGGCCAATGAGGAGGAAGAGACCAGGCCCATCATTACTCACATTTAGCACACTGTTATAGAGGCCAGCAAAAGGGAGGAAAAGCCCCCACAGACAGGGGAGGGACTCCCGCCCTACACTGAATCACTTCAGATCCCCACATTCATTTCACAGCCAGCCCTGCAGTAAATCTCTCAAGGCAGGAACTGGGGGGCTCCTTTTGGGGTGGGCTGGCGGGGGTACTGTCAGTATCCGGACAAGTTCCCTCCCAGACAAAGCGCTTACATAGTCCCCCCCCCCCCCCAGCTTCCGGCAGCCGTACAGGCAGCAGAGCACCCTGCTGAAGTGGCTGGCAAGGCCTCTCGAGAAGCCAGCATCACGACCGTCTCAAGTTATAATGGATCAGCTCTACGAGGATCCCAGAGAAGGAACGGAGCGAGAGGGAGAGGAGATACAGGAAGGAGAGCCAGACACCCATCAGCCACAGGGCTGGCTGACAAACTTCACCTTTCTTTTAGCTTTAGCATCGCAGCAGATACGCCAGCATGACTGACAGCGTGTCGAACATACTGCCTTCTCTGCTAAAACACACCCTCAGCTTCTGTATTTGCTTCAGGATGCCCTTAAAAGGTTAATTTGGAAAAGCAGAGCACGCTGCTGGTATTTAAGAGATCAGGGATAGTGAAACAGCCATGTTTAATCTGAACCGCAGTTTTAAGAGTTAATATTAGCCTGACATTTTACCATCTTAAAGCACATAAATGACCCATCTGACGGAAATGACCCACTTATTCACGCACCTCATTTAAGGCTAAGTATTATTAATCTTGTTAAATAAAGTAAAGCCATCATTACAGAGGTGCAGAAGATCAAGCGCTAAATGCACCCATAAACAAGTTAACCACAAACTGCTGCCGCAGTGACTATGGTTCTTGGTAAACTGGCCAAATCAGACCAGTCACAAGGAAACACAATCTCACAGGGATGGGCAAGAAAATGCCAGATCCCCAAAAGGAATCTCATGGGCCCCGACTGGCAACGCAGACTGGATCGGCCTCAGTCTCTGGAGTGGGCAGCTTCAGATTCAGATGGAAAACTAGCTGACCGGCAGCAACAGCAAAACAATGCCAACGAATGTCTTCACCTAAACGAGTTGAACCAGGAAGGCTTGACCTTAGGGTTCCTTAACTAGCTTCTAGAACAAAGGCTGATCTCCTCCCCAATAAATATAGGGATACACATAAAGAGTCCTAAGCGACTAGATCCCAAGGGTCTTCGAGGGCTGAGTTTCAGGTTCATAGCTCACTCATCACAATTCTTCCTGGGGGTCAGAGTACAGACCTCAGATCTCTTGGGGGGGGGGGGGTGTACAACAGACACAAAGCACCCTTTGCTCATTCTCTCACCTTCCACAGATAACTCCCCTTTCACAACACTGCTGGTGGATTAATCTCTCTCTCAAAAGCAAGAGTACTCGCCATTCCTTGGTAGCAGCAGCAGCATCCATCAGGCCCCTCTCTCCTCCCATGACGCGAGACGGTCCATGTTTCTCAGAGCCAGTTAACAAAGGATCTCCGCTCCCCCCCCCCCGACAGGAGTGGACGCCTTAATAAGGCGCTGAAGGTGAAATTGGATATGCCAGACTAGAGGGAGGTTTGCGTTTGGGAATCATACTCGGCCTGGCCTTCCGTCAGCATCTCTCACATTCATCTGAGCAGCACCCGGGCATTAACGAGCTCGGCTTTGCGTGGCCCCCCCCCATCCCGCTACCTGTGAATAATGATGAAGACAGTTTGTTTTTCCCACGCCACACGTGTGCCGTATGCCAGGGCCCAGCTTAGCAGGCAGCCCGCTCCCCCTCTTACCAAAGCCCATTATCAAAGCTCCCCCTGTTTCTGCAAGGCCCACGGTGCCAACAGCTCACTTTATCATTGCACGTATTGAAAAAACACAGGATCTCCTTAAGGTGCCATTTCATACACAGCAAATTCAACCTTTGTTTTTGGCCTGCATTGTATCAGAGGCAATTGCAATGTATCCCTTCATTCATTCGGTGCCAACATCATTTATATAACAAGCTACACACAGATACCCCACACTGGTGGCTGTGTTACTCCACCTCAGCTATTGAGCACTTAAGCATCAGAGCAGAACTATCCAGCAGTAAAAGATCCTGAAAACTCTGCTCCACAGAAACACCATACACATTAAAAATTCTCATATGCTACAAAGTCAGGTGACCGGCAAGATAACATGTGCTGCTGATAAGCGGGAGCTCTGTACTGCTATCAGACGCCAATTTATACCCTCGTGTTTATTCATCTGTCAATATGATGGAAATGTTTTTGATTCCATTTTCAAAACATGCCTTTATTTTGGTCTCCCATCACCAGTACTCAAGGTGACATACTGTCAACAGAACTTTATTGAAAAGCATTTAACGGTGTCTATGAATTCATGAACTTTATAACTGTAAACCGCAGATATCCAATTCCCAACATTAAGAGAGCCATAAATTGTAACAAAAAAAAGCAGCTGTAATTAATGTTTATACACTGAAGCACATTCACTTCTAAGGTTTTATACGGATTTTCTGAATGTGGTGTGCTGCCGAAAATAATTACAATATCAGCTACCATCTAAAAATGCAATTCTAGTGTCCAACAAAGAAATAAATATTATTTTTCCCCCATCAGAATTCAACTCTTAGCTCAGGAAGGAAAGGCAGACGTCACATTTATGCCAGAGAAGAATTTTAAACCTGCAACACTAGTGCCAGCGACCTCAGCCCGATTTTGAGATGTTACAGAACAACAGCGGAAAAAGAGATTCATTAATAGGCAATAAATCAAGCGGCTCCACCAAGCCTGGCTTCATATCACAGGTATCATTGGCGTAACACAACATTGGGGCAGCTCTAAATCATGTTATTATCTCGACAGCCTAATATTTTAACAAGCGCGGGATATTCCTGCTGCGGCTTTGATACGACACTTTACCCATAATGCAACTATTCACATGAGCAAAAGGAACAACGACATTGGGCCGTTAGTGTTAACCTGACACCTCAGGGGAACAAGTGACTATGATGATCTTTGGGATGTTCAGAACCAGGAACTGCAAGTAAAGGGGGATAATTCAATGCTTTAAGACAACATCTTTTCACTCTATTCCAAAAGGTGGAAGTCACTTTTGTCAATGTGTGACCTGAGATGAAGACTAAGTTTGAGCACCCCCCATAGTCTTACCAGTGTCTCCCATGAATATTCCAACCTAATATGAATATTCCAACCCGATTTAATGACCAACATCAATAACGAAGCTCACAATACTGAATTAAGCCTGACCCGCCACATGCAGGGTCCACATGAATCCCACTGACACACAACAGCTGCGCTCCTGAGGTTGGCTTGACAATGGAGAGAAAGAAAGGAACAGACGTTCAGGTAAACACACGAGGGAGAGGAAAAGCAGACGCAGACCTACCTTGGAGCATGCATCTGTAGGCAGACTCCGAGATGGCGTAGATGTGGGGGGGCATCTCATGGCGCTTCTTGCCCCTGTACATCTCGATAATGTTCTCGGAGTAGATGGGCAGGTTTTTGTAAGGGTTTATGACCACGCAGAAGAGGCCAGAGTAGGTCTGAAAGAGGAAGACGGTGACAAGCAGCCCCAGTTACCAATGATTCCAAACAAATAAAATACATGAACTAGGTTGCTCTTCTTTTCATGATTTATTACTCAACAGAATCTCCCCCAATCATAGTATTACCTTCGCATAAAGGCAGAGAAACACACACACAGGTTACATATAATCAGACTGTCATCCTTATGATGAGGTTATGCAAATACTGTAACAGATGGTGTACAGAGCTTTATACACTGATTATTAGAAGTTCACTTTCCCTGGAGACCATTGTACCCCCTGAAAGGAACAAAACTATTGAGCAACTCTTAGGACAGTGTTGTCTTTCCAGAAGGGGAAATACTCATTTGTAAAATTAAAATTCAAGAGACTTAACTATTTAATGGATCTAAACAAATTGATTTAGTTGAAGAGGTTTAACCAATTGAAGCACAGAGTTCAGGCAAGTACCAGTAAAGCACCCTGCTTCATTCCCCAGATCTGGGCGTGTAAAGCACAGACCGAAAGCATCTGCTGGCAGTAACCACAGAGCCTCATAAACCGTCAAGCTCACGGGGAGGGTGAAGATAGCAGAGCAGACAGAGCTGGGGGGGGGGGGGAGCAGGCTGCGAGCTGGAGAGACAGGAGACGAGGCCAGGCGGGAGTTATCAAAACCCGCCTAACGAAGGCTTTGACCTTGGAGGAGTCTCCCATTTTGCAAGAGGACTTCGTGAAGCGCTTGTTATCGCAGCCGGGCAGGGCTGGCAGTGGAACACCAACACACCCCCTCCAGCACACACACTGGAACGGCTGCAGTCCACCGGGAGCCACAGGATCGGCCCGCTCAAGCACCGCCACCATGTTTCATCTCCCGCAGAACGGCAGCGCGTGGTTCCTTATCCCTGATCACTGTAGCTCTGCTCCGGCGGAACCAAGCCAGGAAAACACCAACAGTCCACAGCACAAGATTTTCCCCTGGGGCTCATGACCTTAGGCAGCACCACCCATCGTCACATCTGACCAGATATGCAATTCAAGACAAGCTGGGAGGTGGCAGGACAAAAAAGATAAACCCCATTCGCGAGACACACGTGGATAGCCTAATTCAAATTAACTTTGTACATGCGTGTTGGTCAGTGATAGGTTAATACGGTACTGTGAAGCCACTCTATTGGTTGAAACTAGGCAATAGGGAGGAGCCGAGTCAAAGGTCCAATCATTGCCCCTTGAGTGAGCTATGCTGGAGACCACTAGTTCTGGTTCCAAGCTCAGGCTGGTGGGAGGGTGGTGTCAAAGGAGCAACCTAACCCAGTAACTTAAGTGAAGCAATAACAGTTGAATGGATGAGTTTTTTTTTGCGGGGGGGAGAGACTGTAAAGACTCCACAAAGACAGTCAAGACACCGGTCTTCAATCACAGCCTGAAGGAACAAGCTACAATTCTGGCTTGTGCTCCAGGACTTGCAATGCGAGAACTACCCCCTGCTGTATAAGTCAGCACAGGAGAATGGAATTTAAGATGGAGAGCCATGGTACAGACACAGCGGCTTTTCACTCTCAGGAGTGACTTACTGTGGTCATAGTTACTTTTTAATCTTTCCCCCAGCAAAAACTTTTATCCAAAGTGATGTACATTTTTCAGCACGTGGGGTCAGACATTAGGCAGCGGACTGGGATTTGAACTGGTGACCTTCTGATCATAGGCACAGCCTCCTAACCCGATGCGCCACACACCGCCCTAGGGGCAGAAAATAAAACAAAAAAAATGCAGCCACAGTTACACATCCACTAAGCTCCCTCTTCCCAAAAGACCCCGACCGTGATGAAATGGGACAGATCAGCAGACGGCTGGCTCACCACACAGACCCCCGACGGCATGGAATGCACTCTGAGCTGGCCGGCAGCCAATGGCGACTCCCATCTGCAAAGGCCACCACAGGGGGGCCGTTGTCCCGTACCCTGTCTGGACGACCCGGGGAGCGATCCCCAGTGTCAGCTCTGCGGCCGCGACACGGATGTCGCGGGTCACACAGGCTTTCCGGCGAGTCTCCGCCTCCCCTGCTGCCGCCGGCCCCAGGGAACTCGGACCGTTAGATTACAGGCTAAAAGAGGCCCCAGGAGAAGCTGCCAGGTAGGAGAGCGCCACTCCAGTGAGGCCGTCTCTAAGAGGGCAGGCCTGCGGAACACAGGCCACTGCTAATGAGGCTCCGTGGCATCCCAGCTCAACACCAACACCAGTTAATCCCACCCACCACTTCCCTGTGCGCAAAGGACATCCAGCTCCCTTCCTATCCCGAAAAACTACACTGATGTCCTGGAAAAAGCCACAGCCCCTGCAATTCAAACTCCATTCAGCAGCTAATTACGAACTGACCCCACCCTAGTATAAATACGACCTGCCGCAGTGCGGCCTGGATACGGAGAACGGCCTGCCTATGTCGCGAGAGTGTCTCCAGTGTCAAGCTGTTCCGGCTGCGGCCTACAGTGGGCCCCCATCCCACAAGTCCTTTAAAACAAAGAACCTTACACCTCTCCGCCATGCTTCACCCTGTGAGGGAATCCCTCAGACATCCTCCGATGACGGGATTCCGCATTCGGCCAAAGCCCGATGACGGCAGGTCGGAAAGACCACAGCATGTGTCTGGGGCTGGTGCAGCCACGCTCCGGCGAAACGAGACCCGCGGGTCGGCGTGGGATATGCGCGCCTGCTCCCGGAGGGCGGGGGCAGTCCGGAATGCAGCAGCTGAAACACACGCCCTCCCCGCCTGTCCCGTGTCGTCACTGGGATTTGGGATCCTGCTCAGAGCAATACACTGGAAAAAACGCAGTTCCCTGCCATTCAGAAAGCAGCCCCCTTTCAGATCACTGCTAAAGGTCAGCTGCACCAATCAGCTCAGGCCCTTGACCCTGATCTCCCAGTAACACCCTCACTTTTCACTCATTAGTACCAGTCTTGCTTTCTCTCCGCAGACAAATATTCTGAAGAGGAACCCAGGAACTTTTAAAGCTCTTTAAGGAAAGAATGAAGAAAAAAAAAAAAAAAGGAAGATTCACCTAACCAGCACAAAGAATCTGCAACCTTCTTCTATTAATAATCCAGTGGAATTTATATTAATGATCTGGATTTCCCTGCAGAAAATTTTAAATGTTTAAGCTAGCTTCGTCTCATCTGGCTCCACCAATCATCAGTGATTTCCAGTAACAGACTGCAAGGTCATGGTTATAGAGTTATGCAGCCAGCTGCCTGAGCTGCACAGCAGATGTCAGCCACGAAGGCCACAGTTTGCTGCGGGGCTTCACAACCAGGTGAGGGAGGATTGTGGCATGGAATCCTAACAGAGGGCAGAAGGCAGGTCAAGCGGGTCAACGGGGAGGCGGCACAAAACAGGAAATGGTAGCTAGCTGGGAGGGGCAATATAACCTGAGCAGGTACTACTCAGACCACACTTGAATTATTCTGAACTACCTTATATGGTATTTTATGAATAATAATACTTTGCAATTAAACCGCAGTCCATTCTGTCGTAAATTACCTTATCAACCACTATCATCTGTTAAAAACAAAATACGGGTTAGAAACAGAAGCCAATTCGATCCCTCTGCCAAGTTCATATTAACAGTCATTCCAGCTTGTATTTAGAGGAGTCTGCGCTGGGGCCACGGCGGAACCATGACAACGCCGTACTTTTTTTTTTTTTTTTTTTTTGACAACGCCGTACTTGCAGAGAAAAGCAGAGAGCAAGATCATACCGAGCGGAGCAATAAAGCCCAGCAGAGCGGAAAAATTCAATGGTTTCCAACGGTCACCCCATCACATCACGAGAAAACGCCAAAAAGATGAAGGCTTTCATGGAGCGGGTCTAAATATAAGCACATAAAAGTTCTCATAATCATATAAGCGGTGCGTTATATTAGGCATGTCCAGAAGAATATTACGGGAGATAAAACTCTCCAAAGCCACCAAAAACCCAGAGTTTGCCTACTCCTAACTGCCCAAAAAGAGCCTTAACTTCCCGTGAAAGTAGACCACAGTCATGATTTTTTTTTTTATGAATCAGGAAACCATTAATGAGTTTGAGCGTCTGATTTATTGCAAAAAGCCAAAGTAGCTATGCCAGTATGTGACAAATATTCCTCAACAAAACAAGCCAACATCATCCATTCATCTAATTCAGTCTGTGAGACCATCAGCCTTTCAGCATCTAAACATACCTACAGGAACCCTTCCACCGCCCTATAAAAGGTATGAATTTCAAGGGAAATATCTGCTTTGACATTGCCCCTCCCTGGGTTAGGGTGGGGGCAGGTACTGGCCTGGTACAGATCCAAAGCTAATCACATCTCCCCTGCTTCCATGCAAGCCCACATCAGCCAGACTTGCTGTCTTCACTGGGAAACAAACAGGTTCCCACAACCATCATAAGCATACACAAAATTTTCTATGGGCTTTAACTCCCATTAAGCTTAAATAGGTGTTTAAATAGATCACAAGGGGAAGGGGACATACTAGGGTGACCAAGTCATTCTGCCTAAAATGGCATCAAGCCCGAAGCCTAAAAGCATGACCCAGTCAGGGACAGCCTTGTCACAATGTGGCAGCCAGCCCATGACTCAGCGCAGTCCTCAACAGCCAGGTCCCTCAAAGAGATCTGATGCGGGGGGGGGGGCAAGCAGTGACACCAAAGTCCAGGGGCGGGCGTCCCTCACACTGGGTGCAGGACGTTACGAGCCACAGCATCACACCCTGCTGCTCCAACAGACCCCCCAACCCCCAAACCCCCTCACTCATTTCATTTAAATTAATTAACAATTAAGAAATGTGCAGAGCATGGGAGATCTCATGGCTCCAACCAAAAGTATTTTTATAGGGGATGAGAAAGAGTAAGATCTGGAAAACATTAAAAGTCAAGATTACGTCAGGGCTACTCTTTTTAAAATGTCTAACAGCTTCACCAACTAAAACAGTAAATGCCTCATGATTCAAGGCTCAAGCTTGACAGTCCCATATCCTGCCAAAGGGGGGGGGAGAGAACCACAGAAATAGCTCAAGTTGCAGCAATCTCCTAGCACACCAAGAACAGTCTCAGCTGACGACCAACCCAAATACTATTCTGGTAATACACGTCACAAACTAGGTCAAGGTCACAGCAGAGACGTATTCAACGTGACATTTTTTTGGTTGAAGAATTAATTTCCTGACCACAGTTTGACCACACTGAGGGCATCCTACTAATAAACGTAGCGTAGCACAACGAGTCCACCCACCCCATCCTAAAAAAAACGACCTCAAGTTAATTAGCAGGTCATGAGAATGTTGAAGTACGGCAATTCCGATGCAAAACGGGAGAAGAGAAAAGATCCTTTGGAGGATTGTGCAGAAACACTATCGAAAGGACGGTGAGGGGACTGTTCACTGGCATTCCTGCCGTGACCCTCCGCGTTTTAACGGGGTCCGCTACACGGGAGCCAAGCGCCGCTCCAATAGCAAGGTCACCGGCTGAAACTCAGCCCATTATGGTGAAAGTCCAGATGAATGACGACAAACAAAACAGACAAAGCAGCAGGGGGGGTGTGGGAGAGGTACAACTACTCAACTCTAATTCCAGACCCTTGAAGCATCTCTTGTTCAGCCATAAACAAGGAGGAAGGGGAGAAATAGCTTCACAATAATTCAAGGAACATGGACACTAAGGACCGCATAAGCCTTTGGTAAATGCGGTCTGATCCTGTCAAACACGCAAGGGTGGAGAACTCACATAGATCAGTCCAGAATAGTAGCGGTCCTTCAGGTTGTGCAGCACGGAGGCCTCGTTCAGGCAGGTCAGCTCCGCCATGTCCTCCACCTTGCTGAACTTGGGAGGGTTCATCTTCTGGATGTCGTCCTTGTTGACCAAAGCCTTCTTGCCGTTCTCTGCTAGCTCCACCAGCACTTCATCCCCCCGCTCCTCCTGCAAGCTGGCCGCCTCAAAACCATGCCGCTCCGACGGAACCCACACCAGCTTCTTGGCTGTCCAGTCGGCCTGCGTGGCCGGGTTATAGACCACAGCGCGGTCCACAAACAGGTACCGCTCCGGGTCCTCCTGTCCACTCCGCTGAGCCATCTCTGAACCCCAGAACAAAGCAAGACGCCTGGAGTTTGGGGGAGGAAAAATGGCAAGTGTTAATTCCCTGATATTTGATGAACAATTCACATACCAAAATGCCCTTAAAATGGCCATGGGGTACAGCAATCGTCAAAATTTATAGGATCTGGGAAGCATTTTTCCCATGGCAGTAGAATCACTTCCTGGGCTACTATAGGGGTCAAGCAGACAAAAGGGTGCTTTTGATGGCCCAATTAGATACACCTTGCTTCTTCAATCTTATCAATTGGATGAAGAATCTAGAGTTGATGTACTGGAAGTATGTACGGTGTCATCCAACTGACATACTGCAGTCATTTCCCAGACAATGTCACTGCCTTTAAGATATATTCCTTTAAAAATAAAGACTTTAGGAGAAAATAATGCATTCCACACATTAGGAGAGAAAAAGGTGTCCACTGCACTATTTCAGTGGATGTTTATCATGGCAATCACCCAGCTCTGAAGGATGGGGGGGGGGCTGCAGATTCCAACTGTATTAGAACATTTGATTGCTTCACTACAGCACATAAAATTGTCTAATGGGTTAATTATTTGCTTGGTGGGCATATTCATTCAGCGCAAACTTCAGCAGATACCACTGCAGTTTTCTTTTTAACTCCTGGCCAGTTGCGTGGACAGTGGTTTAGACTGGCGCAGCCTGGTTATAGGCAGTCTGAACCATACAAGCCAACTGCTCAGCGTCCTACACAGTGGGTGGGTGGTTTGTTATGACAGAGCATAGTTTAATTATTATGATTCCTGGACAGATCTGTCAGACTTTCAGGATTCCTCTCAAAGTTAGATGGGGGGGGGGGGGGGGCCCAAGTCCCCCCCCATTTCCCCATATGCCTTTGACAGTGCCCGGGGGAAATCCGCAATCACTTCAGGAAGTCCATCACACTCATCAATGAATCAACTGAAGGTTCATTAAGTTGGCATATTAGTCAATGACCCCAATTAAAAGGGGGGAAAAATCAGGCCGTTTTAAGAAGGTTGTGTGGATGCAGACAGCTCACCAAGGCTGTGATCTTCATCAGCACAAACCTCATTAGACCGATTCACAAACACAAACTACCATGTTATTTCTAGTGGTTCAGGGAGCCATATTACACATAAGCAACCTTGTAAACCCAGTATGAAATGTTTTGACAGAAGCATTCACTATTCTGATGCTGAGCTCTCTATTAAGTTTCAGTTATCCTTAAAAAAAAAAAAAGTTTTATTCCTCAAACTAACAGCGAATAAATCTAAAACCACACTACAGCTTGACAAAGTACAACATGTCGTGGTCGGGGTTTTACATATTTCTGGTCCATGCGGCGCCTAACACCTGTTCACACTTTGGAGAAGAATCCCAACCAGTAATGTCCGCCCACAGCCGACATAACGGCTGCAAATTAAGTTAAATTTTCTCTCCAGTCAGTTACAGATTGCAACCTAAAACTGCAATTCTGATTACGAGCGACGGCCTGAAGCGCTTCAGCGCGGTTATAATGTAACATCAATCATGATCAATATCAAACTCAGCATGGCGCCAGCGGATGCCCCCGATCTGACCACCGCTTGCTCGCCAGGGAACCCCATAATCGCATCCCCAGTACCAAACGGTGGCCTTTTTCCACCAATGAGGATATAGCCTTTTGGACCACCTCTCAATGCCGCGTACATGTGGTGCGGGGAGCTGGAGGAGAAAATGGAAATTAACGTCTTAACTCTAAGGTCATCCGTACACACATTTTCAGCGCTGAAATAAATGTTACCGTTACAGGAAAGACGTCCTGCCGAATAATCCATGCGGCTCAACGTCCATTTGAGCAGCTAAAGCCTGAGCTGTGGGATCATTTAAAGCTATTCTCACTTTTTACATTTTTAATTGTACACCATGTGGTCATTCCTCATCGTCTTATTACCACTGGTGACACATTTGTCCTCCTTAAACCACGAGGCATCGGATCTGGAAGGATGTGGGGATTAATCCGTCGTTCCTGGGTTTCAGGACCATCTGAACCGGCACAGCATTGGTTCCTAAAAAAAGTGGGTCGGCGACCTAGACGCGGAGCCGGCAGTGCGGCTTTAAGCGGCGGGCTTGATGCTGGACGGACTCGGGGCGCCCGAGCGACGGGCGCTTATATCATGCCGGCCTCATGAAATCATACCCGCCCAGCCGATGCGGCTATTAGAAAGCCCAAAAGAGCCGCCGATCGCCATCTGCATTTCAGATGATTAGGAATAAAAGGACCGTACGGTCTTGTTCACTCTTCTACCATAGAAAAAAATTGCATGCAAGTTATTTACCTAATATTTAACGGCCTTCATCCTTAAGTCCACCCAGCCACGAATAGACCGTCGCGTTAGTTACAGACAAAGAGCAGGTCGGGTTTATAAGAGCGCATAAATAAGGTTAAATGTATCAGGAGCTTCTTGTTCCCTGGAGGAAAGGATACGGCGGTAAGACTCAGCTAAGTTACGTAGTCACGAGTGCGATGGGGCATGTAGGAGGCTGAAGGTTAAGAGCAAATTCACATGATGGGGGGGAATTATCCCGAAACACGCCAGCCAGTCTGGGGCTCAGGAAATAAATCCCACAAACTAGAACCTACTTTGATTTAATACATTTAAATTCCTGACGCTGAAAAGTTCTAAGAGGCTAAGTGAGCTAGCGGCAGGCTGACGGGCGGTTAGTCCTCCATCGCTGGACGGTCAGTTCAAATAATCCGTCTCCAAGACGAGGAGTCCGCTAAAAAAAAAAAACCCGTTAACAAACTCTGGCAGCTTACCTGGCGCAGTCGCTGAGGAAACCCAGTAAACTTCCGAAATTAACAAACCGATATGTCGAGAATGGCTTTTATTCCGCACAGTTCTTGGTATAAAAAAATCTTGCTCCCGTTCCCCTCTCCAGCCTTTTTCCCCTTTGCACCACAGATAACACCCCCACTGGCAGACTCCTCAACCGAACCGAGTGTGCGCCACTTGTTCCCGCCTCTCTATCGGCCCCCAAAGTACACGCCCACTCACTAAATCTAAAATGCGATTGGCAGGCGGACTTATCAGTCACGACCACGGCCCGCATCTATTGGCGGAAAGAACAATCCCCTCGGAAAACCAGACTGCGATTATCAGCGGCTCGTTCTCCCGTTGTGTTCCACCTGCCGTTTGCCTGCGGAAAGAGGACGGCAGCCACTGGTCAGCGACGTGTCCGTCACATTTACGGCACACGTTACATTGTCCCAACGCAGTTCGTTACGCCAGACTGATGATTGTATGAGAACACGTGCAAAGACCGCGTAGTGCGGGAGGAGTTTGCAAACAGAGATTCCTGAAATCCGTTAGGTATATCTATTCACCGGCAAGGTTAAATTTCCGATGTGTGCACTCATAAAGGTCAGAGTATTGTATTCAGTTAAAAAGCAATTATCGTATTACAATGCTTAAGACTTTTAAGTACCTGTTTATCGTATTGCTGTCTTCCCTTTTGTCCGTTTTCACCAGATGACATAATTAATTTAGGTCCTCATTGCTGTATGTACAGCGCCCTCTGCTGGGAAGGTGCGGGAAGGCACCGTACTCACTCAGTGCGGCGCTGCACCGTTATTTTCCTGGAATTCAACTTCCGTTAGTCGTTATGGTCTCTATTACGCTAAGATTAGATAAGCATAATGCTCTGTATCGTAAGCAGATGTTATGCTTATCTAAAGTTATGTTCAACAATTGACTGCAATGTTTGAATGGACTTTAACAACTTTCGATTCATTTAAATAGCGGAAGACTATCAAACCATTAGCAGAGAGAAGATAAACATTTTTCCGTCCACAGAGGGCAGTATAGCATCATATAAAGTAGCCATGTTAATTCCTAAGTAAAGAAAGATTTTTTTAGGTCTGCTTTTCATGAATATGAGTGTAAAGATATTGTTCCAACGATTGGAATCTGAAAATTTACCTCTAAATTTGTGAGAGCTCTTGATTCTTGTAATAGATTGCTTTTATGCCTTAGACAACATAGTTAAAAAAAATTTTTTTCCAACATTAATAAATTCTTTTGTTGCTCATTTGTAAATCTTATTTTGAGTTATGATTTGACTAATGATGTATTACCACATTCGTTTAATTGATTCATTTTGATTTGACCAAATAACCATACGACTTAAGTATTTCAAGTTTGCAAAAATATGCTCAAGGATTACATAGCGGTAGGTGCTATTTAAGAACATCTACCACACTTTTAGTTTATGGTGGGTTAACGGATTTTACAGAAATTTTATCTTGTGATCGGATATATAAAAATCAAGATTTTGCAATTATGATTTAAGCATTTTTCTTTCTCATTGTAAGGATCCAAGAAAAATGGTATCATAGCAACCATAAGGAGCCAAGAAGCTGAACTTAATATATCTAGTTAAATACAGTAAAATAAACAGAAATGTCTTTTTCATTTCAATAAATGAAACATTCTATATCGGTAACAAAAATCTCGTCCAACTTAGTTGCAAGATACATTTTATAAATGCTCCTTTATCCATTTTCAAGCCACTCATTCAGTATCCAAGGCAGGGGTGTAGCACCAGTCCAACTGCATGTCTTTGGACTGTAAGAGGAATGCAGCACAGTATTCCCAAACCCGGTCCCGCTCCCTGTCAGGCAGTCCACATTTTTGCTCCCTTCCAGCTGTACTGGGAGCCAGGATGGAGCAAAAACATGGACTGTCTGTGGGTCCCAAAGGACCGGATTGGGAAAGACTGATGTAGAGGAAACCCATCCAACACGAGATGACCACGCAAACTCCACATACAGATGAGTTTCGAACCCCCAGCCCTGGAAACTTGAGCCAACACTGCTGCCTTTGGTACCACCTACCTTCATAATTCATTAAAACAGATACAGTGGACAATAGCATATGAGGTATTAATTATGCAGTCATTACCACCAAACCCCTGTTTCACTCACTCATACACACACACACACACACACACACACACACACACACACACACACACACACACACAAAATTGTGGTACACTGTGAGTTCCCATTTCCTGTTCCATGGAAATTTACCATAATTTCTACTGCAGAATTGCTTTTTTTATTTGCCTGAAGTGAAAAGTCACAGCTATTTCTGTTATTGTGTGACATGGCATGAGCAGGTACAGTCATAGTACTTCCTCACATGGCATGACAAAAAAAACATATCCGATATAGTGACAATTGAGCCTTGATGAAGATTTTGCAGTTGCTGCTCATTGCCAATAGCTCCAATTATAGCAAGACTATCGGTTGCTGTATTCTTTTTCCAGCACAATGCCCCCCCCAAAAAGTGGAAAAACGTACACTGTACAGCTATTTCTCCATATTTTTGCTCCCTCCCAGCTCCAAACATGGACTGTCTGTGGGTCCCCACAGACCAGAATGGGAAACACTGCTCTACACCAAATACAGGGAAGGGACCACAGTCTGTTGTTCCAGTATATATGACAGAAGGGGTTAAAGGTAGCTTATTTCTGTGGAATTTTCTATGAACCCACCCCCCTTCTCTCTCTCTCGCTCTATAAGCTGAGGAATGACGCAGATGAGCGGATGACTCATCAGGTATCGGAGGACAAGACATTTTCACTGCATCGGGCATTGTGAATGCTCTTACGTCACTGACTCTAATGGAGTGTGCCATTATTACGCCCATACTGTGGGGCTTTGTGAAAATTCAAGGCCACTCGTTCTCACCCACCCTCTTTCCCATGTTAATCTGTTACTTAAGTCCCATCAGCCGCATATTAAGACAGGAGGGACCACTGTTCCTCAAGTCAGTATTATAACATCTGTGACTGGGACATAGCACGAGATTTATGACCAACAGGAGATTGGTTTGTGTTCCAAAATTGGTCTCGAAAGTGGTAGTGGATGAATGGATTTTTTTTTCCCCAATGCGAACAACCAAAATGATCACCTTCAACAGAATCCATCCATCCATCCATCCATCCATTGACTTCCGCTTATCCGAGGTCGGGTCGCGGGGGCAGCAGTCTCAGCAGGGAAACCCAGACTTCCCTCTCCCCAGCCACTTCCTCCAGCTCCTCTGGGGGAATCCCGAGGCGTTCCCAGGCCAGCCGAGAGACATAGTCCCCCTGCAACAGAATAAATGTTATAGTGTAGCTTATGATGCAGGACAGACTCCATTACAAAGTCAGGTCATGCTGCATTCCAAAGATTTCCATAGAAGTGGTATGGCCAAACAGAAAAAAGTCTGATTTTGAAGTGAATTTCCATTGTAGAGAAACTGGAACTTATTTTTTGTATGGTGCAGCTGTCTTACAAGTATGTCAAATTACAGCAAGTGTGTTTAATTAGTGCAATCCTCCATGGCCTGGTCAGCGCGAGTTACTGGTATACTGGGGAATGATAATCCTGGTTTTGCCATGCACGTCCTTACCTAATACTTTAACACCAGCCAAAGGGGTGATTTTCACTGAGCAACTCCAGTTGAAAAGATGAGACAAAGGCTTTTATACGCCATCACATCACATCTTCTTACATCTCGTTTGAGATCAAAGTAGCAGGTTGGTAATTTATTGCTTTCCATTTTCTCTTCTCAGGAAAATTATACTCACTATATTATTTACTTCATATTTCCATGGTATTCATATTTTACATGGTATTTTTTTTCTCCTTGAGTTAAAATAACGCTAGCAAATGAGATATCATATAGCCAATCAAAAATAAAGGTCATTCTGGTTAATCTGACCTCGTTAGTAAATTAGACACAGGTTCTGTTCTCATGTGAAATTCATTGTTCAGTCGGTTGATGAAATAGTAAAGACTTTCATCAACGTGTTCCCCACCCTGAACTGAACGTTGTGTGAAAACAGTGCCCCCTGGCTGCGGGGAGGCCTACAGCGTGAGAGCCAGTAAACATTTCAATCAGGCAGGACGTCTGGGATCTGCAAGAGTTGCATTTCGGTCATTTGTCCTCATCCTGTTTTCCTGATTATAGCCTTCGCAACAGTGAACCACCACATCCAGCCGTCCACTCAGATGGCTTGACTCATATCCATCAGGTAGATCTTTCCAAGGGCTTGGTTGTCAAAGTCATCTCAGGTAACTCCTGGTGTATCCAAGGTTCAGTCACTGGCCCCTTCCTCTTTTCCCAGTAGCCTTCCTATCTAGGCTGTACCATCTGGTCATACAGCTTCTCCTACCACTATTACACAGATGACAGCTAAGTTCACCTGACCATCTCTCCACAGAACACCAGAGTCTTGCCTTAGAATTTTGTCTGTCGTGTTGGCGTCACAGCCTGGATAAGCTGAACCTCTCACAGACAAAGCTACTTGCTTCTTGATTCTCTCAATCCTACCATTCATCACAAAATCACTGCACAGTGTGGAGCGTAGATGTTGTCTCCTCAAGGTCATATGAGCAGCTGTTTGTTGCTGACCATATTGCAGCTCTCTCCCCATCTCGTCGATTTACTTTGTATAACATCAAGATCATCAGATCATATTTATCAGAATTTACATTTCAACTTCTAGTCCAGACACGTGTCATATCATAACCATATTACAATTTATACTGAGGCTTTACTGACAGGGAAGTCTGCTTGTGCTACAAAACCACTGAAGATGATTTAAAATGTAGCAGCACATCTGAAATTTAATGGACTGAAATGTTTGTCATTCCGATCTTGTTTTTTTCTTCATTGCTCCCTGTGGCTGCTCACATTGAGTTCACATCCTTGGTCCTTGCTTTCAGAGGAGTAGTACCTGCCTACAGACAGCCACTCATCAGGTCTTACACTCTTCACTCAGCAAACCAATGCTACCTGAATTCTAGACATTTCCCATGTGTTCCTCAATGGTGGAATAAACCATCCATCTAGATTTGATCGGCAGAGTATTTTTCAACGTTTTAGAAAAGTCAACATCTGTCTTTTCTGGGAACATGTCAAATGACTCATCTGACTACACTCTCAGAAAAAAAAGGGTAAAAAATGTGTACCTTTGCTTGTCACTGGGGCTGTACCCTCAAGGGTCTGCCAATTGTACCCTAGCTGTAGGTACCTTTAAAGCAGGGATGGCCAATCTTATCCGCAAAGGGCCAGTGTGTGTGCAGGTTTTCGCTGCAACTCCCTAATTAGATTACTAATTAGAGGACTGATTGGCTGAAGAGTTCTCACACCTGGGTTTGAACAGCTGACCTACAGGTTATCCCAAAAACATGCATACACACCGGCCCTTTGTGGATAAGACTGGCCATCCCTGCTTTTAAGGTACAGAAGTGGACAATGTACAAAGGTACACATTTTTACCCTTTTTCTGAGTGTGCTGACCTAATCTTCGCTTTCATTGACTCTCCCTTAGGTATGGTCTTTTTGCTACATTGGATGCTCTCATATCTGGCAGTTGTCTAGTAGGAAGCCAGTCATTATGAAATTTTGATAGCTTAGCCTGATGCTAGGTTCTTCCATGTTCTGTATAGTCCTTGTTCCAATGCCAACATTCTCTTGTTGCTGGTCACTCGTTGCAGGCTCGGCCTAGAAGCACTTTATATCTCCTTGACAGCTGCATGCTTGTAATATATTATCTGCCTTGCTTTGCACATCACTTTGGAGAATAGCATCGACTAAATAAATCAATGTAAACGTCTCTCTGGTATCAACTCTACTGCATAATGGTCTATACTTGTGTTTCCCAATCCGGTCCTAGGGGATCCACAGACAGTCCACGTTTTTAGATGTAGACTGTCTGACAGGGAGCTCGGAGGGAGCTCTCCAAGGACCGCATTAGGAAACACCAGTGTGTACCCCTTCCTGTGCAGATCCTCAGAGACACCATCAGAGTACAGTCCACATTTCAGTGCAGAGTGACAATAGGGGGGACATGGCATTCATTTGAATATTTTCTCCACTTTCAACGCTGGCTATGAAGGGCAATACAAAAGAATCTGCTAATGGTTTTGTAGTTAAGAAACAAAGTCATGAACAGAAGAATCAGTCTTATATCCTTAAAGACAAATCAGCTCCGCAAAAACTCCTATGGTTTGATATATATGTTTTTTTTACTGCTAGAATACTCCACTGGGACATATACTATCAACTCTGGTATTTCATTATCACAGAGGTACTTTTTCCCCCTTGATTACAGCTCTATTCCTCTCCTTTCTCTGTTCTTCTCAGACAGGTGACTCACCATAGAGATTTGTCCCGGCTGACTTTCCGTCAGCAGTCCAGCAGATGTGCTTTTGGCTTTCTCCTCTTCACTGCTGGCACGTTCCTAACGAGGGGCAGGAGCACGTCACGCTCGCCTGCTCTCACTGCTGGAGAAGCAGGAGCAAAGAACTTCATTTCAGAGAATGTAGCTTAATTTGGAGAACCGGTCGCCACCAGACCAGCCTGAGCTCACGCCTGCTTGTAGATGACTCAGACCATTTATGTGACTGACAGACCCCTGTGGTCTTATTATAATCTGAGGTACAGATGCAGCAAAGTTTTTCAAATTGCAGTGAACTTTATTCAAGTTTGTGTGTCACCCTCTACAACTGCAGAATCCAGGCGTTCATCTGAGCTTCCTGACCAGATGCCTACAGAAGTAGAGTCACATCTCCTGGGCTCCTGATAGCCACAGTATACCCTCGTGCTGAAAACGCTTGTATTTTTCTTGACAGCAAATGGCAGATTTAACATCTCAACAATAAGGACATTGGCAGACACTGCAGAGACCATTTCCAGCTGATTATTTTTGACAGAATTTGGCATCGTCAGTACCTTCTTCTTTGTCTCTTTAAGACCCTTTTTATTTGAGGTATTTACGAGACAGAACACGCAGATCAACACTACAAGTAAATAACTATCATACTTAAAAAGATGGTGTTGAGTTACGTGTTTTGAAGGCTAATAAAGGACGGAAGAATCACAGAAAAACTCACAAGCGTGTCATAGTCTTCGGTAACAAGGTAGAAAATCGAAGTGCTGAGAACAGACACTCCAATTACCCCGCATGTGTCCCTGATGTGTGATAATTACGGCACGCACCTCCAGGATTGTCTAATTGCTGCCACATCACTGGCACTGCAAAGTTCAAATTAAGCTCAAATGCCTGGCGTGACTCACCAGCCTCCTGTTTCATTTCCCCCACAAACGCACATCTTATGAGATTAATTTGGAGGACTTTTTCCCCAAGAATCCCCCATTAAAATAATTTTATTAAATAGCAAATACGTCTTAGCCAGCAACATAGTGCTACTACAGTGGATCAATGCAACAGTTAGTAATTTGGCAAAAACCTTCCAAATGACATGACGAGGTGACATGAGCACAGGTTTTACAGCCGTTTCTCTATGTTCACTCTTACCCATATCGTTGTCGGCCAGCTAAAACTTCATTTGGAAGGTATGTGGTTCCCTCAGCGTGCAGGCAGAGGGCGATGTAGAGGCTGGCGAGATGGACTTGTAACCATAATGGCGCCAGTTCCTGGTCCAAGGTGTAGATCCTTTTGTACGTTATCTTGCAAAAGCATTAAAATATTCCCCTCTAAATTTTACTTTTGCCATTTCAGTAATAAGCATCTTTATTCTCGCTGAGGAGTATCTCCAATACGAGATGCTACCACTACCATGCAGGCAGCTGGGCTGACTCGGCGAAGAACCCGCATTGGGCCTGCAGTAAAGATAAAACTTTAAAATGACACAGAATTTTTCATTTATAGATTCTGCAATCCACAACAGCCTTATTTGATTGTATTTTTGCAGGTTAAGCCAGGCGTTTAGGTTAATCTTTAGTTGGCTAATCACTAGCAGACTTTTAGATACAGGTAACATGGACCGCCGTCGCCCGCGCCACCATCTTGCCCGGGTTTGGCGCCGGTCGCCCGCACGTGCGATTGGTGGTCTGCCACTTATTTGCATGTCACGTCAATAATATTACATTACCAAGTGGGTCAATTAACCTTGCTGAAGGCACCTTGATTCTAATGAGCTAGATAGGCTAGCGCCACATGACTGATGATTACCACAAGAAGGCAGTGCTTTTTATATTGAAGGAATGATATGTATATATAAGCTGCAAAATATAAATATCAAAGGTAAAATATAATTGTAATCTTGAGAAAATAATTTGTGTGTTCATTGGCATACGGTTAAAATAGAAATAAATCAAGTTCTGTTCATTATGTGAAGCACCTATTGAATGAACACCGTTCGCATAAAAACTGATTTCTAATTTAATGGTTTAATTCCTGACTATTATGACTGTTTTTAAAATTTCTAATGCAGACGTTGCTGTAGCGTGTCCTGGTAAAAACGCGTAGTTAAATACAGGTGTTTGTGACCTTGGGTATGCTGTTATTGTTGTAAGTTGTTATAAGTTGTTGCTAGATACCGTTTGCTTTCCAGTTTGTTTGAAGTGGTTCAGAAACGATCTTGGATACTTGACAAAATTCTCTGGGCAAATGTTTTTCTTTAACTTTATAACTCAACTTAGTATTTATTAATCTCTTGGAGCATCTTTTAAATAAAATTCTGACTGTGTGAGACGGGATTCTCATATGCAGAGAAATATTGGGAGAAAACAAATTAAGCGAATGCCGTATATTTCGACGATAGGAGGAAAGGACCCAGAAGAAAGTCATACAAACAAAAACAAACTAAAACACACCCTAGTCCAGTGTTTCCCAACCCAGTCCTCGGGGAACCCCGGCAGTCCACGTTTTTGCTCCCTCCCAGCTCCCAGCCAATCAGGAACACCGAATACCTGGCACAGGTGCGCTGTCCAAGGTTCCCCGAGGACTGGGCTGGGAAACACTGCCCTAGTGGAAAATATTGTGGGAACACTTCCAATTTTTAGAGACTGCAGAACTCTAATCAGCTGCTGAATGTCAATCATCGTTCAATGCATGATATTTGTAACATTCTTTCATTGTTTATAAACATTACAGCCAATATCCCTGTAGTAATTTTTAAAGCGTAATGCCAAAAATGCTAGGCGTTTCCTCAATTTTGGTATTGTGTTGGTTGCACATGAAAACAAAGCAGCATATAACCTGAGCGATTCGGTGATTCGTTTAGTCTGCTCGGCACGGAACCACCCGCAGGAGTGCATATTTGAAGTATAATGCGATTAATGTTAAATATAATACATAATGACACATGAAATGTGCATACGAAATATATATAGTATTATCCGTTATCCTATGAAAATATAAAATTAAAAAATATTACATAATAAAATTGATAATAAAAAATATTAAGGATCGCAGTACCGTTTTATTAAACATAAAATACGAAATATAAACGATCTCAAAAGAATCGATTCACTGAAAAGAATCATAATTTCCATCTCTATCCCGGAGCAACACTCGCTACTCAGTACAGGCGGAGCCTTAATTAAATACCAGGCTGCAAAATAATAATGTGAACACTACTAATGCGTTGTTAACCACTTTTTAATAATTACATCAAGCAGGCTTTTGATTTAAAAAATCCAAAATAAAACAATTCCAGACGAAACGTAACGTTCTGGATTAATGAGAGGAGGGTAACTTATGATGGGTCTCGTCGTTAGTCACTATTCTTCCCTTCAGTAAATTCCTTTTACTTAAATATTTCATATTTAACTCTGAATTAAGAGAGTATGCCGGGGAATTTAACTGGGTATTTTGACAAAGACGTTGGGGTGGACCTGAAGTGGGAGCAGGAATTAAGGAAGCGAAAGATGGTGGCATGGTGGGAAGAAAGCAGACTCATGAGGAGGCTCGGAGTAGACAACACTGTCTTTGTGGTCCGCAATGTGGGATCTTCACAGGGTAGAAAACATTAGTTAACAGCTGCTTTCTCTCGATCTGCTGAAAAAATGCCTTATTAGTGTCACATCATTCTTCCAAGTAAAATTATTAGGTGAGCTGCCAACAGATAACCAAAAAAAATCTTAAGTATCATAACTTCTCTATAACGTAACTCAAATGTTTAACGTTGGTCTATTCACGACGTGCGCGTAATTTACTTAGCAATTTTATCGTTAGCGACAGCCTACTTTCTTACACACTATCAACATGTATACTACTGGATACTTGTGTCAGCATTTAATTAGAACTTACGGTAAAGAACCAGGATCTTCCCAAACCAACAACCCAATTAGGCTCCCATCCAAACACTGGCTAGACTCAATCCTGCTTAGCTTCACACAAACTACACAGTCCAAACTGCAGGTACCATGCTTGCTGACAGCTTGAAGCACTGATCACTGAGAATGTAAGCTGGAGCCTAAAGAAAGTTACTACATCAGTTTCCTACAGGGGCCATTAGGAGGAGGGGTGGCCAGATAGCACAGTGGTTAGCACTGCTGCCTCACAGCCCAAGGACCAGGCTTCAAATCTCCCCCACCCTCCTGTGTGTGGAACCTCTACAGTCAGGTAGTCCCAGACACCCTCACCCATAGCCTGAGAAAACAAATGGCCAGATTTTAGTCAGGCTATCACTTCTAATTTTTCCAAAAGATACCAAACAACTCTAAATGAGACCTTACAGTAAAGAACCAGGATCTTCCCAGACCAACACAACTAGGCTCCCATCCAAACACTGGTCAGACCAAATCCTGCTTAGCTTCACACAGACTACCAGGTCCAAACTGCAGGTACCATGACTGCTGACAGTTTGAATCACTGAGAATGTGAGCTGGAGCCTAAAGAAAGCTACTACTTCATTTCCTCTGTAATCACCGCACCACTCAGAAGCTGGTCCGTAATGTGATTTGGACTCTCTCACATCATCCCCAGACCACCACTTCCATGTGATGTGTCAACACGCCATTTCACTAGCGTTGTCACCTCGGATATCACAGGTGTCACACAACCCATAGCATCATTTCATCAGTCATGTGCACCAAATCACTGCTTCGTGGTGAAGTGAGATGCACCAGAAGAAGATGGTCTGTCATCCCCACCTGCCCTAGCTGGATCAAGATCGCTGCAGAGGAGCCCCAGTAATATGTTAATTTGTGAACCAAGGACTGCTCTCTTTGTTCAAATACTCCCTTCAGATTAAAACAAAAAAAGACTAAGATGTTGCCTAAGTACTGCATGCAAATTATTGCGAGGATCACTAATTTACCATCATGTGTGTAACATTCTGTTGTACCATTTCTGTTTTATGCATTATGGAAGCATTCAACTGTCTCACACATCATCCATCGTCCAACCACTTTTCCGGTACAGCATCATGTGGGGGCCAGGAGCCTATCACAGGCTGCATAGAACACTTGGTATGTCTCGCTAATACGGCAACATAATAACCATCCACGCGTAATCTTACGATGTGCAATGTAGATCCATCTACAAAATGTGCAATATCTGTATGGAGACACTGCTTTGTACACTGTACTCTGTCTGGTTTATTGTATTGCCGTTTTTATTGTTACTGTCTGTCTTTTTTTGTTAAGCACTAACAGAGTAACAAAATGCTTCTAGTCATACTAAAGTATAACGACAATAAGTAATTCACATTCAAGAGTACAGCCTGAATGGGGTACCAGTGCATTTTTCGACTGGTGTCTGCTTGTGAAGTATTTTTTTTTATTATTGTTTTGTAAAACTTTGACAACCCATCAAGAAAGATGCTTCTTTGACATAAAATGGAACGTGATTGCTGAGGATCCTAAGTCAGAAAAGGCACCTTGGCTGGTTTTCTCAAAGTAATCCGGCACTGATTAGCATGGTGCCAATAAACCATAAAATGACAACGTCCTATACAAACCAGTGAAGGGGACCTTCTCCATTTTCCTTCAAGAGAGAAGGCTGCTGTAGGCGGCTGAGAATGAGAATCCGAGGACGCTACACTGGGAGCAGACACATAACATCAAGGACAGTCACTTGAGTGGCAGGAAGGTGACCAACGCTCACATTCCTATGGGAGTCGGAAGAGAGAAGCTGGGAAGCTGTGGTGAGAGACAGAAACATCATCCCTGTCAGTGGGTAGGACAGAGAGAGCAGAATGATATCGGTCCAGTGGGACTGACAGGTACAGACCGTGACATTGTAGTGGACAGGGAGTTATGGATGGATGGATGGATGATGGAAGGAAGAGGGAAGCAGAGCAGAGATGTATCGATGAGGTGGCAGTCATGTGGGGCATCTATGATATACAGAAGGTGAGAAATCACAGTATTACACACAAAGAACTTATTTTTGAATTGAGAGAGAGAAAGAGGGAGCGAGAGAGAAAACAAGTACATAATTAACTGTGTATAATATTTCTGGTGTGCCAAATGTCCGCCGGCGGACTCAGTCATGTTCCAGCTTTTATATCATTATATATTATTAACCTTTTTCCCTTCACTTAATACAAACAAAACACACAGACATTTGATCTGAATTCAATAACTGAATCTCATTCATTCATTTCACAAATATCAAATTACATTTAATGAAATACTATATCTCCATTGTGGTGCACTTTCTCTCTCCATGCTGGAATTAATTTCTCTTTTAAAAAAATGAAATTACTGAAAAGAAAAACAGGCCACTGGTATAATATCACGTCAGATCGGGATGAAGGGAGGTTGGAAGCCTGCGGTTAATTCTTTCTGTCATTACTTTCTGTACATGCCTAGCAGGAATGTGTTACAGTGCAAATCTATTCTTAGCATCACATGATTATCAAACTGGGGTTCAGCATTAATTTCTACATGATCCTACACTGTAATCGTCAAGCTGCAGGTTATGCAGCAAACCTCCACCATAGAAAAAAGCCCCTTTAAGGAGGACAAAATCATGATCAAAATCCAGTTACGATGAAGGACAAAATATAAAGCAGCCAGTTCTAAAAAGCTGACCTTGAGAACCTGATGCAAAAACTCACCATCACTCCTACCACAGCTCACCTCCACCAAACTGGCCCCATCAAACCCAGGAAAGCCCATTCAGGGCCGGCTGACCTTCAGTAACTGAGGTAACTGTGGGCTTGGGGCAGTTGATCAATCGCCATGGAAACACAAAAGGTCACCCAAATGCAGTATTGTGCCATCAGTGAGCCTCCTGCTGACCCACACTTGCATTTATTATTAACTGCATTATAACTCTTAAGCTGAATAATTAACTGGACAATAAAGTAACTTCCAATGTCTTATCCCTGAGGAAATAATAGACTGACCCTTCAGCTGTGATGTAAGACTAATAAAAGTCACAAAAGGTATGTCAATGTCAGTCTAAACAATTATTCCAGTTAATGAGCTGAATGCTGGGATACAATGAAAACCAGATAAATTCAATAATCCTTGTAGAACACTGGTCAAATATCTTAATACAAAAATGGATTTAAATCCCTCATGTATTTATGGCCCCCCATCCAGGGTTGTTCCCTGCCTCGTGCCCATAGCTTCCAGGATGGACTCCAGAGCCCCCGCGACCCAGTAGGATAAGCGGTTGGGAAAATGGATGGATGGATGGATGTATTTATGGAGTATAAGCAGACAGCTGTTGACCGAGTACCTTATGTGCAGTGGACACATCTGATTCGTCCCGGATCCTCAGCTCCCTGGTCATGTGACTCGGCACCTCGACGTTCAATGGATGCTTTGGCCCTTTTAGTGGTCTGGAGGAAGGCCGGCACCTCACTTCAACAGTGGTGTGATATTTGAAATGCCAGGCATATTGAGGAACCGGTGGGGAGTTAAGCGTTCCTGTTCAAAGGACTCCTGTCTAAGAACAGCCAGTCATTCTGCTGTCTCACCAATCTGTGATTCAATGCGCTGTGACTATCAGGGAAGATAATGTTCCATATTTTTGTAGGAAGACAGGGAAATAACCCTTTTAATTATCAATTAAAATTTGAATAACATATAGGCCCCTCTTTGTCCAGAGAAATAATTACATCAGAATAAATCATTATATGTTGCTAGGGAACTGCAGCTACGACTGTGAGTGTGTTTAATTATACATACATTATTAAAGGATGCATGATTGCATCCACTGCCTGTCAGATCAGACTATGACATCTTTTTCTATCAACGTGTCAACAGATCAGTCTCTTCTATGACTTTACAGTTAAACAAGTCCTGTGACCACTAATTTTCTTTGTCTTTTGCCAGTATCTGACATAGCAGACCAGGGAAATGGATTATGCTGGCGAAATGCAAACCGGGGACATTGCTGAGGTAACGAAGTCGCATCGTAGCAGCCAGACATACCCTGGCCGGTTGGTCCCTTACCTGGTAGAACGATTTCATTTTGTCTAACCACTAGGGGGCATCGGGCTGCAATTAGTGAGTAACAGCTCAGGTTTGACCTGATCCACTTACAAAAACAAAACACAACCAAAAAGGCAGTGAAACATGCATTAATGCTGTTACTGAAACTTTAAAGGTGGAAAGGGAAACTTTTAACAAAGGCATCCGAGGGAAACAACCATGGAAGCGTAAGTGATACTGCAGGTGCCCTGATTAGGACATAAAATACATAAAGATTCACAAAAGCCTTCCTCCCATCTTCCTCCTCCCATCTTCCTCCTCCCTTCTGCCCATCTCCACCGAGATGAAAGTCATAATTTGGCCTCTTTTCCAGGAAGCACACTGAGCACTCAGGAATACCTCATTAGTGCTGTCTGGCTGAATATATGCAACAGCCCCGTCAGATGTGAAAACGTGCACTAGGTGTGAGGCCTGGTATGCGCGCGTGTGAGTGAGGTGAGAGAGACAGAGACAGAGAGAGAGACAGAGACAGAGAGACAGACAGAGAGACAGACAGAGAGAGACAAACAGAGAGAGAGAGAGCGAGAGAGACAGAGAGACAGAGACAGAGAGACAGACAGAGAGAGACAAACAGAGAGAGAGAGAGAGAGTGAGAGAGAGACAGAGAGACAGAGAGAGACAGAGAGACAGACAGAGAGAGACAAACAGAGAGAGAGAGAGAGCGTGAGAGAGGAACCGCTGGGTCACTCCAAAGCCATGCAATGCAGGCGTCAGATTAAACTCCTTCTGCAGCTCCCAGGCTGTTTATACTTTGGGCCATTAGAGTCTGCATGTTTAACAGGGGAAGAAAATGTTGGAATTACACAGATTACAGGGCACAGTGATTACTTAGGTTAAGGTCACATAGCAATGCATGACATGGGCACCAGACAGAGGTACTCCAGCATCACCAAATCATGCAAACCATGCTAAGACCTGAACTCGACCCCCGGACGCTCCACGGGTGTGGGTTTTAGGTGAGGGGGGTGCAGGTGAGAGTGGATTTGAAGAGGCAGGACGCTCTTTGAGACTGCAGCAGGTACAGCATGCTCATCAGCCCTTCCCAGAGTCCCGGCTATGAGTCATCCTTGTGCGCAGTGCAGGAGAATTCGACGGGAAATGAATTTGAAGGGGGGGGGGGCAAGCCGCTCCGTCTTTCTCCACATGGTGGCGGCACGTGTGACGTGTAGTCCTGGGGATTGTTGCCGTGGCGATTGTGGACATGGCTGGGCCCATGCAACATCCTGGTTTAAAAAGGCAGCATTTGCCTGGGGAAAAATGCCAGACATGCCAATGCCCATTTTGGACCAACCTCCTGCCCACTGGATGCATCCACAGCCCTGAACAGAGATGGAGTCTTTGATGACTATATCCCTTTGATGAACACAAAGCTTCACTTTAGGCAAAGAACCACGCAACTCATCTATTAACAATAATGTCGTTAAAAGCTGCTTGTTAACATCAGCCTTAGCTAATGCTCAATATGAAAGAGTAACATAAAGTGTGGCCATTTACTCACATTTACTTTCATTCATTTAACATCAGTCACTGCTGCATGAAGCCTGGGTAATTAAATCTGATGAATCAGATGTTTTTTTTCCTAGAATTACAGGTTCCAGTTGTCACCCTGGGATGGTGCATATGTAGCTACCTTATTACCTTATTCTGAAAAAAATATATTTGCAAAATTACTGGTGACTTAAGTGGTCGTGACATGCTGTTTTTTTTCTTTTAACAAACTAATTACAATGCTGTGTCTGCATTTGCCTTAAGGATGACTAATTTTTGCTAGAGTAAATTAAAGGTCTTATTCTACCACTCTATCATTCACACTACATTTTCTTTTAAATAATGCAAGTCTGCCATTCTTATTGCATTACTTTTTGTTGAGGCTATTCATGATGTGTGTGTCTGGTTTAACAGAGAGCATTAGCCATAACTTAGAAAACCTTCTGGCAATAAAAAAAAAAGTAATCTCTGGCTAAGGGGAACAATCATATCTGTCCTTGATTCCAGGAAGTGACATCACCATTGTAACTGACTCATGTTGACTTAATGAGCCCTGCCCATCTGCCACTGTACACTTGAGGCTATCGTGCATTGTGCCTTTATAGTGAAGATCAGGTAAACACTGGAGATGTGAGGTTATTGTGGATATAAAAGTGTGAGTGATTACAGAAGAAGACGGATCTGCAAAGATTATATGACCGAGGCTCATGCCTACGGGAAAAAAACAGCACTGATTGTTTTTAAGCTGAAATGTCTCTTTTTAACAAGTCATCTGCCACCTGAGCCACTGTCCTGTGTTACAATTAGCATTTAGATCACTAATATTAAAAAGTCGTTTAGAATTACCTGTCGCCACTTGGCACTCCAGAGAATTGCATTCGCTCCGTCTCCTAATCACGGATCTCCACCTTCAACAAACATCAGCCTTAGTTTGTTTACCAACCACAACCAATTTAAATTACACATCTCAATTTCCAAAGAGTTGGTTAGTCACTTGGTAGCTTGTTAAAAATGAGGCAATCGAAGCATCCATGCCACGTGTGAAACGGGACAAAAAAAAAGAGTGCACGTTCCAATGAAATCCTATTTGCCATAGTTTGGATAGACAAATGGCATGAAACAGTAACTGCAAAAGAGTTCACAACACTCACATCGCCTTACACAGATTTATTTCATAGGTTTGAGAACCAAATGTACAGCTAACACAACATAAAAGTGGACAACCATCAAACGGCAAGCAATGTAAATACCCCTGAAACAGAAAAATACTCCTCTCTCCTGGTGGATTTTTGCTGTTACATCCATTGCTGCTGTTTGTTAACCAACATAATGTCCACTCCGGGTCTCAAAAACTCAAAAACTGTTGCATGTCACAGTAACGATTTGGCTTCACACGTTTCCTGCAAAGAGAATGACTGTCGCACAAGAGCACAACTTCATGATTGTCACTGCCTCCCTCCTATCCAGATACAAGGCAGTGCTGGAGTAGGGAGGCGACGGACATGATATGGAGAGAGAAAAGACCATCAAACGGTAACTCCACCTCACAGCAGTTAGGGTCTAATCACTGGTACTTGAGTTCTGCTTCACAGAATTACGCTGACAAGGCATTCAACACTGCACCACACCGGAGAGAAGAACTGAAGAACATCCAGAGTTATCTTTTCAGCTGACCTTCTGATCTGAAGTGGCTTCTCTGTCAGACTAGCGAACTTCTTTAATCCAACCTCCTCTACTGATTGAGAAGGTTTTCAACCCATCACCTCTTTACTTAAAAACCTACACCTTTCATGAAATCAGCTCAAAGAAGAAAACGTCATTCTTCACACCACGCACTTTCACATTCAAAACTGTACAATTCCAACCAAATGTTAACATTTGGAAAAGTATGCATTCAATGGCATTAAACTGACAATGCATCAGTCGGCTATTTACTTTGCTGACCGGTTTCCATCTGTCAATAGTGGAAATGAGAGCAACAAACTGATGGAAGACGAGGCAGCCTCTTGTCCAATACCACAAATCTAAGAAGGTTAATAAATGTTTAACATACAGTCTTGGGGGAGTCATGAAGACAGTAGCTATGGACCAGCTGTAATGATTGGAACTCTTCAGTTTGCTGTTGCTTACTTCACAGACTCCCTGATGCTCAGGAAGTGGGCTTCCATTAACATCTATGCACGATGCCCATGTTTACCATTAAACCAAATACCATTTCAAAGGATGCATCATACAGATTGCTGCAAGAAGGACTAACACTTTGGGCTCAACAACAGAACGAATGGGTAATGAATGATGACAATCCCTTTTTTATGTTAATTTAACCCTTTATAGTGTACCTTCACGAGTGTTTTGATGATTTCGACAGCTGATTGACGAATCGTGATCGCTGATTTTATTCGGTGCAATGCAACAACAAATGATGGTAAATAAATATTAAATGTCCACATAATTTACAAGACAGAACATGTTCCTTTGAAGGCGTCCATCCTGGATCTTTAAGCCTAAGCAGGTATCCTCAGAGCACAATGTCCTGGAAGCTGGGTACTCAGAGATGCATGGCAGGAGACAAGTGCATCTAGGTCCCTGTTACCATAGAGACCGGTATGTCAAGAGAGGAGCGTTTATGCTCCAGCGGGACCCTACCAACCCCCACTCCCACCTGTGGCCACTGGTACCCTTTTAGCCATCTATTCTTCATCCATGTTTGTGAGAGCTTTGCCCATTAGGTGAGAGCTCTGCCCGAGAGGGGGCTTCTGGTAGGCTTCCAAAAAACAGGGAGGAGGGAGGGGCCTTTGGGGGCGCCTTAAGGACTGAATGGACATATGCTGACCGACAAAAAAGACACATGGGGTCCATTTGTTTTTGGCGACACTACATATGAAGGCATTTGCAGATTCATTCTGCACTAGAATCAGTGTGGCCAGTGACATAATTCATGCAGAAACATTCTATATCACGCAGGGTTGCCAACTCTGGTCAGCGGGCTGGAGTGAGATTTCCAATTCAATTGCCCTGCAAATAGTCTGGAGGGTTTGCAAACTACCCCTTTGATGTAGCTAATTTTAGCGTTATAATGGAATAATATAGATTTGGCATAGGATTTTTGCATGAGCGCGAGTCTGAATGCTTAAGAGTTGGCAACCTGGGTAATGTTACGAAGACATCTAGTGCAATAAACAGGCTTAGTTATAGTTGTAACTATAATGGAAAAACGTATAATAAGGTTTTTCCTCATCACTTCAATATTTTCTGTTTAACTGGAAAATAATCAAATAGTACCAGAATACTTCACTGCATTGAACACACAATTTTTTTTTTTTTGTTAAATGCTAGTCTTGTGTGGTCAAAATGTTCAGCGCAAATCATTTTTACCATTGCTGCAGACAGTCCCTCCGATTGTGATACTACTGAATGAATGACTCACTCACTTCTGCAGTGTTTGTATGCATATGTGTGAGGGTCAGGTATCAACCGTAAGTGACATAAATCTGTGCGATCAAACAAAAGACAGCCAGAGAATTTGTCACTTTGTCAATACATATAAATTAGTGGAAAGGGAGGGTTGATTCACTAAAAACTATACGAACCTCCAAGTATAAATCACACACAGCAGGTAACAGAACGTAACGTTATTTACCAGATAGCTATTAGCAATACAAGCATAGTTTGTTCATTGTAAAAGAAAAATGTTTTCATACACACAGGACGAAAACCCAGCCAGTGACAATATCTGAATATGAAAAAACACGTCAACTTGTTGAGGTGAACATTTAAATATGTTCAAGTTATCGTATTCTAATACTAATATATATTTATAGCAAACTTATATTCATGGTTACTTCACACATTAATTAATATCTTAATTGATAAGCTATCAATTAATGATTACTTGAAATTAATAATTTTAGGTAATATTACTAGTTTTTCTTGGAATCCAGCTAAATTTGGTGGCATATCAATTAATGTATTTAGTAACTGAATTAACATTAATTAACTGATAATCTAAGTGTGAAGTAATCACATAAAGCAATAGTGATTTCATCATTAGTTCATGGTGAACAACAGGAATTCATGATACATCTGGGATTCATTCATGCAGTAATTCATCATTAGTTAAGCATTACTTAAGTAAATTTGTACCCTTACTAACCTGTAAACAGCGAGCCACAATTAATCTGTGAGTGGGAAGGGGGGGGATGGACAGGTGGTGAGCTATGCTAATTAATTACATTTAGTGTTTCCCAATCCGGTCCTTGCGGACCCACAGGCAGTCCATGTTTTTGCGCCCTCCCAGCTCCTGATGAGGGAATAAAAACATGGACGGACTGATAGGGATCTGGGAGGGAACAAAAACGTGGACTGGCTATGGGTTCCCAAGGAATGGATTGGGAAACACTGATTAAATTTAAATATGCAGGGAGAAAGGGGACTAGTCGGGTTCAAGTAGAACAGTGGTCTCTAACGGTTTTTACAGTGAGAGCTACTTTTACAAAGAAAATCTGGGGAGCTGCAGAGTGGCAGTGGTATATTTTGCTGATCAGTGGGGCCCCCTGGGGGGGGGAGGAGGGAATGAAGGTCTCATGATCAATTGTCTTAAAAATCGACCTGCCCTTCATGACTGACAGGTTGGTGACCATCGCAGTAGATCAGTATGCGAGCCTGTCGGACCACTGATCCCACACAGTTACCACGTCAGCATCTCTACTATCTCCACAAATGGATCGATCAACCTGGTATTTATAGCCAAGTGATTTGTCAGCCCAGCAGAGTACTTTATCCCAGAGAGGCGTGTGACTTACTCTGCTGAAATTAGGAGTAATCTCCATATCATCAGGGAGATTTATGTATTTACACGAATGAACTTACTCCTTTAGCTCAAACGTTTTATAATGTTTCTTTTAACTAGCATTTCACGCACTGAAAGAGTCCGGTGTTTTCATTTTAGCAGCAAAGTAATGCATCCATGGATATAACAGAAATCACAGATTCTGTGTAGATAAAAATGCGCAGTATTATTGTTAGCCTTACTTGCTAAGTGCTAAAATCACTAATAATGCACCAGATGGGCACACCGGAGTACAGGTTCATTAGCGAGTGCTAACATATGGTAGGACAAGGAATGCACCATGTAGGGATGACGGATCACTGTACATTGCATTCTGGAAATAAGCTTCTGTGGCAATGAGGAAATCCGACTGAATATCAGTCCTAGTAGATATTCAGGTCTTACGACGGTTTCATCTTCCTTTAGGATGAAAGTGTGCATTCGAAGGCTAAGTCACGGAGGGTATGAAACACAAACAACATAACACATCACCCGCACCCACAGACACGCACACAAAATGTGCCATTAACTTCTCCGATTCCACCTGATGCTTCCTTGATCCACCTGGCCCTTGACAAAGTCCAAGTTCTCAACTATCAGGTAATACCGCCATTTCTACTTCAGATTTGACCCTTTTGCTACCCCAAGCCCCAAGTGGGGGGGGGGGGGGGCCTACATGATGGAGCATGTGAACCCACAACACTCTTTGAGAAGCGTGAGTCCGGTCTTGGTGACAAAGGGAGAGGAAGTTTGCTGGGCTCTGGAGGTCACCCTCTTGTCCTGACCACCACCTGGAAAGAGATTACCTTACTCAGAGAGGGCATATCGACGAGTCCTAAGTGTGCCACAGGAAGCAATGTAAAACATCCGTAGGTTTAAAAATGACAGTGGACTGCAGATCAAACCTCAGCAGACTACAGTGCTAAGAATTAAACTATTATCTCCTTTCTTGCACTGGAAATTATTTCACCACGAAAAAGTGATAGAAGTCCTCCACATTTTAATCTGGCGGTTCAATAACACTGTTTACTCATAATGAAGTTTAATCAGTATGACAATCACTCCCAAGCAGTTGCCCCAGACGGATTTTGCTTTAGAAGAGCTGGTGACTTAAGGCTTGGCTACGTGGAGCTGGGTGGCCTGAGGACTCCACGGAAGGCGTTATGGATACACCTACTTCTGTTCTTCATGCTTTTCGGGAACTTGGATTGCAAGAAGTCAGCCATCTCTTTGTCCTCCTCTCTCTCCCTGTGGGAGGTAAGTTACTGATGAGAGAACAAAGGTACAGCTAGACATCTCCCCTACGTCTTGTTCCATCTGTCACTTCAGAATAAGATGATTAAGCAAAGATTAAAAATAACACTAAGGACTTCAAAGATAATTATTTTTCCTTCTTTGTGTGTATCTGTGGGTGTGTGTCATGCATGTAACTAGTAACTCGCTTGTCCTTTACAGGTAGTCAAAATCCACTCTGCCGATGCCCTTCTATCTCCTTTGCTGCTGGCCTTCTGTTAATTAAAATATTAGTGAAGACGCTCTCAGTAATACTCAGTGCCCAAGGCCATAGAGTAGGGGAGCGGTGATGTTCCACATGTGGTACATGGGTACAGTGAGAAGTACAGGCCTTTGCAGAAAGAGATGCTCTCTACCCAGGCCGGACGTAGCCTCAGAAGGAAGCGGCTTCCTATTCAGGCAAGCGAGTTGGTGTGTGGTCCATTTGCTCTTAAACCTGTGACACACCTCATCCCCAGTCATTACAGAAAACATTTCCAGTTGTAGATTGTTGGTAAATTCATACAGTGACTGAAAAACAGCATCATCGATCATGTAATTATGCTATTTAAATTTTCACAAACTATTATCACACATTACTCTACCTGTCTGGCTCCGCTCACCTGAGCCTTTCGAACTCCACGTCGTCCACCAGGAAGTCCCTGGTCTCCACCAGCTTGTGGAGCTGCTGCAGAAGCTCTTCTTCCTTTGCCCTGTCTTCTTTTGTCTTGGCTTTATCTGTAATGGGTTTCACACTGAGCGATAGTGGCAGGTGACTATCTGGCTAATTCATGCAAACTAATCAATAAAAACAAAGTTAATGTAAGGCAGCTACACAACATAACAGAAAGCTTAATTTTACAATAACGTGGCTTTTTAACATTTCTTAGACCAGGGCCCCTCAAAGGCTCCTTAGATCAGGTCCAGTGCCCCCCACCACTGATGCGTGACCACATAAAAAAACTTAAAGTTAATGACTGGGGGGAGGGATTCCACTTCAATATTTTTCACTCTCAGGGCAGACTGGGGGTTATACTTTTTCATATTGCATAAAGCAGATGACAATACCAACATTTTGTCAAGTTACGATATTTCTCAGTGGATCTTGCGTAAGTGCTCAACAGACTCCCAGGTTGAAGCCATCTGCACTATGACATCGAGCCATTCCTCTCCAGCTGCTCATGCATTAAAGGGTCACGGTTAAGCAGAAGCCTTTTCCAGGAAGCGAAGGGCAAGCGGCAGGGGACACCCTGGATGGGAAGTCAGGCCATTGTCGGGCAAATGCTCACGCATGTATGCACACACTACGGAGTCACCAAATCTCATGTCATCGGATTGCTGGAGGAAACTTGGAAATTCCACAGACATAGAGGTGGGAGCACAAACCAAACACAGAGAGCTACCTACATTGGACACGTAGTAGCCCTCAATCTGTTTTTTAAAACATTCATACACTTCAAGGCTGTCTCACAAAAAGACAGTACACAGTCAGCACTGGATCTATCTTTTCAGCGGCCCCATTAGCTAGGAGGTTTGCCTACCAAGAAAATGATCATTTCACTTCCTCTGTAATGCAGGCCAGCTACTGCTGGCCTTATATATAATAAATATATTTTCATGATTGTGTCTGGGCCCTGGGCTGCCTGGTCTGTCTATGCCTGGATCCGGCCCTGCATACTGTACAGTGTCTTCTATCAGTCACCATACCAGGAAAGTAAAGAGGAGAAACTGTACAGTCCCATTGTGATTTTCTTTGGTCCAGTTTTCTAATATTTATGTTAGTTATATTGACAGCAATACTGCTGTAGCATTTTGACGACAGTGATTAAGTTGTTTCAAGGACAGCATCAATGAGGAAAAACAGTTTGATTCCGAAATGGCAAGGTGTCACTAAAGACCAAGATTAAAGGAACAAACCCAGAGGGACACTGCTGACTGAAGGACAGTGTTTTTCAGAGCGCACAACTTCCTGTCATAGTGGAGTGAGCCTGTCTCAATTCGATCGCGGTGACCTTCAAAACACCAGCTAATGGAGATAGAAGAATTCCCAGCACTACCTGGAATAGACACCAGTTTCTGCAGCTCCCTTTTAAGTCTTGTTATTTCCTTACAGAGTTGGATATCATCCATCCTGTAGAAGAATCAGAAGGAAAAAAAAAACAGTTTAAAACATTTAACTGTAACAGCTAGAGATAAGTGTGGTTCGAACCACAACCACAACCAAAACGGCGAAACTACAAACTGCGCTACAAAATAAGAACAAATAAATAAATGTGTTTGTGACATCACTTGAGGTACCATCGCACATCAAAGAGGCAATCATGTACAGATTAATGTACTGGGGGAGGGGGCACCTGAGGGGCAATTAAAACCCCTTGTGTGTCTTTTGCCTATCAGCCCTCTCTTATGACTCATATCGGCCAAGCAGCTGCCGATGCAAACAATGCAGTGCGGGAGATAAGGGACCCCAGCCAGCCCCCCCTCACCAAGGATGAGTCATCAGCGATTGAGGCTCACAAGGATGGTGGTGGGGGGGGGGGGATGTTCGCTTAACGTGCGGGGGTGGACACAGCTGCTGCGGAACGTTTCACTGCGACACGGCGGCTAAACTGTCAGCAGACCAACGACCAATCAGAAAGCGATCCATAAAAAAAAAACAGGAAAAAATATATATCTGTGATTAGACTGTATTAAATGAAAGAGCCCCCCACCACACACACACTCACACACTTCCTTTCAAAGGACTGAAACAGCTTCCCAAACACTGGAAACTGTGGAACTAACTCATTAGTTTCATTTAAATTAAATCTCTGACAGCAGCAGTTCCGTGGGTCACAGGATCCATATTTTTTCACAAAAATGCCAATAGGGAAACTGCAATTTCTTAATAAACCTACAACACCCCCACGAGCACAGAAATCAAAGCTAATTTTCAGCCAGAAAGGAATTTTCTTAAGAATGTCATTTAATGCATTTTCATTCATTTCATTCGTTGGTTGTGCATCAAACTTGAATGGCTCTGCAGTAAAAGATCAATGTGGACTTATTATGTCGCTTCCCCCCCCCCAGTTAACTACCATTGGCTGTGACTGACTATACGCACTCTAAGCAGACAATATCAAAAGAACAAGAGAGTAACAAACAGCAGCATTCCGATCTGGGCACATGGCACAGGGCATTATGACATACGGCATAAACCAGCACAGACAACAAAACAGGTCGGCTCATTATCCGCTCAGTCTCCCACATGCCGTTTTCACATGTGGGACGTTTTGCTCAGAGAAAGCACGGCTCTTGGCTTCAGTCTGGTAGGACGACCACGCTGAGAGTAAAAAACCATCACAGTCGGTCGCAGCTGAGGTGCGCAGAGCTAACAAGAGGCAGGAGGGAAGATACAGGGCGCGGTGCGAGTGGCGGAGTCGGGGTGAGCTGGGGGCCGTCGATCGATTGCCGTGCCCCACTGGATGCTGAGGTGCCGAAACGGCCCGGCCTTCACCTGCCGCGGCACCGGCGCTCGCTTATGCTGAGGTGTCTGTGCTGTCAGCCACTGAAGACTCACTATATCGCAAAAAAAGCAGAAGGATGTCATGGAAGAGAAAAAGTGCGACTGACCAGCGAGCCATGGAAACGGCTCCACAAGAAGGCTGTTACTGTTAAATTAGGCCTTTTGAAACACTAGATCTAGATCTTCCAGGTTCAGAACCCTGTTTCACCCTGAGAAGATCCACTGGGTTCCTACAGGAAACAATCTGTGTTTTGTTCCTTTTGCCCATTTGCCATTCACATGCCGTTAAAACACTGATGTTCCAGGGAATTTGTTAAACCGACAGTGATGAAGACTTCTACAGGGTTACATGCCTCCTGGCTGCACCCCTCCCACCTCCATCACAGGCTTCGCGATGGTGACTTTTCTTTTGGCCACCAGTAACGCTCCTTAATCATTATTCCCCCTGCTGATCTGCAGTGTTTGATCCTGCCGCTCGCGTGGCAAACAGAAACGGCGATTTTCTCTGAGGTTCTTCGTGCCACAGCAGTAGCAGAGTGCAATTAGCATGTGCCCTCAGAGCGGCTTCTCCGGGGACGGCGCTGGTCTGCTGCTGGCCTCCTCCTCCTCTGTCCTTCTCCTCCTCTGTCAGTTCATCTTCCCACACGTCCATGGGACGGG
>JAODJU010000095.1:8304003-8316969 GCA_026776725.1 Gnathonemus echidnorhynchus
TTTATTTTTTTTTTTTTTTCCACCCCCCCCCCCCCCCCCCCGCTATCATTCCCCCTCTTAGATACTGCTCTTTGTCACATGAACTGAAGGGTGCGAACCAGACTGTTCATCATTTCTGTCAGTTGCATTACTAGTAGTAAATTATTTTTTCTCGTTCCAAGTGCCCTTACCCAGGCCCGCACGCACCCATGGTTGGGGGAAAACACACATGCAGGCATTTAGGCAGATACACAAACACCAACAGACCCCTTCTGACAAAATGTCCAAGAGACACGAGCTGTGACGTTTGTGTTCAGTCCACCCCCCTGAACGTCACGTCAATCAATTAATGATTATATCATTACTCAAATCATAATTAATACAAAATGTAGCGGAACAATACAAAAAGAAAAAAACACACGGTACCAAATGTCAAGAAAGCCTTCAGGCTCTCACTTTTAATTCTGAGTGCTTTTATTTTTTGTCTTAATAAAAGAACAGAATACTGAAATAACACATGGCATCAAGTTAGGTGTCTCAATCGGTGCGGTTCATCAACTATTTACTGCAGATCAAGGGTGATTACCACCTGTAGACCTTAAAGTTAAACAAAAAGCTTACTACCGCATCGTCCGTGTTGTCCACTGACATTTAATTAGCAACATTTTTATAATGTATTTGTTTGTAAAGATACAATCGCGCGGTTTTTCATTTGTTCCGGCGTGTTTGGTCGTGCCTACCGGGCTTGGGCGTCTCTACGTCCCATTTGGTGCATTCCAGTGCCCCGTACTGCCTGGACGATCTTCGCTCCTTTTCCATGTCTTCGCAGTTCACCGGAGTACAGTACCTGCTTACTGTGGAACTGACAAAATTTTAATGCAATAACTAAGAAACAGCAAACCTAAAAACGAAGTTGCCCGCAAATCTCCGACTTGTTAAGCACTACGTTATTGTAAAGAGAGGGCTGTCAGATGTCACGAGATCCATAATTTTCGTGGTTGCAAACAGCGCACATCGCAGGAAACGTGCAGGTGTTCATGCCAGTTGTACTGTGGCTTTGGGTGTGCGGGATATGCGACTAAGAGATTCTCTGCTAAGAGTAAAGAATGATGGGTAGTGTGACGGCGCCACCTTGTGTTAAACATGGGGACTGTCCGCATTCAGCAAAAGGAACTGCGGTAAATTTTAGGTCTAACATCAGCCCTGTATTTTTTGTACGATGGTCATGGAAACCGCTATTAATATAACTCTGGTTTGTCTTCATAATCCATGAATTGATAATTCATACATTTCCCTGGGCAGTTTATATTGAAGTAAACTTCCATGCAAAATTTACAAAAACCCATCCATCCATCCATCATCCATCCATCAAACCAACATTAGTTTATCAGTGTGCTAAAAAGAGAAATCATAATTAAAGGATGTATAATAAAATATCAAAAAGTCTGAATATAAGTATTAAATTCCCAAATCAGGGAAGGCCATGTTGCTTACTTAGGCCTTGACCACACATAAACGGGTATTTTTAAAAACATAGCTTTTTCTATGTGTTTTGGCCTTTTGTCCACACACAAACTGTGTTTTATGTCACTGAAAATGGGGCTTTTGTAAAACCCTGTCCGGGGTGAAGATTTTCAGGAACAGGAAACTTTGGCTTGTAACGTCAGATTGCAAGATGGTCCAGCTGCAGACGCCTGTAGAGTGGAGCTCCACCCAAAATACATCACCTCCACAGGATACACGTGATCTTTAAGGGTGTAAAGTGGAGCTCCGGTTAGGGTTAGGGTTAAGGTTAGGGTTTATTCGCTGTAACGCAGAGTTGAGGTCCACATGTTTCCTCTGGATTTGATGTATTTCCGGTGGAGCTCCACCTTCACTCTACAGGCGTCTGCAGCTGGACCCTTCTCTCAGATTGTGCGCCGTTCACGGTTTACATTAGCCTAGCAGAACTGGTAATAAGGCTTCTGATTGGCCAAAATGGATTTATGGTTAGAGTTATCTAACCATCGCCCCCTGTTGGTTTGGTGTGCTCTTGATAGCGCGTTTCAGTGTTTTCACGTGGACGATATTTTAATATCTCATATTTTTTTAACAACAGAGGACAATACAACACAACGTTTTTAAAAACACCCGTGTATGTGTGGACTTAGACAAAACCCTAACCCACACGGCCTTAGACAAAACCCTAACCCACACCCAGGTTCATCAGCTCCGCATTTGCATCTCCCCAAGTACAACAAGGAGTCCTGCCTATGCAGCCGCTCATCGTCAGCTGACCAAGGACCATCACCGGCTATGCACTAAGCCGGTGATGCACTCCTAAGATACTAAGGAGCAGCAGGTTCTGGGGTGAACAGAAATCAACAAGCTGGAAATGTGAAAACAGGACTCGTGTCCTTTCCTGTAATGTGCTTAAAGACTGAAAGTAATTGAATGTCACATCAGCACACATCAGCCCAATATCCCTGGGGGAACTTAGAGCTATTTTTGGGTATCATATCTCACGTAGGCCTGGTGAGTCAGCAACCTGGTGTTATTTGGTTAAAAAAAAAAGAGAGTGAAGAAATAGCTATGGGCGTAAACTAGAATTTGTGCATGAGTCAAATTTAGTTTTTTAAAGAGATACTACTACCTTACTGACAGATGAGTCCATTAATACAGTTCATCAAAATGATATTTTTGCTAAATGAAAATGCATCGCTTAGCATCTACTAATTTTCCTTTTCTAAAGCACTACTCCAGTGAGCGAAATCAGGTGAATAGTTTTTTTTTGTTTTCCGGAAACTTATCCAAAGTACTGAGAAATCGTGAGAAATGCTCCCAAGCAATCGAGAAAAACCGCGAAATTAGTGTAAATAACCGTAATATCACGTATTTCTTTGGCGTTCACCCATTATCACCAGCAGGTGGCAGTAGTGTCATACCGTGTCTTTTTCGTCATTACTATTAAAGTTTTTCTCGATTGCGTTGGAGCATTCAAGTGAGTTAACATTTGCGAAACAGCAAGTGTAATCCCCTCAACATAATGTCACTTTTGCACAGCAGAACATCATTTCTTACTATTTAACCTAGATTTCAAAATGTTTTAGTACATGTGTGCATATGGTTTTGTACAATTATCATTTGGCACAATTTTCAGTTGCTTTAGTCTTGTTGGTTATGTAGATAGATTATGTAGTTTTCCCATTCCCAATAAACCGCCAAAGCTATATATGTTTGTCATCATCGGGTTAGTCATCACACACAAAACAGTTAACCAAATTTTCAAAATGATTTTAAAATATATTCCATGAATTGCAACGTTACAACATTGACTTCGGTATCTGCCCACGTTTTTGTCGTCATTTGTTGTTCTTGTGTTGCCATTTTGCTGTTATATAGTGCTGTGTGGCTTTTTTGTTTGCTATTGTGATGTTCTGAGATCTGAAGAAGTTACATGTGCATGCGAGTGTTTCTCTTGGCATGAAACTGGGCATGAATAAGTATCAGTTTGCTAGAGAAAAATGATCAGTCATTGACAATGAGTAAGTGGGAACCAACTATCATTCAGAATTGTGGAGCTCAGGAGCAGACTGACACTGACATTTTGACAGCATATTTTAGTATTTCAACTCTCATGGTTAAAACAATGCTGATTGCACTTTTCATTTTGGTGGCACTGACTGATTCATTGGTGGAGTTATTTGCTTTTGAGACACAAGTTAATTGTTTTGGGTAAGTTACAGGCTTTTGCAGCTAAACCATAGTTTTGTGCTACATGCATGAACTGTTTTGAGAAAAGCTCTTACAGTCGTGAGAATGTTACAGATGTTTCATGAAATGTGCCAAAGCAGTTCGAGAAAAACTGTAACCAGAACAGCAGCTCACCCAGATGAGTGCAGTTCAGTCAGTTATTATTATTCATGATTGGTCACAAACACGCAGCGTTAAAACAGCGATGGAACTTCAGTTCAAATCAAATGTAGCCGAATACAATGTAACAAACAAGCTGACCTTTTTAATGTGAAAAATTAATCATTTAAACTAAATGTCATCTGGAAAAAAGAACTCAGCAAGTGTTTGAATGGTTACATAAATACATTATAGAAATCAGACCTACTGAATAGTGTATATAATGATGACAGGATATTGTTTATGGTTCGATGGCACTGCAGTTAGATTCTGGACAGAAAATAACAGAGAACTAATAGACTGGTGGAAAAAAAATCAAAAACTGTACAAAAAAATGTATAATATATATCTTCCATTTATGTACAAACATACATTTAAAAGTTATTCTATTTATAAAATTAAATGTAATAAATTACAGAAATTTACAGTACATTTATCATACATCTTAGATTTAAGAGAGAAAATAGTGTGCAAATGCTGAATGTGAATACACTTCATTTTACCTAAGACCCTGGTGGTCTCAGGTTTACTGTATAAATGGTTTACAGCATTTCGATGCAGAATCAGATCAAAAACAAGGGAACAATACTACAAATTCAACAGATGTTCCTGAATAATGACACTGATTCAGAAATATAACATCCAAATAAAAGCAGAGGATCATAAATTGACATATTCAAAACAAATTTATTCTAAAAAAGTGATTAATATATATTTCATGGCTGCTAGTTATCACGGTTTTCAATTTTGAAGCAATTACCCCAAATGCAATGCTGTAGTTACCGAGAATGTACACATTTTCCAATGTCACTCAATTTTAATTGGTTTAAACTTTTCATTAATTACCTGCTGCCCTGCAGCTTTTAGTTAGAGAACCTTCTCGCAGATGCAACGAGTGTAACTAGGAGAATCATCATACGATAGACAGGTTGTACTACAAGCCAGAAAACCTATGACAAAGTGAATCAGCCTTCTTTCCAGTTGTCTGGTAATTCTATAGTGAAAGGGCCTTTAGCAATACCAAACACTACAAACAAGCTTTGAAAGTATTGGCAGCAGGTGCTGTAGTGGGTTATGCCCTGCAACTTAGAACTCCTAAGTGCTCCTGACGTACCTTTCTGGATCTATCACTACAATAATCACGGAAATAAAGGTAATTAACAGTATTTTTTGATCCAGCGTATCACCCACTAACCTTCCTGGATATTGCACTTCTTTTAGCATATAAAGTCAAAGGCAAAATAGACACTGACAACAGAGAGAATGATTTTTCAGGCTTTAGCACCAGTGCAAACCCAAACCCTCTTTTCCGTTTGAGTCAAAATTTAAGGAAAAAATTTAACACAATGCAACATCAAGTATCAGGTGAAATTAAAAAATAAAGGATTTAAAATATTATTTATACAATAAATATTATTTTTAATAAAATTTTGCACTGGTCAAAAGCCTTGATAATCAAGCTCTAAATGTCTGCAAAATGTCTAGCAGCTACTGGAGACGCCTCCCCTGTCCATCTGCTTTCCTCCTCAATGTTACCTTCTAGTGGCTGTTAATTTCTGTACATATTCACCACAGTGCATTCACTCCATTTTCATTGCTTCCGCCCACAATGTTTTCACTTCTGCCCCCCTAAGTGTGAGAACTCGCCCAGGAATTTCTGACTAGCACGTAGCAACTGAATCGGTAAAACCCACTAACTTGGGGGCCTGAGATTAGTCTTACTGAAGCCCAGAGCTTGATCTCAAACCAGTGAAGCAGAGAAAGATTTAACACTCTGTCATCAGGCATAACAGAGTAGTCTAGAGAAACATACTCCTACTCTTCCTGGTAATATCAGTAAATAAAGGTCAAGGGTGTCCATGGAGACAGCTAAAGTCACAGAGCCAGAGGGGTCCATGGAGACAGCTAAAGTCACAGGGCCAGAGGGGTCCATGGAGACAGGCAAAGTCACAGGGCCAGAGGGGTCCATAGAGACAGGCAAAGTCACAGGGCCAGAGGGGTCCATGGAGACAGGCAAAGTCACAGAGCCAGAGGGGTCCATGGAGACAGGCAAAGTCACAGGGCCAGAGGGGTCCATGGAGACAGGCAAAGTCACAGGGCCAGTGGGGTCCATGGAGACGGGCAAAGTCACAGACTCCATAGGCAGTGCTCAGTTTTACACAAGCCACAGTGGAGGAGTCGAGCCCAAATTATGACAGTTTCCACAATAACTGAAAATATGCCAGTGACATGTCAGTATGAGACAATTATAATTTATATTACGTCTCCGGAAAATCAACCATCAGTGAGAAAGTTCCAGTATGCTAACTACTGTGGAGAGTTCAGCTCCTTACTGGAGATGGTGGGTGGTTGAAACAGAGGTGGGTAAAGTGTCAGAGACTGATGTAAACTTCAACGTAAGCCTCTACAGATGATTCACCCTTTTCCCCTAAGTCCCCAGGTCAGTGGATAATTCCTGCAAAGGTATTGAGGGGCAGAAGAAGGGCTTTGCTCATGTACTTGCTCAGTCCAGCCTGCTTCTCCCCACCAAGGCTGAACTTATTATTTGCGCTCTTCTGGACGCTGTATCCTGGATCCACACACGGGGTGATTTCAATACTGGCAAACAAGAGCAGTTTAAATGTCAGTGTTTTGTTGTTTTTTTTTAAGGAACATCACTTTTGCTAGTGCGCCACAATGCACCGCTGTCTACTCACCTCTGAACATCTTTAAAAGTCCGGCGTGAATCTTTGTCAAGACAAACATTGAAACTTTTATTCTCAAGTGACTGGAATTTAATGTTACATGTCCTGATTTTGGTCTCCTGCCAGTGCAAGATGAAAAAAAAGGATTTACGATCAAATTGTTACCAGCTGCAGGTACATATTGTAAACAGTTTAATCGCAAGTGAGCAACTAAACACATTCATACAGTACTGGGCAAAAGCCTGAGGCAGTCAAAGATAATGTCTAAGGCTATTTATCTTGGTAGTAAGTGCATATTTGCTCAGAACAAACACAATTGAGCATTAGAAGTTATGCAAATCAACAGTAACACAGACTAACACGAATTTCATCTGTTCTCCAAAAAGTTACTGATATCTTGTTGGATGGCTTGATAAACACTGATTGAAATACATTGGTATGTCGGATGGTTGCTGCAAATACTGGGATGAATTTAATTTTTGAGTTTGAAATGGCAAGGCTGACACACTTCAACAAACAAAAAACCATAGTTTTACACCAACGTGAACATCATTTAAACATCATCTTCTTCGGCTGGCTAAGACTTCTGTACAGTACTGCACATAATACGTATATACAGAATTATATTTAAAAAACACCCACCGTGTTGTTTTTTGATTTGCAGTCAGCGAAATTTACAGTCAGCCAGTCGAGATCTGGGAGTAGAACGGCCATATATGAATAATCACATATAATGGAAGATCTGCTGTGCATTAGTACTAATACAACTTAATACTATGCTGTGCTATTACCAGTACTACTACTACTAATAATAATACATATGCTTATTTAAAATACATTGTACTTACAGCACACTGTGGACTATGGCATTTTAGTACTACACAAACTATTTTTATTATTTCTTTTATTTCATATGAGAGTATTTAAGTTGGCTATTTGCACGTGCTGCTTGCTCTGATGTGCGAATGTCACATTTATCCTGTGCGATGAAATGTGGGTTCATGCCGGGTAAATGATGGCAAGACGAGTGCCGCTTTGAAATAGCTAATCTCAGCATTCGTTTGCTTCCACATTTACAGGGAAATGCACAGCGGGATCATGCTGAATGTAGCCGATGTCCCGTTAACTAAACCAGACAACAGGTGATGTAAACGCTGTATAGATATGGTAACAAAAATAGATTTTTTTTTTGGTATTTTTAATGGAGAGAATGGATTCTGCTGTATTCAGAGGGTTTATGCTTCCTTGTTAGGTTTGGATCACCGGAGCTACTGAAGGAAGGGATTTTCCCTGCTAGATTACATATTACTTCCGTATTTCTCGATGCCAATTTAGACACAACCTTACTGGAACATAACTGCCCTCAAATAGCCCTTCACACAAGTACGAGGAAAGTGCAAGTTGACAGAATTATAGTCGAATTCTATGGTCTTCTGGTCTATAACGATAATATCAGATGTTTAGACAATATAAATTTTAACATCAAACTGTTTTTAAAAAGTGTGAGGTATAAACAAGATTCTTATATTGACAATTAATAACATATCTCCTTTCATGAATTACCCAATTCGTTTCAATCCTAATTGAATGACCTGCACTTAATTGTGATAATTACTGTCAGTTGCGGCACAAAGTAATTGATTGCTTTAGTGACAAGATAAGAGGTGGCACATGATTTGTAAATAGCAGTCAATTCTAGAGAATGCCTTACATGGTTTAAAACCTCACCTTCTGTTTCACTGGGTGGAATCGCATTGACATGCACTTCTGTTGTTCTTAGTAAAATATTCTTTTCTAGCTCTCTGTTGCTTAGGGAAGCCTGAAGAAAACATGGCGACAATGTAGCAATATGCAGTTAGGGCTGCCAGACACTTGCACAATAATCATGAAGTAAGGCACTGAACACTGAATAAACACTGAATACAGCTATTGTAAAACAGGCCTGCTTACCTTTCTGTAGCTAATGGAGATGAACGCCCCACACATTTCTGTAACAGTCTTCCTGTGTCTGATAGATGCATCTGAAAAGACCAACAACAGGTCAATGAAAAGGGTAAGACCTGGTGAATGAGGGTATGAAGCACTGACCACCTAGGCCACCCTACACATCCCGAACCTTTGTGGCTGATCTCCGGGAATTCGGCCTCCAGGTTGGAGATGAAAACATCTTCGACTGGTTCCTTCGGGTTGGAGAAGCAGATCTGCGAGCACAAACGATACAGACCCATAGAAATCAAAATGTGAGCCGGCCAATCTGTCGCCTCCCACACTGCCTGACAGTTTCCCTACAATTAATCCAATACCACGTTCTGCTGAGCTTGATGCCCAACCCTAGATGCCCGTCCATCACAGGACACACGCACGTACACACTATGCGAAATGTAGACACACCACTTGACCCAATATGCTTTTACCAACACAAGAGGAAACCCACATCAATAGAGGAAGAACATGCAAACGGCACACACAGAGAGCCAATCACGATCACAGACCCAGAAGCCACAGTGCAGAGCCAATCACGATCACCGACCCAGAAGCCACAGTGCAGAGCCAATCACGATCACCGACCCAGAAGCCACAGTGCAGCCCACTGAAACACCAGCAGAACTTCCCCATAGATAAAAGCACAATGCACATCTGGATGGGGAATACCAGTGGTACAGTACAATACAAGAGACAAGCTGAATTTTCTTCAGTAAATATTGATACAAATGCATAAAATGAATTAAAAACAATCTGTGACATAATTTCATATTATTGAGGACTGAGGAAACCAAGGTGTCCATATGTAAGCAGACAGCACCCACCTTGACAGTGTAGATGGTGAAGAAGACAGGCTGAAGCGCAGTGCGGATATAGTAGGAGATCACGTCCACCAGGAAAGGGCTGGGCTCCGAGGAACTGGAAGTGTTCGATTGCTGCAAGGAGAAGCCCAGAGCTGTAATTTTACTGAGGCACTGTATCACTGCACGTCCTCAGATTGCCCAACAAGCTACCCAACATATTCTGGGCCACTTCTGGCAAGGCCTTGTTTCTGTAGAAGCACTAGTGAAGCGCACATTTATTTGCTAGCTATTTTGCAGACGTATGCTGTATTTTTCTGATTCGTACCGTTCTCGCCATCTGTGGAATCATGTATCCGAGGCTGGTGATGTTGCAGTCATACCACGGATCTACCTGCCCCAGGTAGGCGGCCACGGAGCAGATACTGCTCCTCATCGACGAAACGTTCTCCTAGGAACGAACAGAGGAGCACTTCTGAATTCTTCTACTCTAACAGACTGGATGACAGTGACTGACCCAGAGAAAGGGGGCCGCCTTACATTTCGAGGAGCGGTCGCAGCAGGGTCATTGGTGACTGGAACATAGTACATCTGTAGGTTGACTCTTGTCGTCAGAAACAGACGTCTTGCCTCCCTTTTCCTATATATAAGAAATTAATCAATTAAAAATTAAAAGTAGAGTTTTTGAGCATGCAAATATTGCTTTCAGAGACACTGGGATGTGCTGGAAAGCACAGATTGGCATAATGAATGAAAGAATCTTTTTTTTGTGATGTCATGATGTCATGACAAAGATTATGATGTCATAGCCACTGTGTCATGAGGTAAGGTGTAAGCCGGTCAGAGCTGAGAACAAAATTTACCTCAGGGAATAGTAGGCCCTGGCGAGCTTTCCCAGGACTCTGTCGTCACCCATAACCACGACACGAGCAGTGAAGTGGCGCTGTTGCTTAGGCAACGGGGTGCTCCCGCTGCCCGCTTTCCTCAGCAGCGTACCGCTGGTGCCCCCCTCCTCCAGGGAGTCCTGGATGAGCACCATGCTGTCCGTCACGGACGGCTTCATCCTGATGCCGCCCCGGCGATTGAGACGGACTGGCTCCTGCTGTTCCTGCGTGCCCCCGCTGCCTCCCGGGGGGGCATCGGCGCCCATCCCCAGCAGCTCACTCGCCGACAGGTCCCGTTCGATGCCACTATCGGTGGACATGACGGAGTACCGCGGCATGTCGGAGCCCAGGTCCGCCGGGAGGTCCGCCACGTCGAAGTCGTCCTGGCTAATGGAGTACTGCTCAGTCATGGAGCCTGGGCGGAAACGCTTCATCAGCTCCTTCCCTGGGAAAGATTTTGTAGAAGGTCATCAGAATCCAGAACTGAGGCCACGTTAAAAGCCACGGTCCAATCAAATACGCAAAAAGCAGAATGGACTGCATGAATGAATCGCTGCAGCCTCTTTTGCAAGTACTTAAACAATTGATAGAAATGTACAGGCAGCCCTGGGGCAGCACAGAGACCCCGAGGACCCGAGCGACAGGGCTACTCACAGAGGTCGTCATCCTCCTTCCATATGTGGAAGCTGAACTCCGGATTGGGAAGCGGAGAGGCGTACGGGGACTGGGACGATGGTTCTAAACAAAAGGAAGATGCAAAAGAAAGAAAACAACAAGAAGCTCAGAAAAAAAAGTGCATTTTTAAGCCATTGAGTTTAATGGACAATTAATGACAATATTCAAAATTTCAAGCAGGCAGAAAATCTGACCGGGTGCTTGCGGACCGACCTGGGCGGTGGCTGTGGGCCGTATCTTGGCGAGCAGCGGCGAGGATCTTGTCGTATAGCTGCTGCAGCTTGGCAGTGTGCTGGGCGCGCTCTGTGCTGACTTCCTCTGCAGATTGCTCCACTGCTGCCACCACTTCCTGGAAGTACGGCTCGACGTCTTGGCCGATGTCCTGGTGGGCGTTAAAAGGGTTATAAATAGAAACGGCAGACAACTGGTCATCGAATACCTCTGCACACTGGCGCCCAGTTGGTGATCTCATTGTCTGCCAGCATCCATGCCGTGGGTCAACTCTGACGTGAGCTCGCAAATGGAACGCCTGAGTGGAGGCCGGCCTCGTCTACTTTGTGCGATCTTTTAAACGAAAGAGGCGAGGCGATTTGACTGACCCCCAGGGCGCCAGCCAGCATGGAGCCCTGGCAGCTCTCCCCCAGCGCCGCTTGCACTGTGTGCTGGATCACGCTGCACATGTGACCCAGCGAGCCCCGGATCGAGCCCGTCGGCTCCATGTCTGCCCTCACGGCTTCCCCAAGGGGTCCCGACAAGACACTGGGGTCCGCAAACACCAGCACCCTGCGGGAAGATATGCAGTCAGCATGTGACACGAGGCAGAGAAAGCCTGACAGGCTACGCCGCATGCAGAACAATTAGCTAGTCAATCACTAACCAGCCAGCAATATGTGTTTGCACTGTGGATATAAACAATCTGCTAAGCAAACGAATGCAGTGATAGCTGGAAAAGGCTTACTTCTCATGGAAGGGATATGACTCAGTTTTCAAGTTCTGCTCGGCGAGTACCATCCTCTGGTACATCACACCTAGGGACAGATTAACAGGTTGACGGCTGCAGTTTCTGAAGGCCAGCAAGCAAGGACGGCAGTACTTTGACTAGGCCATAACCAAAGGGGCATCAAACACAGCGTTAATGGGCAAACTGGTGTAGAGGTGAAGGAAGCACGGATTCGCCGTGAAAGACTGCATTCTTCCCAGTGAAGTACAAAGAAGTGGCACGCTTCCTGTTCAATCGTAAGCATACCTGCGCATTCTGAATAAATACGGACTAAGAGAATCGCATTGTGAAATTCCCAGCTCAAATTCCAGGCGGGGGAATTTAGGAAGTCCCATGATCATGACTAGGATAAGTGGTTAAAAGGGGGGGGTGGGAACATAAGCAGGGGAGTGAAAAACACCAGAAGTAAACGGATAAACGGGTAAACACGTGTATTTTCACCGCTGTGACGTCGAACAGAAAAACACACTCACTTTTGTTCATTTTGCCCATAGCCAATATGTGGCCCTACGCACTGCACACGACTGCACTGTCCGGATCGCAGTGCCACATACCTGGCGTGGACATTTCCGTCTTCATGTGCTTGGCGTAGCCGAGGCCCACGATGCAGTACGGCTGCGGCAGGATCAGCAGCCGCTTGCAGATGTCATACACCCGCTTGTATAGTTCGTCCGGAATGTAAGAAGCCTGCGACACGCAAAAGACAACAGGATGGTACCAGATTCGCCACGGAAACCGACTGCGAGCCAGTGGGAGGGGGGGGGACGGCTATGAACAATAAGCGGGAATGAAGCATGCCGATTGAAATCAGGACTAGAGGTCGACCGATGTATCAGCCGGCCGATATATCGGGCCGATATTTAACATTTTTTAAGGTATCGGCCGATATCTGAGTGCACTACGCCGATTTACAGACAGGCACGTCTGCTGGCAGCCCAGTGTTGTTGCTGTGGAACACATGACCCATGCTGCCTTGTGCAGGACCCCAGCCACAAGTTTTGGAAGAGTCCTGGGAGAAAACGGTAAGGCTTAAATTCTGATCTTTCAATGACCTATTTATTTAACTAGTT
>JAODJU010000095.1:8333010-8344674 GCA_026776725.1 Gnathonemus echidnorhynchus
GAATAGAGCATGTTCCTATCTAGAAAAGGGGGGCCCTGCAGAGAAAGTTTGGGAACCACTGCATTATATCATCTTAAGGCAAAGGCCTAGCTCGAAATCGTGACTGGCACTACAGTGCCCCCTAGCTGTTACCAAGGTACCTGCACACGTCCTATTTTGTCAACGAAAAGAAAATAATGTACGTATACTCCTCTTGCCACACAGTTTTTCCTTATTCCATCTTCAGGGGGATCACTCTCCTCAGCCTCCCTAGGAAGGTCTATACCAGGGTACTGGAGAGAAGGGCCCGTTGGTCAAACCTTGGATTCCGGAGGAACAATGCAGAGTCCATCCTGGCTGTGGAACGCTGGATCGGCTCTGCACCCTCACAAGGATACTGGAGGGAATTGTGGGAGTTTGCCCAACCAGTCTATATGTTTTGTAGACTTGGGTAAGTCACATGACTGTGTCCCTCAGGGGTGGGGCTGTGGGAGATGAGGTACGGAGTTTGCGGTTGTGGGCCATCCGGTCCCCGTACAAACAGAGCGAGAGCTGGGTTCGCCTTGCCAGCTGTAAGCCAGACCTGTTCCCAGTGGGTGTCGGATTCCATCAAGGCTGCCCTTTGTCACCGATTCTGTTCATAGTTTTTATAGACAGAATTTCTAGGTGTAGCCAAGGGTTCTGGCTCGGGGTCCTCAGGATTGCATCTTTACCTTTTGCAGATGATGTCATCCTGTTGCCGTCATCGGGCTGTGACCTGCAGTATGTACTGGGGTGGTTTGCAGATGAGTGTGAGGCAGCCAGGATGAGGATCAGCACCCCCAGGTCTGAGACTATGATTCTCCACCTGAAAGGGGTGGATTGCCCTCTCCGGGTGGGGGATGAGTTGCTGCCCCAAGTGGAGGAGCTTAAGTATCTCAGGGTTTTGTTTTCTTCATGAGTGAGGGAAGGATGGAGCGGAAGATCGACAGGTGAATCGGTGCAATGTCAGCAGCAATGTGGATGCTGTAATGGGCTGTTGTGGTGAAGAGGGAGCTGAGCCAGAAGGCAAAGCTTTCAATTTTCCAGTCAATCTACATTCCTACCCTCACCTATGAGCTATGGGTAGTGCCTGAAAGAACGAGGCCGCAGATATAAGCGGCAGAAATCATTTTTCTCCCAAGGTGTCAGGTCTCAGCTTCAGAGATAGGATAAGGAGCTCAGACATTCAGGAGGAGCTCAAAGCAGAGCCACTGCCCCTCTGTGTCAAAAGGAGCCAGCTGAGGTGGCTTGGGCAATAGACGTGACTGTTCTGCTAAGGCTGGGCTCAAACTGACAACCTTACAATCATAGGCACAGACATTTGTTTTCTCTGTCCTGCTGTGCAAAAAACGAGTTCAATGTGATGTAACTGAGTTTTATTTAAGAGAGAGAGGTACACTTGTGAATTGCACTGCAGTTTGAGAAGATACATTGGTTACAACAACAATAAAGCGACTGTTACCCAAAATGCTCAGTTCGGCTTGCGATATTTATGCAAATAATGAAAGTTGGTCTATTTCTCAGTGCGAAGTGGGAAGAGAACTCAATGCATTTTAATGACTTGGCTCAAGTTAACAGTGTTTATGGTTTGACCCTGGAGACCCACATAACGACATGTTGTGTGTGGTATTTACTGGAAGGCAGGGTTACAGTCACTAAGCCATTTACGGTTTCTCTTCCAGGCACCATTTTAAGAAACATCCTGAAAAACGATGGCAAAACCGATACCATCTCAGCACGCGATCAATGGCCCAGAAAAACTACTATTGCTAAGACAAGGGGACGCTTACGGGAAAAAACGACGGCTAAACATAAATAATGTTCAGTAAGCAAATACAAGGGGGGTGGGTCCAAATTTCCCCATCATGCTGATGGGGTCAAGCTTATGCAAGAACAATGGGATCCCAGTTTATATTTAGAGAATACATCAGCACATGTTAAGACACAAACAAAAAATACTTACACCGATCAAAGATTTAACATTTCAACAGTCATGATAGGTCTGGTAACTATATGCAAGTGCATTACACAGATATAATTGCGTATGATGTAGGTAAAGTTATGAAATGTTTCTCCAAAAGAAAACCGACAAAAAAATTCAACACCGTTCAAAACATACATATAAATCTGATAAACAATCCTTCATATGATGTACCATGCGTGTACCGCATTCTGTTTTCATCCCGCAAGTCATGATTCCTTTTAAGTAGCAAGTGTTTGTGATCAGTAACAATCCTGCAGCACCTGCACAATAGACCGCGTGCCTTTGCTTTGTCTCCTGTGATAAGCTTGTGTTTGGAATTTGATTTTACAATGCACCTTACAAGGCAGCTACCTGTTAGTTAAATAGGAATGGGACAAGTTATAAAATTGCGAAATCACAATAAATTACACTATATACACATATGTTAGTTTATGAACAATACGCATTACGTAAGCTATGACCAGATGCACATGTACTTTACAGTATCATGTATATATACAGTATTTACAGAGATCAACACGCACAGTATGGATAAAAGAAAAAAAGGAGCTAAAAACGATGAGAATGCAGCAGATCTATACGGATGAGTCAGCCGTGTATCATGGTTTAATTTCCGGCAGATGTTCTGAAAAAGGTATTAACATGCACGTTTGAAGGCATATTTTAATGTCAGAGGGAAAAACGCTGCTCTGCTTGCAGCTCAGTGTTTATCAACGTAGAAGCCAGCATCCGCCGCAAAGCTGCGGTTGACGCGCTGACACTACGAGTGCGCGCTCCCTGTGAGCTGCGTAGGATACGTTTTGCACGTGACACGACGCTCATGCGGTTTGTCTCGTGTTGAAAATAGGTCTGCTGCATCGATGATCATTTATATTGCGTTTAATGTATTAAAACTTCTTACGAAGGGTCGAATTTAATCAAATAGTTATGTTATGTCATATTATCATGTGCAAACAGTTCATATCTTCACTCTGAAAATACATCACAATACAGCTCATTCATTTATCTCATATCGCGTGTTAGACCATTGCGAAACAACAGTCGGAAAAACGCTTTACCATTTTTAGTGTATTTTCCTCGGTATATAAGTGTCTGATAATATTCTCAAAGTAAACAAAGCTGCCAACATAAAACAAATGTTTAATTGTCACGAACAGGAATGTCTTAGAGGCATATAAACCCCCATACGAGTGATAAAGCGGCAATTATATTAAAGACAAGGTTAGAATTACGTCGTATTTTAAAGCGCTTTTTATGATTCATTTTGCATAGGTAATAATTTACTATTCTTTATAGATTTTTGTATTTGTTTAGATTAACATACGAAGTATTAGCTATAAATGCAAGTGTGTGTGTGTGTGAACTTTGCACCAGAAGCCCGGTACGAGACTCATTTTCCAATCATTTAAATTAATTATTATCAATTAATTATGTCTATCTTGTGTTTTTGTCAGATTCAAGGTTATTGTTATTCAAGGTTTAAGTTATTAAAGTTATTGCACATTTACCCACTTCCCTGGGACAATATATGATCTCATGAATGATAAATAAAGCAAATAATAATAATTAAAACAAAAAAACTTTACAAATATCTAGACCTCTGGTAAACTTCGTCCAGTAGAAGACCTCCAGTAGAGGGTAACTTTCTCACGGGTGAGCCCCGCTAAAGGTGGCAATCGGCAGGCAGAGCAGAGAGCAGAAGGTTGGGTGGAGAGGTTCAGTGTATGTGGAGAGGGACTTGCGCAGCCTCCGGTCTGTCATGATGTCGGGCTTGTAGCACACAGACACTTCACACCTGCACCGAGCGGGAAAACGGCATCGGTAAGGTCAATCATACAGACAAACGTATGTAAACACATCAACACATACATATAATCTATGCATATATATGTATGATTACATATATACTGCACATTCATGTACAATTAATTCTTCATTGAGTCTGTTACTCAATCAATCCAAAAGCTATTGTGTTAACTTGTCAAACTGGCACAAGATCTCCTCAAAGCAGAAGTACTCAGCACAGGCCAACAGAGGCTGGACCTGCCATCCCAGCCTCACTCCAGCCTGAAAGGTGTGTTTTACGTTACCTAGTCACACTCTGAATGATCTTCTTCTCATCCTGGTCCAGGCAGACGGCGAAGGTGGTGTTTCCCCCGCTCACCTGCACTTTGTCCACTTTCACCTCCGTGATTGACAGTTGCTTAGAGATGGAGGAATGACCGTATTAACTGGGACGCCCTGTGACTCATCCATATTGCATCTGTGTGCTTAAGCAGCCACAGGAGTTTTTAACAGACACCAAAAACTGCTTGCGTAAAATGCAGTAACACAATACTGCAGCTGCACCTCACAGCTTAAACGCTTTTCGTGAGACAGTGTTGTGCAGGAACTGTCTCTGGTTTGTATTTGTGTTTTTTCTTTCTCTGTGACTCTTTGCTGTCCCAAACCACATGAAATTGATGTTTTTGTAAGTCTTGCACCTTATCCTGTTTTGCTACCCGGCCCTTTTCGCACCCCTCTCACTTCCTGCTCACCTGATTGTACGCCTTTTTGCATCGCGAGTTTTGTCTCTTCAACACTTCCGTCATCGTCATCTGGAGGCACTCCATCTTCGAGTCTGAACAACAAAGAATGACAGGCTGTTGGTTTCTATCTCTCATTTTAAACCAGTTTAAGCCAAACATTCACTTCTCAAAATGAAGGTGAATGAGAGATGAGTGTTATTTGCTAAAGACCGAAGTATTCATGCAGCGTTCAGGAGAAGCAGAATTATCTGCATCCAATGTTAACCCCATTTTCAGACGTTAAAAAAACTGCAACTATATTTTTTACAACTAAAAGGAATACATATTTATATTTGGGGGCTGATTGTCATGCTTACAACATATTTATGTGACATAATTCTCTCTGTAGATGGTACAACCATGATCTTGCATTGATTTTCTTCAGTTGTGTTTGTGCTACAACTGCTTTTTTAATTAATTTCCCTGAAGAAAAATGCTGGGAATAAAATTAAAAAGACTTTAAACTAATATTGCAATCGGTGTAAACCTGGAATTGGGGTTACCAGCTGTGGTTTATTCAGATTAATTCCTTAGTTAAGCATTCATCTAGAAATTAACCATATATAGGGTTATAGGTGTAGCTCAACTACTCAGGAAACATTACAACTGTCTTCTGGTTCTATTAATTTTAGACCAAGGTATATATATATATATCTGCGGCTTCAGGACTCAATAAGCGAATGTCTGAAGTCGTATCTTCAGTCTTAAATCGGATGGAAAGAGAGGGTTAGTGACAAAATAGCGACAGAGGGGCCAGAGTTCCCCGTGTCTGATGTAAGCTTTTCAAAATGTCCCGTTTATTTCAAAACAGTTTAAAAAAGCACCCCGTGTTTCCAGTGGAGATTTCTTTCTTGCAGTAACATACCAAGTTCCTCTGGCTTCTTGCAGGCTTTGGTCAGGTTTATGGACGTGCAGACCTTGTCCGTCCTGTTCCACTGGCTCCTGCCACTGACACCCACCTATGTGGTACGGACAGAATATTTAAAGGTGGCCATTTCCTGTGAACATTTCTATATTTAACATTTTAAAGCGTACAGAAGTTATCTTTGCAGCCGGCCCCTACCTTGTTATAAACCACCTCTAGTGTTAATGGAACGGCTTCTCGATCTCCATCAATCCCAAAGCGTTTGCTGGCGGCACCTACAGGACACAATATCCCAAATTCATGTCTCAGAAAAACAGACGCGACTTTAATAGGAGTATTACGGTAAGGTTATAATGTCTGCTTCCCACTTTCCAGTCCTGCCTATGCTTAGGATGGGATCAGGATCAGCCTAGTAGATCATCTTCCAAAAGACATGGCAGAGGGTTTGAGTGGGTTTCATAATCCTCTTAGGGCGCTGAGGTCTAGAGCTCAAATTTACACAAAGGCGTAAAAGCTTTAGGGAAAAAAATGAATGGGGAATGTACGCATTTAGCTAACTGTGGAGCTGTTGCTAAAATGATATGGCTACCTTAGGAGTAGGAGTAGGAACCTCAGAAGACTGGTCTGTAGCTTGGTCGAGTTGGACCAACTTGTGGAAGACTTACCCAAAGCCTTAATGGCACGGGTACCAGCCGCATGGCCCAGCTCCAGGGAGTGGATGAAGACCTCAGTCCTCTTTTCTCCTCCTGCCAAGGTCAGCTGCAGCAGGACAAACCCCTCAGTCACTCATATAGACCATGGCAAGGGGCTATTCGTACAGCATTTATTTTTTTATTGAACACTGAATATGGTCCAAAGGGTATCACAGGCACATTGGATACATCGCTGTTATATTTCATTCAGATCTAGTTTTGACACGTTAACAAGTAGTTGTAGCATTTTAATACTGGGCCAATTTACGTGCTCGTCCGCTTATCATATTTGGAGGGAGAGTGGATGACCCACCTCAGCCTGGTAGAGTTGCACCAGCACAGGTCGGACAGCATTGCGACAGTAGTACAAGACCAGATCTGCCAGAATGGACAGACGTTCGCCGCAGCCGCCAAAGTCAGTTTCTGTTTTTGAGGTTTGCTGTGAAAGTAATGACAGTAATGTTGCCAGTGAATCAGCAGGGGGTGCTATACACAAGACGGCACATGGTCATGGTATTGTGACAACACTAAGCAGATGAACTGAACTTTGGGGGCCAAACATGATGGGCTAGCGCACCCTAAAGCAAATGTAGGCCATTACTCGGGGTTCATCATGCCGCGCCTGCGAGTATTTCGCGCTCGAGCAGAACCCGGGGTCATGGTCTCACCTGGCACAGGACGTCAATAGGCAGGCTGAGCAGGCTGAGCATGTTGCGCTCGTACCAGGGGTCCAACATTCCGATGAAGCGTGCAATGTCATTAGTGCTGTCCTCCACGCCCAGCGAGCTCTGCTCCTGTGAGGACAGCTCGAGTCTTTCACAGAGCAGCCAGTTTGTGAAGGAGAGCCAATCAAAATCTCCAGATCACTTTTGATGGACTCCTGAATCCTATCCAACCTATGTGGACCAGTCTACACAGGTCTACACAGTCTACACAGGTCTACACAGTCTACACAGGTCTACACAGACTACACAGTGTCTACACAGACTTTGCCATTAAACTTTAAACAGTTAATATTGATCTAAAAACTGATCTTGATATCTACTCTACTACAATCAACAATCAACACATTGTCTGTCTCTCTGCTTTGCTCAGGAGCAGGCATACGTACCCCGCAGGTGGAGTCTCGAAGCGGGCTCTCGGACATCTTCCAAGGGCTGCTGCTGCTGCTACTGCAGTTGCTTCTTCTCACCGGAATGAAGAAGAACTGCAGCTTAAAAACTCGAGTGAGGTGTGGGCTTGTGCTCTCCCGCAGCCGCAGGCTGCTGTACGCCCGGGCCACCTTCCCGGCAGCGTGGTCGGCACCAAACACCACCACACGGAGAGTGGTGGCCTTGCTGTCCTCGTCGCAGCTCAGGATGGGCCTTCTCCGGAAGCAGACGGGCTTGAGAGGTAACCGGTCTGGCTTGTGCAGCTGGGCATGCTGGGGCAGAGAGTTGGAGCGCTTCGATCGCACCACCACGAAGTCTTTGGTTTCGGAACTGCCCAGACTTTTGGCGCGGGACAGGGAATGGCTGCTTCTTGGCTTAAAGAGCATGGAAAAGCGTTGACTAAAACCAGGCTTGGTTTTGGTGCCCCGCTCTGGTAGAATATCTTCCATGTCCTCACAGAAGTCACTGTCCACTCCAGAGGTCACCGACAACACGGAGGGCACTGAGCAGTTTGAAATGACCGAGATCGTGGAGAACATGGAGTCCTTGGAGATTGTGGATAGTGTGGACATGGTGGAGATGGTGGAGGATCTGTAATCCATAAAGTCATTCACACTCACAATGTCGTCTATCTCCAAAATCTCCTCTTCGTCCTGCTCCACTTTCTCCTCCTCGTCGTCATCCTCGTCCAGTCCTTCCTCAGCAGGAATTTGTGCAAGCTCATCTTCCAGAATCTGGTTCAAAATATCTGTCAAAGAAATCCAACAATAAACCTAAATGTAATGCTGAAGGTATGTTCTAGAAAATCACAATTAGATAATGTAAAGGTGAAAATGGATGGACAGGAATACTTTGTCAGGAAAAGCTCTGAAGATCGTTACCAAAATTGTCCTTGTCCCACTCATACATGTAAGTTCTGGCGATCGGCAGAGGGAGAGTCTGCAGCTGTCCTGGTTAGATCAACGACACAGTGAATAGTTAGTTAAAGTGAGACTAGCCCAATGCAATAAGTCACATTTGGAAACTTTTCCATGTAAGTTTAAAGGCTGCCTGACCTTCTGATCTCCTGCCATTGGACATGTGGATGCCAACCTTCTCCTTCAGTCCTTCCAGGCCCCGCAGTAAGTCGGCCCGGGATTTATCTGGATCTTCCATGGAGGCAGCTGACTCCATGAGCTCCGAAACCGCAGTGAAGATCTGACCCAGCTCCTCCAAACTTTTATCCTGTCAGGTGACGCATGAGGCGTTAACTTACGCATCTTGTCAAACCGCCACGTGAGCACGGTGTTTCTCGACCAAATTTTTGGGGTCCCACAGATAGTCCGATTTGGTCCCAGCCAATCAAGAACACAAAATAGCTGGTACAGGTATTGTGAGCTTGGAGGGCGGGCCCCACAGACTGGGTTGAGAAACACTGTGCTGGAAGATTCGAAAGGACTGAAGTGCATACTAAACGACTCGTGTGGGGAAATCCAGAGCAGTGAAAAGTCATCAGGATATGAAACTACAGCCATCTATGGTATTTTGGTCACCACTTCCCCCTGTGCAAAGTGGACCCCTTTCCTCTCAGTGGGAGCGTGTACCTGCAGGGCCTTCTGCATGCAGGGGAGTGAGTACTTGGTGCCGAAGGCTGCCTGGTACGCATGCTTTATGAGGGTGATGTAGGCCTCCTTCTGGGAGTGATGGGTCTGGCTGAGCTGCTCGGCCACGGACAGGAACTCGGGCGGGACGTCCACCTGGTTCATCAGGAGCACCGTTCTGAAGGACCAGGCCGGGGAACTCATCAACCGTCATGTACATGACACTAGTCAGCTGTCAGCTCCTTTAATGATGACCTATGAAGAACCTTCTAAGAAGCCCTAAGCTCTACGGAAGTCGATATCCTGCATGACGTGTAGATGCTACAGATTGGATCCACAGAAGATATCTAACAAAACATCAATGCTTAAGCCATCACTCTCTTTTGGGTTTTCAGTAGACATATTATACTCTTAATAATACACTCTTATGATACTCTTAATAATACACTCTTATGGTACTCTTAATAATGCACTCTTATGATACTCTTAAAATGGTTATTGTTCAGTACACAGCAGCTCGCAAAAATGCAAAAACAATTATAACCCACTTGACCTACAAACGTCACCTTCCGCTTTTAAGAGAAGCAAAAAGCAGAAGTTGGCTTAAAGTCTGTGTATTTCAAAAGGACAAATTTAAAATGTAATCAATGAAACCCAGATGTGCATCGTAGATTAAAGACACACATTTATGCACCAATCAAAGCACATCACTGTACTTTTATCAAGTCAGTTGCAGGCAAAGAAAATGATATATAACTTAGACTATAATTAAACTCAGTTCCTCTTCAATAAATAACCTTACTTACTGCAGAAATGTTTCTATAATGAAATACAGGAACATTGGATAATTGATATGAAAACATGAACTCACATGGTCTTTGACCTCTGGATGGGTGTGACTAACCCTTGCTCCTGCCTCACCAGCCGATGGTAGGAGATACCTAAAACACATAAGCCGATCAGCATTTTAGAAAACTAGGAACAAAGACTCATCACCTGTTCAAAAGTTGACTTCAGGGAAAGAAAAAAAATCCATATGTTTTTCCCTATTGGCTGAACAGACATAATACCCTAACTTGAAAACAGTTGAGAAAAGTTCTTTAATTTTGTTTATAGCTACAAGTAGATGCACAACAGCCTTAACTCAAACTTTTCTTTTTTTAGTTGCAAAATGTTCCAGTTCACATTTCCTTTAAAAAATTCAGTGAAAACAATTACAGGGAGGGAAGTTTGTGGTTAGCAGTTGCTGCAATAATTATGTTTGTCACTAGATGGCAATAGATAAAATACAGCATATCTTTTTTTTGAAAGACCACTGTTAACCTTTCTGGAAGAGTTTGGTGATATGGCATAGACATAGTGACTCAGTTCTGCTCTTGAAGATAATTCCGGGGGGGGAGGGGGCGGCACTGGTTACCTGGGGCCTTCATCTCCTGGTAGAGAGTGGAGAGCAGGTTGCGACACACGCTGCAGTATGGCTCCGGCCACGCCAGGAAGCGGTGGAACACCGCATAGGCCTCCATTAGCAGCTGGGAGTCCGCAGGAAAATGGGGCGTCTAAAAAGAACAAAAAACAAAAAAACACATACAGGTCTTTCAGGGTGCAGCCGACAAGGGGACAATGTGCATGCAGTAGCCATTTCTGGAAGCAGAAGAAGACAAGTAGCTCTTTATAAACAGGAGCTCCAAGAAAAACTAAATGGTAGGAGAACTGCCTTGGCTCTCCAGCCAATGGCCTTCTGGCTTTGCAAGTCCTGGTACTTGCAATCTCCTCCCATTGGTCCACATGATTAGATGAAGAATGCAGAGTGAGAAGCTGAGCGTGTGGGCTTAGCATTCCCCCTCTTACCTGCAGGAGGGTGTTGGAGAACATGATAGCCAGTGGGGCCACCAGCTCATACTCGGACGTTTCCTGGACCTACGGACATGAGGGACGGGTCAACTGGGCAACTGCTATGGGTTTACGTCTCCCTACAGAAGATACCAGACGGTATGTAGCCTGTCCAGCTTACTAATCAATTCAGCTGACTAAAAGAAACTATTCAGGCATTTACAGTGCAAGAGACAACTGATGGTAGGAGTGACGGCCGATGGGGGCCATTGAAGAAGGGGTTTGTACCTCTTTGGCTTTTCTGAGAATCTGGTGGAGGAGAATGAGAAAGTTGTCCGGGTCCCTCTTCACTAGCTCCTCCAGGCTCCAGCGGTTCATGCACAGCCCAGCTAAGAACGGGACACACACACAGGAGGAGAAAGGGGCGTGGATGATCATTCTGGGGAGCCCAACTTCAGAAGCTAAACCCTTCACAGAAGCCAACGGTCAAAGTGCCAAGCAAGGGAGAGGAAGACCTTACGGCCCAGACAGGTGGTGTGACTGCCACCATGGGGGTCGTTCAGCCAAGATCACTCGCGGCTACAGCCCTCAGAATTTTAGCCCCCATGCCAAGTAAACCTGATCTTTTCAATAGCTAGAAACACCACTGGTTCCAACCAGGCCTTAAATACGTTAGTGACATGAACCTAAACTGCACTTCTGCAGGATCAGGAATCAAATTCCTAACCCAGTTCGAGGATATTCTTCAAATCAGTAATTGAGCTCAATTCCTTCCGTTACGTTTCACAAGATGCTTTGTGGTACTTTACAGCCTTACGAAATCCCCCTGGTGCTGTGTCCCATATTTAATCTCACCTGCACTGTGCATACATGGTGCTGTGGCGGCTCCCTGTACCGCAACAGCCTCCCGCTCGGCACGGTTTTGCGCGTGGGCATCAGTGTCAGGGTGCTCGTCACCCCCCCCCCCCCCCCCCCCCCCCCCCCCCCCCCCCCCC
>JAODJU010000095.1:8344684-8359168 GCA_026776725.1 Gnathonemus echidnorhynchus
TCATGGGACTATGTGCGGTCACCACTTCCTTCCTAGCTGACACGCTAACTATAAGATTTCCGCCCCAAGGGCAGAAGCAGAGAGCAGGCGAGAGAGTGAGCGAGAAAGAGAGAGCGAGAGAGAGCAAGAGAGAGAGAGAGAGAGAGCGATTGAAAGCTTATCGAGTCGCGTGAAATTCGAAGTGGCACGTTTTTCCGAGAAAACTGCCCGGGTTGTTAGGGAGCAGTTGAGATGTGCTCATGTCACGTGCCATATGTAGATCTGCAGCCCATTTTCACAAAATATAGATTTATGGATTTATGGACTTATTTCAGCCTTGCACCTCTTGCAAAAACCATTTGTATTGTGTCTTCTGTGTCAGATGCTATTCCGGCTGTTCATGTAATACAACACTCAGAGAAGAAGCAAAATAGTGGAAAAAGTAACGGATGTGGGTTTTCTCAATGCTGACCTTAAGTAATGATGTGTGATCTTTATTTGCTAACTGTATGAGCACAGGTGCTAAGGAACTCATTATATTTTGCATATCCCATCTTAGTCAACTATGAGACATACAGATGCAAGTGAGAGCAGACAGCAAAACTTGGAGTAAGACTGTAGGGTCCCAGGAGCCATTTTCAGGGGTAAGGGCCTTGGATAAGGGCCCGACAATCACATGATCACCCTGGCTGTCATGGGATTGGAACCAGCGACCTTCTAACCATGAGCACGGAGTTCTAATCCACAGAACCGTGTCATACGGCGAAAATATACCTATACATGGATATCTGAGGCTGCATACAATGTCTGGATGAAGAAGAGTAAAGAATAGAATAAATAGATGAGTCTGACAGCAGATGATGAACCTGGTGACGCCTACCATTCCAGGACCGTGAGAGGGAGGAGCCAGTTCCCAGGCCATCCAGGCACCTCTCCAGGGCGTGGTGGATACGGTCCTCTGTGCATGTGGTGTTCTGCATGTTGGCTCACCTCCTGGGGAGAAAGAGCAAGCGTCAAGCAGACGACACTCCTGGAGATTAAAGAGCGAGACCCATCTCCAGAGAGCGGTAGGTTTTCAACCTGCTGTTAGACCTGTGGGAAAGATACTCAGGACAAACTTCCACAAAGAAATACCCAACGAAAAACAAAATAAACAGAACAATGCACTTTGAAATGGGGGATGTCCTGTTTTCATCCTGGAGGGCTACCGGCCTTCTAGGTCTTATTGCGTTGCTATTCACCTCGGTCCTGAGAGAAATGACTGCAAACGACTGCAAATTCATTGAAGTCCTTAATTGTCTATTGGTAGTTTTAACTATGAGAAAGGTTCACAATTACACTGGTTCTTGAAGACCAGGACTAAAGGTCCATATATTTTTCTTTGTAAAAGCTGACATATGATATATGAGTGGGAATGTTTATCAAGATGTATATGTTTCATTTCTGTATCGATGCCGTCACCCAAAGTTTAATATGAGATTAAATGAGATTCATCTGAAAACTCGACGGATGAGCAAATCTCTGCTCAAATGGGGCAATTAAGGCAAAAAACACTGGCTGATCACTGCCTGACTGGCATTTTCTGCCAAAAAGGTTTCGTGTTTCTGTAACAGGGCGACCTTGGCCACGCTCAGGTACGCTGGCTTTCAGACCACGCTCAGGTGACACGGAAAGGCCAGGATGCGGTGACGGTTGGCGGTGACGTCTGCCACTTCCTACTCTCACCACAACGTGGAATTTGCTCAGAATCAGCACCAACTTTTGAGGCAATAACCAAAAAAAAAGAAAGTGCAACAGCTTGCCCACGATCAGTGATTCGCTCGCTTGTGACATAAAATGTTTCCATAACTCAAAATTCTTTTTCTTATTTTCTTACTGACAAAGCAACATTAGTCCACAATTAAGTAAATGATGTGATACAATGCATATACTTGACACAATATATACATGCAAATATATATTTTCATTTTACATTTATTTAACATTTTATGTAAACTGTTTACCTACGGATCACAGGTACAGTGTCCAAAACCAGTGAGTCACACAGCCCCCCCCCCCCCCCCCATATATATAATAGTGGATGTTAGATCCAGCAGAAGAACAATATTAAGGAGAAACACATTTTTCTGTAAATCCATTCTATGCCATATCAAAATCCTATTATAAATCATGCGAAATGTAAGAAAAATCCCCATATCGCTTTAACAGTAATAACAGCAATGTGTTTGTTTTCAGTGTGACTCAAACACCCAAAGGTCAAACAACCTGACACACGTCATACTAACCCTGGGATGCTTCATACTGAGAACAAAACTTTATATCATAATGCAGTATAAAAAGTGGAACCTTCTGATAAACAAATAAATAATAACCATTTTGGTCTTTTAAGAACAACAAAGTGTTTTAAGTAATAAGAAAGTGCAAGGTGGCCCGATGTCGTGACCCAGAATATTCTCGTTGCCAACATCAAGCGTCATTGGAGGGACCTCAGCTGAGACGAGCTTGTTAACCAGATGATGTTAAAAGACAAGGTTTTAATCTGATTGGACGGTCAACAGATGTCCCTCCTACTTCTGACAGGCAGGTTGACCTGAGAGGACCCCATCTGATAAGCAGGAAGCGGAACATGTCCAAATGGGGAGAGGTTTGCGGGCAAGGGAGTAGGTTTGGTTTCAGCATTGGTAGGGACCCCTAAACACACGGTACCCCCACAATATTTGTGTCCCTATTGTCCACAGCCAGGTTTATGCCTTTTTTTTAATCAAGAAAATAGTCTCCCGAAAGATATAGGGAGACTGATATTTTGAAAATATCCCATGACAGACTGATTTCGCTTCACTGCTGTGCTGTCAAACCGTAAAACGGACTAAGAAAATGAACTTGTTTACCTCCTAGCCGAGCCGTGGCTTAGTAATATGTGATGTGAAAGAGTCAATTTGAATATTACACTGGGACAGAGGCAACAAGCTGGGGGGCTAATTTGCAATTTATTCCACATGTTGAAAAGCAACCTGCCAGAAATACTTTAATGCACGTTTACAACAGATCACTCTGTTAAAAATTACAAGTGTAGATAAATATGTATCAAATGCAGAAACTATGTCATATGATGGTTTTCCTAATTTCAATAAAGTTCTTAAATGAACATCCACAAGCACATACAAGCCCATGCCAAACAGGCACATTCACCCTCATATTTCTTTATTTTTCTTTCGCATTTTTGAATTATTTCATCGTAGCTAAATCAGTGAGACGAAAGTCCAGGTTGACATCGCGTGGCACACGAGAAAAACATGACCTCGGGACGCCGGGATTGTAACTGCCGGCACACGATCCAACCGGCCACACGTCACTCAGGATCGCTCTGGCGGCGCAAACCTCACGCTGGCACGGCAACTGAACACGGGAGGAGGGGGGGGGTCCCCCTATATTTAGCCACAAGGGGGCTTTCCTTAGCAAGGACAGACAGGAAGGTATCATTGTGTGCAGCTGGGGTCAGCGCGCTGCGAGTAGCGGATGAGGAAGCTGGGGGGTCAGCACTGGCCAGCAGCGAGGGCCCTCATTAAGGACACTTGGAGAGGCCTGGAGAGGAAGCACACGCCGCCACTGCTGGTGTGACGCTACTGGGCCGGGATCGCAGCCCTGGGTTGGCATGCGCCTGGGATGGCTACTGGTTCTGGTGCAAAGTGCCCTAACTTACGTGTGTCCCTGCATAGAGCCGGACATCTGCGGGGGCAACATGGGCATGGCGTACTACTCCGCTGGAACAACAGGGGGCGCTGCCAACTTCTGTCTACAGCTTTATTTCCTTAATCGCTACGGCAGAATCCCTCATTACATTCCCATACGCTTACGGAAATCCCGAAAAATAATTGCATACGACTCAAGCCTTGATAATAAATAATTTGTTTTTATATATTCAAGTATCATCGGTTTAGATTACAGCTATAATTCGTATAATCCTCGCATTGCAGTCTGCATTAGATTCTCAGACTGATGACATTCATTTAAGAAAACACAGCCACATTTTGTACCTTTCTGCATAGTAAGAGTGTTGTAATCATGTCACATGTCTTCATAAGGGGATGTGCGCACGTCTTTTCGAATGTCAACAAGTTTACTTCCACATTCTGATATTTTGTAACCCAGGATATAAAATCATCAGGAAGTGGGTGGAAGAAAGACGAGCTTATTTCCATTTTGACCCAAGAATTTCGAGCAGCCATGCCGATGTTACGGGCAGAAACAGGCCTAACCTCCCCTGACCTCCAGAAGTTGCCGCGTCGTTATGAATAGAACTATTAGTGCTGAATTAGTGGTGGCAGCTTTTCATAAAACTCATTTTTCTTTATGCAAATCGGGAATCGTAGGGGATTTTCAAGGGCACGGCACTGGGCGCAAACACGAAACTGAGCTATGGAGCGCTTTTCTGCACGATTCGATGGTACCAGTGAGCCACAGGTCACGTCGGGCAAAGGCTGCAGAGAATGGCCGGTATACCAAACAAGGATAAAGACACAATAACACATGGAAGTGATTTATCTGGGCAGTAAAGGGGACTGTCAGCTGATACTGATGTATGGTGGCTCAGGCCCCGGGGTCTTGTCTGGACGCAGATTATTTACATTTGGGTTTTTTCCTGCCAGCTGGCTCCTGTTTCCAGGACAGCGCACGAGGCAATAGCGCGGTCACATCGAAAACCAGCGACATTTGCTCTAATGACACAGCACATTTAATTTATCTGTGAAGCTGCATCAGTTTAGCTGCTTAGGCGTTTTCGTGTAATTATTTTAAAACCCGGTTATCTATGCATCTGACTGTGGTTCTGCTTTAGGATTTTACATTTCAGGACACGGTGATGATGCAAAGGAGGCTAACAGAACGCTTTGATTAACGGTCCTGATGTTCGCATGGCTGTCGCAATCCCGGCCACTCTGCCCACCTGTCACTCACATAGGGGTCGAAGGATTCAGAGGACATCCACTGCCTGCTCGCCACTCCCAGGAGCTCCAAACAGGAAGACCTTGCCCCGGGTCCATTGAGGAAACAGGTGCGGCACTATTGTCTGTGATCCACCGACCCGATGGACTCCCACAGAACGGCCGAGGCACTACATTGTGCCGGCGGGGGTCTCACATCATACAACCACCTATTCCCGACTACACATTAAGATCCTACCCTTCTCACACACACACTCACGTTCACAATGAGAAACAGCTGCTGATAGCTTTAGGAAATAACAGGAGTTAAACAATAACACGCTACATGGAGTACTTCCCTTTAATTCAGGGCTTGCCAATAACACAGGTCCTTCCAGCGGCCTATGCCAGAGAGGATAATGAGAATTAATCATCAGTAATATTCCACTGGCATCTTACAACAATAAAGAGCTACTCCCCAACATCCTCGCCGCAGGAGTAAATCCTGATCCCCAAAGCTCTGCTCTGGGCCCATTTCTCATTTCTTTTCTTTTTTTTCTTCCTTTTCTTTTTTTAATAAGCTGATTTGTTTGCATCTGCTTGAGAAACTAACAACAGAAACGTCTTTTCTTCAGAGAAAATCTAACATGAAATGTAACAATGTAAATATGTAACAAATGTAACACTGAGTTAAAAAAATGTAAAATTAAGAAAATAGGAGTCAGAGTAATGATTAGCCAAGCAGGGCACAAAACAAATACATGCTGAGTGTTGAGATATGAGATAAACATGCTTAAAAATGGGTCGCACAAAAAATGCACTATTTCTTATGCATTGCAATACTGGTATGTGAGTGCGATAGTGAAATGTGATTTAAAAAAATATTAACAACACTCAACTATAAAAGACAAGCTACCTTTGCATGAAAACATATAAAAGTCTTATTGCATTAAAACATATTGCTGTTTTATATTTAAGAAGTTGTCATCACAACGTTTTCATTTCCTGTTTTTCTGAAGTCTTTGGACTTGGAATCACAATTTATATCTACATACATACATAATCTTGGAAGGGTTAAGTACGCTACAATCACTAAAAACATCATTTATACAGGACCAATCAAAAGTCTGGACACACCTGCTTTTAATGCATTTGTCTCCATTTTATTTATGTTATTCACCCAATAGTAAAACCAACTCCGTTGGGGTTAGGTGGGGGGATTGTGGGGGCCAGGTCATCTGTCACAGCACTCCATCTCTTTCCTTGTTCATAAGACAACAACATACCCTCAAGCTCTGCCCCAGGCATAGAAAACATTTCTAAAGGGACCATTTCAGTTCTGTAATTAGAGATTTCAGTGGGTGAAAATTCTGGTTAGATAATCTTTTTTACCATCTCCCGCTTTTAAATAAATTCAAAGAAAAAATACTTAGCCAGTGGGCAGCGGGAGCTCATTTACACTATCTTGTATGTAACCAGTGTTTCCCTCTTAGTCTGCTGGTACATTTAACTGCTCTGCCACTGTGTGAGGTTCTCATGTTTTCTCTGTACCCATGTAGACTTTCTCCAGTTTTCCCCCTGAAAGTCCAAAGCTTTGCAGTCAGGTGAGCCGGCTTCTCTACATTTCCTGTCGTGTGAGTTTGCATCCACAGTTTTCTGGCTTCTGCTTCCTGGGATAAGCCTGGGATGGCAGAAGCTCACCAGCACCCCGGTTAGGGTGGTTAGATAGAAAGAGATGGATTGATAGATGGATGGAGGACTCATGGATGTCAAAGCAACAGCCGGGTCATGCCAAGTCAGGGTGAGGCTAAGGCTGAGGGTGAGGAAGGCTTTGGACGAAAAGTTATGTGTAGGGTGAGAGCCAGGGGCTGAGCGATGATTGTGCTGTTGGATTTTAGAAAGTGCCAGTGCAAACTCACTGTGGTTTAAGGAAGATTGGATTCACAAGGCAACTGCAGCATGGAACACAAATAAACTTCAACCAAGATAACATCAACTCAGGAGCAATCCAAACCAGTCCGTGGTTACTGGGGTTAACCCTTCCCATGGCTGGTTTGGTATTCATTTCCCAGCCTTAAGTTATCCTATTATGACATGCTATCTATACAGTACTAGAGATGAATGCTTTCATCTCTATTTTAGCTATGTTATTCACTTACAGTTTTATAATATATAACAAATACTGCAACGACCAAGTGACCAAGTGTTCAACATTTCAAAGTTTTCTCAAATTATAGACTCTTCAAGATACCCCCTTTGGCTTTGATGACAACATTGCAGACTCTTGGCATTCTTTCAAAAAGCTTGCAGATGTAGCCAACTGGAATGGCTTCTCCAACAGTCCAGAAGGAGTTTCCACAAGTTCTGGGCACATGCTGGCCACCTTGCTCTTACTCATCCATCCAGCTCATCCCAAACCTGCTCCATAGGGTTTAGGATTGTGGTGGCAGCTCATTTGTCGCAGCATTCCATTTGTTTCCTTGTTCACACGATAATACTCACTGCATAATACTCACTGCATAATACTGCATAATATTCGAGGTGTTCGTAGGTTCATTATCTTTTTGATAAACAAAGGATTTTCAGTAGGTGTGTGTAGACTTTTGACTGATACTGTATGGGGCAATAAGAATCATACTGGTAATAATATTCGAAAGAGAGCAGAAAGCTCTGTTCTTTAAAATTGGAGTGGAGTTAAGCTGATAAGGATTACTGCAGATAATACGTGTGCATAGACATAAACAGGAAGGACAGACACGCTCCTCACATTGCAGCACAGTAACTTCTGTAGCTTCAATGCTACAGAAGTTGAAAAGGCTTCAAGCCCGATTAAAATAGGTGTTGACGCTCTGTAGCTTAGCGACCCCAGCTCAGAGATCAGTGTGGGGAGATAAGCACACATTCAAACACAAAAATACACTCCCTTACAGCTTCCGCTTACCACGTCTTTCTAGAGCTGTGAAATTGTGCCGTCTTATTTCTGAGAGGCAACTAGGAACAGCCTTCAAAGAACTGGTGGCGGAAACTGGTCACCGATGGTAAAGGTGCCATTTCCGGTGCTGTGGAAAAGGTAGCCGAAATCTCAGGGTCCTGATGCTCAGAGAAGTTACTCCAGCCCTTTTCATAGCAAAGGCCATCACTAATGGAAGCTTCTGCTGATCGACGAAAACTAAAACTATTTTATAAAAACAATATGACAAAGAATGCTAAATTTGACTGTTTAATATTTACGAGTGATGCAACCACATCTTGACTCTGTGCCGAAGGTTGAAGATGGTCGAATGGATGGGTGATGCATGCAAACCAGGATAAAAAAAATTCTACACTCTGAGGGCAGAGAAAGTGTTTTTCTTGAGGTAAAAGGTTATTCTGACAGTTTACCGAAAGCCACAATTTCACAGCAACGAAAATGCAGACGCGCGGCAAAGCGGAGCCCAGCCTGTGTAGGAAGCCTGTTTGTGAAATGCGCAAACAACCAGGCCTCAAGCTGTAATGCTGATCAGCCAGACGCCACCGCAGCGTGTGCACGGAAACGCGGGGGTCAGCAAAGTCCCTCCAAAGGGGATTGGCGGTACGGGGAAGGCAAGACACGTGGAAGCCAAAGTGGGGCACCAAAGAACGATTCGGAAACCCTGCAGGATGACGTTTAGGGAAACTGTCGCGGGGCAATTCCATGCAAAGGCCCAGCCGATGTCACATCTCTAATGTCAAAAAATATACTATGTATTTCTAACATGTAAATTAATACAAGAATTTTGAAGATTTGTCTATAGTCCATGAGTTACAAAAAATCCAAACTGAGACATTGACACTAAGCCTGTCCATGCTCTGCAACATTTTCTTTGCCAATTTGAGTTTATATGACACATCATAATGCCACTGTTGCCCTGTAATAGTTTCTTATATTAGGTTACTGCCAAAGCACAAAACCAAAAGATTTAAAATAACTGGGTGGTAGGTGGGTGTTAAAAAAAAAAAACAGCTAATACGTTGACATTAAATTATTATCAACTTATACATCAACATGACTGAAACAAGTAACATTTTCAAATATGACGTCACAATTTACAATTTCATTTAATTCCTACATTTTCATTTAATTTCACTACTTGCACCCCCGGTAAAATTGCCTGAGGGGGGGCACTGGGTACTGACCTATATCAACACACAGGTGTCCATCCATCTGGTTAAGGTGAGCTACGGTGCCGCTGGGTATGATTAACGTGGACCCTTGGGTTTATGATATAACAATGTCTATCACTTCTGTTCTAATACAGGAATCAAATGTGAAATACTTAAAAGAAGAAATGAAATTTTTTTAACTTTACAGGAAGTGTGGAAACATATACGATAATGTGGACTGTCAAACAAGTCAAATTAATAATAAAATGCATTTGCAAAACAAAGAACGACTGGAAATGAAAAGAGGCATTATGTACAGTCTGCGGTAAGCATGACTTATCACTATATTTTACAATGGCTTAAAACCGGGACATAGACCACAGGCTTTACTAGGCAAAGAAGTTCCAGAGAAATCAGCTTTCATTTCCGAAAATAAAACCCTCTTGTGTGCCTCGATGGTGACCAATTTCGTGTTCCTTTCAAATTAATATCATCTGTGCAAATACACCCGTCTTGCAAATGTGGGTTTCACTATCATTGTATTATCACAACGATCGCTATCAGTGGGATTTATTATGATTCGTTCACAAAATAAAAACACCTGGTCAGATATATAGTATCTATTTTATTTATCTGCATGGGTCACATGGCATTAACATTGTCAGGCCTCAACATGGAAGGCAAAGTCTTGGGTCCCACTGTAAGGTCACAATGAAAAAACCCGATTCAGGATTTTTTCAAGACACTTGTGAGAGAATCCTGAATGCCAAAGTACCATCAGCATCTCTGGCCCACCATAACTGCACATCAGCTCTGCTGAATAATTCCTCCACATATTTCTCGACCAGAGAAAATCAGCTTACAATCACAAACAAACCTGTTTCAACGTGCTGCTGTCCTGCAGGAGTCTGCAGCTTTTGGCAACAAACTCTCTGTAGTAAGTGGGATCTATATCTATGTTTATGCGTATTGTTTAGTAGGCTGGTTGTAAAAGGGTGGTTAAAGCAACAGAGGGGTGTGATTCACTCATTGACATGTGGCTCCATCAATACGTTAGGAAAGTCCTGGTGACTGGGACTTTCCAGTTTGGGTTTAACCGACTTAATGGTCACGTAAACCTTGAAAGGATGCTAAGAAACGCAAAGACAGATACCATCACGGGCCTGAGGCCATGAAGAATATGTATACTTGCCTGCCATTTTCACCCATTTTTACATGAGTAATTTTATCCAGCATTAGTACTAATTGCCAGATCATCGAAGATGTTCTGTGCTGTCACATTCAAATACAGATGTCAGTTTAAGTAGTAATGAGTGTAAATGCAATTGTCATGTTACAAACCAAAAACAATACCTGAATCCCAAATGGCTTTGGCAGGTACACACCACACACCTGCTGTCCCAGAGACACACTTTCTTGCTATATAAAAATGTTCATGACATAGACCTACACTTCCAGCTTATCTCTTTAGTCTTTCTTGACTATGAACTGATGGTCAGTTCCAAAGAAGAAGTTACATCGCTGAGGAGGAAACTGTGCAGGATCTACTTCCTTTTCTTTCAGTGACATTAACTAGTCCTCTCCATCACCCCCAGTTAAATCATTAATTGCAATGCTCTCCATTAATGCAGCTACATTTTAATCATGTTCATTGTATTAGTTAATTAGTAAATGTAATTATTCAGTCAATTATTCATATCTGTAGCTGTGTAGGTTTTTATTTTGGTTTAAGAATGCATTTGGAGCTGAGCATTTAATACTCTCATTGAGTGGGATTATCATGCACTGTTAGTCACTGACTGATGTCACTTCCTGGTAAAGCAGGATTGGACTAACATCCATAAGTTTGGATGCTCCATTTCTCCTATTACATCTGAAGCCTGAAACACTTGCATCATGAACAATATGGTATTTTTTCAAAGAATACATCTGGAGCATCACTCTCCACACTACACAATCTCTGTAAAATTTTAACTTTACTAAGCGTTATAATGAGAAATCAGGTAAAATCCAGACATGAGGTTGTTGACCATTTAGACAGAGGAGACAGCTAATCCAGTGCAGGAGGTGCAGAGGTGAGACAGACACGACCCACCAGGCAACGTCCTGCTTTAAAACAGAAATCTGACTTTTGCATGGCTTTGGAGTTAAAATCAATGCAGGATGCAGTGTCAGACATAGACACTCTGACATCCCCCCCCCCCCCCTTTGACAAAATCTACTTGAGGGGGACCCCAGATTGAGAGTGCCAACTCCAGTGGGGGCCCTAAAATGACATTTTGTCAGAGGCCCCAGTATTTCTAGCTACCCCCTTGTCACAACACAAGATACTCAGCAGGCAGTTCAATAACTGCTTTCAGTATCATCTGCACTTGAAACCTGTTTACAACAGAATTATCAGTATATTCCTTTATTCATCAGTAAGGTAACAATGTACCACGCCGTACAATATTTAACGAAAGACCCTAGTAAAACAATAGAGATGGAAGCACAAGCCAATCCTCCCTGTAAACTTTTCTGCTTATTTACACCATTGATCTAGTTTCATGAAACACTTTTCATAGCATACACCTGCCCTGCAGTCCTGCTCATTGGACTGATCTCACAGCGTACAGCTGCCCTGCAGTCCTGTCATTGGACTGATCACCCAGCAAAGGCTAGCTCAATGTACGAAGACTGTAACAGATTCTGCTGAAATGACTCCACTCCACCCTGTTTATCAGATTTCACTTTCAAAACATGTTTGTTCTTCTAGAACCTCCACCACCAAACTGTGGTATTTTGACAGAGTCGGCCTCAGAAAGACCTAGTTTTCACATTTACGCTTCAGGCAGAGCGGTTTGTGTTTTTACAAGAAAACATACCCAGTGCAAAATCTGTATGTTTACATCCATCTATACAGATGTGTATTACATTAACCAATCTTTTGGTCACTGCTCAGGTTCCTCTACCACAGAACCAGGGACTCAGTCACAAATCCGTGCATAAAGGCCTGTCATTTTACAGAATTCTTTGTACCTGTGACATGTTAAGCTCAGCTTGTACCTGTGCAGCTTTAGGGTATCAGGTAAAAGCACGAAGTAGCCTATAGGTATATTCAGCTCCCATATCCATAAAGGCTACAATTACGCACTGCACTGCACTGCAATTCTCCAGAGTATTGGTTTTGCTAAGATGACAAGTGGTAATATGAAGACATATAGTGAGATCAAACAACTGCGATTACTAGTTGGTGTTCTGTAGATGTACAGCTTCGTGGATGTGCAATTCCATTTGTTTACGATCCCAAGAACCGCAGCATGGTACAGTAAAGCATGGTAAACCCAAGAAACACATTCATTTTTAAGCATTTGAACAGATAAATGACACAAACTGATCAACAGCTGATCCAACTGCATTTGCCCCTCAGGCAAATACAACATCTACAGCAACAGTGAAAAGTATACATGAGATCCGCCGTGACATCTTACCCCGGGCTATCCTAGATGTCCCGTGGTTTGTTTCATGACCCTTCGAGTCAGAAAGAATCTTCAGCTCAGTTGTCTTTTGCTGCTCTTCCAAGCTGAATCCAGTTGTCTTTTCATTTGTAGCATGCAGACTAGCAGTGCGACCACATCCTTCGGTTACGGCGCTTACAACTTTGGCAAAACAGCCTTCCACGCGAATTGTCTGCTGAACTTCTGTGCGACAAAACAGGAACTGAAAGAAAGGTGCACGAAAGCACAATGAGGAAGGCAGGCCATGTGGTAAAAGGAGGGGCTTAACTTTTGCAAAATGTCCTTTTGTGTTGATTTTGATTCATTCATATTCCTGTTCTGTTTTTTTTTTTTAGATTTTACATGGCCTCACTATTTGGTGTGTTTGGGTAATTTGGGGAAGTAAAACAAACATTGTTTCCATTGTGTTGCTGAGGAACTTTAACACACTAGTTAAGGGGAACAGAGGGGGAATGAGCTACCATTAAGGTGAGTAAGGGAGAGGAAGGATAACGAAAGCGAGGATTTAAAATCTGTTGTAACTGTTAGAGGTGCAAGATGTGACAATGTGACGCTCAAAATATACAGGAAGTTGAAATCACTGAGCCGCTTAAACCAGGAGAAAACAAGAAGCTGGTATTCGGTAACAATTTTTTTCCCTTAAAGAAGAACCCCCAATACAAAGAAAAATCTTCAATTACATCACTAGTTTGCATAGCAGTCAGCCCTTGGCATTTGACGTCAAGCCACTATTTGCCACTAATAGCTTTTTAAGCTGTTTACTTAAAATTCGGCAGAGAAGATGGAGCATTTAGCTACATCAGCAATTTAGCATTAAGGTTAGAGCGCATGACGTTTAGAGACGCACTAAATATAAATATTATAAATACTATAAAATAAAATACCATAAAATACTAAATATTTTAATAATCTGAGGAAGTTTTCCTTTTTCCCGGGTGACTCGGGGAGCCCGTGTGTCGGTCTGTGCACGTGTCACGGAAAATAGAAAAATACAACGTATCCCACTTATAAATACCCCAAACTACATGGCAGCCACACTGATCTGTTACATATAATGTATGCATGTAATGTACAAAGTATTAATCGGCCCAGATGCCATCTAAGCTATAATACAAACTAGATAGATACACACGTTTTATGTAGCGATGCTGAGTTCCTGACTCATAACAAACATAAAAAAAATTCTCTCCCAGCGCAGCAGGTTCTTACTTCCTTTGCAGCTGTTTTGCCTGAAATTTGCATTTCATGCTGTAAGGTAAAACTTGTGTCGTTGTGCCAGAAAGCGGCTCTGTATGCGGTGAGGTAACTGTCAAATAAGACGCGCGCATGTATGTAAACATGCGTGCATGTTAGACTATGCATAAATTGTGTAAGCTCTAGTATAAATCAAATCATATATAAAATATGTAGTGTAGTGTAGCGTTCAGGTGGCCTGTGGGGAGTAAGCAAACAATTGTTTTTCTTTGTTTTTTCCTCAAATGCAAAAAACAAAAAACAAAAAAAAAAAGCTAGGCGTTTTCATCCAGGTATTTAGACGCAATTTGGCGAAAAGGTGGGAGGGAACCTGACGTTTGTCTAAGATTAAGTCTATATACACCTAACGCATTTACTGGATCAGCGAGAAAGAATATTAATCACAGAAGTTCCCTCTGAGATCAATAAAGTTCATCTTATCGTCGGAAAGACGTACAGTCTCCTGAAAACGGTCTCATGAGCATCATTCACTGTCCATCCACTGAGCAGGAAAAAAGAGTCCGCTGCAGATCCAAAGGCATTTAGTAGTAGTGGGAAGCGCTGTACAGTACTAAGATATAGATTATTTAAACAAAATACCTACAAGTCCTTTACATTGCATGATAAGTTGGAACACTTGACCAGATTACGTGTCGCTATTAGGCCACTTAAAATTAATAAATTGTTTTACATGACTCAAACTTCTAAAATATTGGTGAGTCGGGGATTTTATA
>JAODJU010000095.1:8359268-8372494 GCA_026776725.1 Gnathonemus echidnorhynchus
TAAAAAAAATCGAGGCGGCACCAAAAATTGAGGCGGGCGGCCATGTAAAACAATTTATTAATTTTAAGTGGCCTTAGCCGCACTTAATATACCTCAGACGACACGGGAAGGCAATTTGCGCAAAACTGGAAAAGGAAACACCGTAGTAGAGTAACAACGGAACCATGGTATTCTGTAGTAACGTCGGTTAAAGCAACACGATAAAACGTGTAATAATGACGTGCGGTAGCAATTTGTAAGTTTAAAATTTCAAAACAGACACTCTACCTTGTATTCACAACGCGAGACTCATTGAAATACTGGCTATAAACATGGTCGGATGGGCACATTAAACATCTGTTATTTCAAAAGTTAATTGATTTAGTTGGGTGACGCACATGATCATTCTATTGCCCGTCACTGTTATGACATTTAAATAAAATGTTTCAGGTTTCAGCAAATAAGGAACTTTTCTTAAAAAGAAACAGGTTCTACGGTCACGTGGTAAGCGACATACTATTTGTGTTTGAAGCGTAATAAAAGAATTAGTCATTGTGGCGTGACAGACTTGGAGGGGTTATTATGGAGGGGAGTGCCATTTCATTTCTCGTTTATACACTCCTCGGCATTATACTGAAATGAATAAGCGTATACTATTATAAGACCACGCATGCCTTTTACTTGCATATAAACCCTGACGATTTCTCATCCTTCGTAAGCAATAGTTAACCGACACTAACACGCCTGTGTCAAAACATATAAAAAACATACATTTGACAAAATGAGTTAAAGCACAAAGTATATTTAAAATAGAATAGAATAGAAATACTTCATTTATCCCGTGGGGAAATTCAAGTAAAATTAAATATAAAATATTTGTTTACATACCAACAATTAAGAAGAAATACATATAAATCGTTTTATATTGAAATCAAGTATGTTATTAGGAATGTAATGTTTTCTTAATTTCACATACATTTACCACATACCTGCTATGTGATTTCCGGACTTAATGATACCATCAAACTTCTTATCTGGACCTTAAATCAGGATAATGTGTACCACACTTATTTACAGCGAGTATTGGTTCAATCTATTGTGGTCAATAGATTGAACATTTGTGGTTACATTATACAATACTGTTAATAATTCATTCGCTTATAAAGAATGGTTTATGTAAATTGCGCTCTACGTAAAAGAACCTTAGCTGTACGGCACGTGCAATATTTAAAACTTTCAGCCACAAGATGTCGCTCTTACGACAGTGACCAAATCTAAAATAGAAAAACAGAAGAAAATATACGTTGTATCTAACTTACGGTTTACAGCTATATTTTATATGAATTAATATTATACAACAGTGTAAATGTTGTAGAGGTAGTGCACTATCAGGAAAAAATATGTACCAATTTGTACCTTTGCTTGACAATGAGGCTGTATCCACAAGGGTCTGCAAATTGTACCCTAGATGTAGGTAAATGTACCTTTTTAGATACAGAAATGGACTATGAGGAATACATTTGTACCGTTGATGGTACACTAATGTAGTTTGTACCTTAGGGATGTTCCTCAGAGTTCATATCTGTACCTTAAATTACACTAAAAGATACATTTACCTACAGCGAGGGTACAGTTGGCAGGCCCTTAAAGGTATAGCCCCAGTGACAAGCAAAGGTACAAACTGGTGCTCTTTTTGTTCCTGACAGTGTGACCTAAAGTGGAGGAGAGATAGTTGAATAGAAATGAAAATATTAAAATATCATATATATGTAACATAACAGCCCATTGATGCACAAAAAATGCTACTGATTTGTTTTATCATACCAAACTCAGTAGAATGGTATAATTTGAAAGAACCGCAGCAATAACTGCAGTAATTCAATTAAAGTGCTGAAGACAGATTGATTGTTCTTCTACGTTACCCTCTGCAGAAACCTAATCCAATTATCAATCTTGAAATCTATACTGCACACCATCGTTTGGATTATACATTTGAAATATATTTTCCAAAATATCAAAATAGGCCTACTCAAGTATTACAAAAAAATCAACCTAGTAGTAAAGCACAATGAGGAAGGCAGGCCATGTGGCCATCTTCAAGCGGTTTCTGTCGCTGCACCATGGAGAGCAGCCATGGGGAGCAACCACAGGGAGCAGCCATGGGGAGCAGCCATGGAGAGCAGCCATGGAGAGCAGCTATGGGGAGCAGCCATGGAGTGCAGGTCTGAATCATCTACTTTTGCAGTGTGATGCATCCAAGTTCAATTCCATAAATGTAAAATGGAAATATAAGACCTAATCAGCATTCTCAATTCTCTTTATAATAATAATAATAATAATAATAATAATAATAATAATAATAATAATAATAATAATAGATTAAGTATGTACTTAAGTATGTATGGATGGATAACACAATGGATTTCTCTATTTTGGAACAACTAACAACATAAAGGCAACGATTATAACTACTGATTTTCTACCTCCCACACATTAATAACTTTATATGCATATGTAACATAAATATCTAATTACTAATCAAAAGGCACACAAGTGTATGGCGCTATACATGTGTGCCCTCCATACACATTATCTTTAGCTGTTCTTTCACGGCTTTTCTCACCCTGAATCAAACCTCGGTAATTAATTTGGCATTTCAGGGGAGAAACTAGCGCGAATAATGGCCGCATTCATCGACCAGTCTAATCTGAACAAAATCTGGTAGAAAGGCGCTTCTAAGGCAAGAAAATGCCATTCGCCTGTGTTTCTAAAGAGCTGTCACTCCGGAGGAATAAATCGCTCCTGATTATTTCACTCGGCTCTTCACGGATTTCCATAAGACCTGCAGCAGGCCATCGCTACCTAGATTTAGACACTTTTCTCAACGATTTCCTCGCACGGTCATTTTCTGTGCGAAGTGATTTTGCCGCTGACAAAAATCTGAATATCAGCTATATATCTCATTTCAGGAAGCACATTTACCTGACAAATTTAGCCGGATAATTTACATTATTTGTCTCCGGCAACCGTAGTTTTTGCGCCTATTTCCAAAATCAAAAAGTTTATGTTTTACATGCAAATAATGGAAAATTCGGGGGTTTAGGGAGGAAAAATGGCATATAATGTAATATTTTTGTCGAGTAAACTAGCATATAAACTAGCATGAAAGTACACAAATTGTTTCATTTAATTGAATTCCTGGATGAAATAGGCTATCGAAGAATTAGGTTTCCGTAATAAAAACATGACAGATTTTCGCTATAATGTTGCATATTTAATAGAGACGTATATCACTGTACCAATAAAGGTGTCGATTAATTAATTATCATATAAAAATGCACTTAATCGTACTATCATTTATTTTGCGTTTACGCACTATAATGTTGTGGATTTAAATTTGATTATGTTATTTAAATTTGATTCAGTTAAAATTTTTTACCTGTTTTAAAATGTGTTAGAAGAGCACTTAGCGGCTTTTCCCCCCACTGTGCAGTGGCCATTTTCTCCTGACGACTCTGTCAAGGGTGGACACGGGAACTGGAGAAAAGAGGCTAAATGAAGCCTGGTGATAGCCCACTGTCCTGTTGGGCGACCGTCGGCAGTGCCAAAGACGTCCCGCTGGGCAACCACGTCCTGGAACAGATTAATCAAGCTCTAATTCAATTTACAACAGACCATTTACCTTTGCTTTCGACTCCAGGGGCATTTAGAGTGGGCAATTTGCATAGAGCCCATTTCTAGACCTCGACTGCTGGGCCCAAAGCGTGTCGGATAAAAAAAAGCGACCTCATGTAAAGCTTCAGACCCGACGCTTGGTTTTGCAATAAGCCGCGGGGCTTCCAGCAGAAACTCTTGATATGGGAATATGGCAGTATCCCGTAGAACGAATACATTTCCATGGTCCAATAAATGTCCAAGAATCACATCTGGATCAGTCCATAGGGACCGAAGCGAGCTCAGCATATCCAGGTACAAACACGTTCGATCACTACTTACGGCGCTGCCACAGTTCCAGTGCAGCCTAAATTTTGGTTTTAGACATTTTTGGTTTTAGACATATTGTCCAAATAGTAGTTTACACAAATATTGCCGAAAAGTAGGCCTCGAAAATTCATCCCCAAAAATGAACCATAAGGTCAGAGACTTCAGTTTGAGGAGACCTGAATAAGGACGGCGGCCGACCGATAGAGCAGTTATAAAACTCGAAGTGAATCATTTAAGACAGACGGCTTAATTAATCAAACATACACATGCTAATATTCTAGGATAAAATCTAACATTAGAAAATAATTACTTTGCTGCGCGTACCGCAAATGCTCTACCAGAAATAACATTTCTTTATCTCCATTCCCAATTTTCGCTTCTATTTTCCAGGGGGATTAATGAACGTGAATTGGGGACGACAGAAAAGGCGTAAAATAATCCGCGTGTGTCCCCCTTTCATACATTTATCTAATTTCTTTCATGACTTTGAATTTACAGAACCTTACTAAGATGCAAGTCGGTTTTTTAAAATGCGTCTTACTCAATCGAAGATGTGACACGACATCTGCCAGGACGCTGACAAGGACTGTGTATCTGTAAAGCTCGACAGAAAGGGGGTATCAGTTACACACTGTCAAATCTTCTGTAATATATCTCCTAAGGAAACTACAACTTGGAGATACCCGAATGAAAAACGGATGAACCGAAGGATCCAATACGCTGAAACACAGAAAAACGGAAGCATACCAATTTTACCACATTAATTATTATTATTGTAGTAGTAATAGTATTGTTGGGGTACATATATGTTATAGGCTATGGTAGCAACGAAATAATAACATAACACTTTTTTATTTTATAGATGAGGAACTAATTTTTATGAATGTTTTTGTACGTAATATAGTTTCTTCGCCCATATTAAATGCAGTCTTTCCTTCCGGCAGTCGTCTGTAAATTTGTACGCAAAACTTGGCCAAATCGATTTTTGCGTTCCGCTCTTACTGTGTGACTTCATGTAACCCGCAGGCCTTTTCTCAACTAACCAAGTATTTTCAGTGCTTTGGCCGATACTTCTACTACTAATCGTTACCACTAATACGAAGAGCACGACTGCGCTTCAAGCGCTTTATTTGCACTTTAAACTAGAACAAAACAAAGTGATATGTTGGACAGGTGATAAGAGGCTCTGTATAATTTAAAAAGTCGAATCAACAGGAGGCGGTGAGTGGATCGAGCGCAGTAACGATAACTGCAACGAATAGCATCCATTGGAAAATAATGTTATTTCTTTCGAAGTTCATAACAACTAAAAATACATAATTCCCAGAAAGTGTGATACCTAAGGTAAAAGGCAGTTTTCCGCTTTTAATGTTCATCTCGACCCATAATTACGTTACTATACGATATATTCTTGCCTTGATAATCTACCAGTGGATGTCGTTGTTCTCTCCTTTAACGCAGTGAGTGTCACCCTTTTAAGATGACCTGAAGCGCGGCAGAATCTTAAGTCGTCCTTCACTTTCTATACGGACAGTGAATGCGGCACAAGAGAGTGTGAGAGAGTGAGAGAGACAGTGAGAGAGAGAGGGCGAGAAAGAGAGATCGAAGGAGAGAGAAAGGGAGAGAGAAAGCCGACAACTGTCTTACACTGTATTTTTTTTTTTTGCTTCAGGGTTCCAAGAAACAAACAAGAACACAAAAACGTTTGTAATATACTCCGAAAGAGAAAAAGTGAGAGAGCACGCTGAGAAGCGTTTTATTACTTTTCTGCCAGGCTGAACTGTTATTCCGAGGTACCGTGTCCTATGTGGAGATTTCTTTACCTAGTAAGCATATTTAATTCACAGAACGTATGCATGATACGTTTATGTGCATAATTGTTTAGACAGGGTGTTCAAATATAACAGTAAGTTTTGGAATAATAAAGATTCGTCTCTGTGACAGTTGACCTATTAAAACATTATCGAAGCGTTTAAATAAGTATTTCCTTAAACCTTGAAATCGTCATATCACTGTACATTTTTTTATTCGTTTAAGTGTGTTTTTCTCTTCTTCTGCAGCTTTCTGCGTTTAGAAAATTCCACAAGTGTACCTATGAATACCGTTCTCTCCTAGGGATCGCCTATATATTTCAGCGCAGGAGACACCGAAGACAGCGGATTACAATGTTCAGGATTTTTGAGGTTTTGGCCACTTTAGTGGTTGTCTCCTTCATGGTTGAAAGGGTTCATTGCGGTTATGGGATGAGCATGTTCGCAGCTCAGACGTCTCCGCCGGATCCGTGCTACGACGAGAATGGCAACCCCAGGAGATGCATCCCCGATTTCGTGAACTCCGCGTTCGGGAAGGAAGTGCGTGTTTCCAGCACCTGTGGAAAACCGCCCGCTAGGTACTGCGTAGTGACGGAAAAAGGAGACGAGAGGAACAGGAACTGTCACATTTGCGATGCCGGTGACCCTAAGAAGCATCACCCACCGGCATATTTGACAGATCTTAACAACCCTCATAACCTCACTTGTTGGCAATCGGAAAACTACGTCCAGTACCCGCAAAATGTCACGTTGACACTGTCCCTGGGTAAAAAATTTGAAGTGACTTACGTGAGCCTGCAGTTTTGCTCCCCGCGACCCGAATCTATGGCGATATTTAAGTCAATGGACTACGGAAAAACCTGGGTCCCTTTCCAGTTTTATTCCACCCAGTGCAGGAAAATGTATAATAAACAAAACAAGGCAGCTATCACCAAGCAGAACGAACAAGAAGCCATCTGCACAGACTCTCACACGGATATGCATCCACTCTCCGGGGGTCTTATTGCGTTCAGCACCTTGGATGGTAGACCCTCGGCACATGACTTTGATAACTCGCCCGTGCTGCAGGACTGGGTCACCGCTACCGATATCAAAGTGACATTCAGCCGACTGCACACTTTTGGGGACGAGAACGAGGACGACTCGGAGCTCGCGCGGGACTCCTATTTCTACGCGGTCTCGGACTTGCAGGTTGGCGGTCGCTGCAAGTGCAATGGCCACGCGTCGAGGTGCGTAAAAGACCGGGAAGGAAACCTTGTTTGCGAATGCAAGCACAACACTGCGGGCCCGGAGTGTGACAGATGTAAACCGTTTCATTACGATCGACCTTGGCAGCGCGCTACAGCCCGAGAAGCCAACGAGTGTGTCGGTGAGTTGATGTTTACGTTTATATTTACCGTTTATCTAACCTATACGAAATATATGTCCAGAGTTGTATGATCATCTGTTGCGTATTAGAAAAATATCTGTACACACGTATATTACCGCACAAAGGGAGAAGGAAAAGAAATACACTTCTCGGTAGTATAGGTTTGTGCGTGTACAGCGGAGCAATATGCGAACCCGATTTACCAAAGTAACTGGCGCAGGTTTCATTAGCAATAATAAAAAAAATCGAAAATTTCGTTTCTGAAATATAGTTAAAAAAACTGCATTTCATAGTTGAACGCTGTTAATAGTAAATTATATAATGCAACAGTTTATTAGGCCTAACACATAGTTGCTAAATATATGTATTTCAAAATAGGTGATGCATTTAGGCATCGCTGTATTTTTAATTTTTTTTTGTACTTATTAAAGTTATAACTTCTGACCCAAAATTGTTTAGCGGGACATCGTGATTTCACCACAGAGGTCATGACCTGATGTGAAGCAGAATTATTTATATTATTGATATCAACAACAAAAATATCATCAAAAAGTACAATTTTCATCAGCGCCATCAACACAGTGAGACACAAGAAACGGATCTTGCTAATTTAGCACGAAAATTGTTTACGTAGCCTATAAGTAATGGGGTGCTCACATTAATACTGAGAACGCATAATTAACAGTCAGTCCTGCGTAACAGTGGCATCGGAAGCAGTGATAATTGAACGAGCAGAAAGCTGGCATCGTGGCCTGTTATTAGAAACTAACAAATGACAGCAGTAATCGATCCAAAGACACATTTTCGATAGGGAATAAAAATGCCACTGTAATAAAACAGGAAAGACGTTAGTTCTCTAAAAAAAATAAATTCCTTGATAAAGAGGTAAGTAGCAATGAATAGGTTAACAGAAATGGAATCGAAGGAAACGCCACCACGACAGAGCATACATTATATAATAATGTTGTGGCACTATTATAATTATAGCCGCGCGAATTTTAACTGGAAAAAAGTTTGTAAAATCAGCAAGTGCGATTCAAACGTGGCGATATTTTTTTTTTAAACTTCTAAGTTATAACCTTAAAAAACTAAAACTTTTGAAAACTGAAACAAAAGCGATTATTTCGTCGTTACCCGCTAGCGTCCCCAGGAGCTTGCGCCAAACTGTAGGGTCGCCGTTTAAAGTAGCTGTAAAGATGATGATAGCCAACATCCGGAACAGGTTCCTACTTTAAAATAATTAAAAGTAATTTTTGTATTTTTAAAACCTGAATCTAAAAACATATACAAAATAATGCATCAAGCTAAAAAAAAAAAACACCGTATATCACAAAAATATGAATACATAGGCCTATATTATTTTAAGGTGAATATCCTCTGATTTTATGTTTTAAAATGTTTTGTTTAATTTCAACCCACGAAGAACAAATAAAAAGACCCATAAAACACAATTAATGATAGAAAATATAGGCCTAACTTTGGTTGTATCAACGTTTTTTCAAATATTTTACTTATTATCTTATTAATTAGCAACTAGCCTATTAGCACTCATACAGCACATGTCGAATTTGTATAGGCCTATTTATGTTAAAACCACAATAGAGCTATACGAATAAAATTCTTTTGTTTAGGGCTAATCTGAAACAGTTATTCTTGGAATTAATTCTACGATCAACAATATTAATGAAATGTATGCTACTAAATAGTTGATTCGGTTTAATTTAGGCCTATAATAAGTTGTGTTTGAAGTCGATTTGAATGCGTCTTAATTGACCATATTCGCCCAAATGCACCAGCAACGAATCGGATCGGTGCGATCTATAGCAGTCCAGCCTGCAGCGTTTTCCACTGTCGAATATCCCTTGAAACATATAATTTCCTCTGCATTAAAACAAGTTAAGTATCTAATTATTCACAGTACGGAAACGTTTATGGGTTATAAACCCAGGTTCTGTAGCAGTTTTACTTAAATCTGTATTTAAAACTCTATAGGTCTTTATAAATTAAACAATAGGCCAATGACAGAATTTTCATTTGGTCTCTTTGAAAATGTAATGTAGGAACATATGTCGTTAGTTTATTATCATTAGTATTATTGATATTACTACTACTACTACGTACACTACTACTGCTGCTACTACGACGACTACTGCTGCTGCTGCTACTACTACTGGACTAATAATAATCGTTAATCAGACGAAGAACTCATTAGTTTAAAACACTTCCATCCGCAAATCCGTAAATGTCCCCCTCGTTGTTATTCTTGCTGATAGTGACCGTAAGATATTAGTCGAGCATATTTATAGTCCGTGTTCACATAATTAAGGCATTGATTAGGCAGTTTTCTTCAAAGGCTGGGCCTGTTTGATGTCAACGAAACCGCATGAATATACTCCCCTGCACGCCCCCATTGATGATGTGAAGTTTAAAGCGGAGGAAATTATCTAATCGCACTGGCGCGGGCAATCGGGAGCGAGCATAGAAGAGCAATACACAGCAGACAGTCGCGGTGTTTCCGACTGGAGCTTCGGCTATCAGCCCGAGTGCAAGTGGCAATGCGTGTTTGTATTTCAGGACGGCAGGTGTTTTATCAGACCTGGTGAAAGATAGCGATCGGTTTATTGTTCTGTTTAGCACCCTGCATAAACCTGTGCAATTCGGGTCGTGTAAACGCGTAAAACCATCGGCTTTAAGATAAAAGCCGAAATACTGCTGTGTGGACTGGTTTAATTGGATCTATCAATAACTGTTGAGTTGTGCTAACAGGAATTATTAGAGTTAACACTTACAGGCCACGTATGTTAAGCTTTTCGAGGCCCGGCTTATTTTCCCTTCGGTCTCCCTTTCCCATTCATTTAAGCATCTGCCGCACATATTGGTTTATGGAAAGACCAGGGAAAGCGCTACAGGTTGCTCGCAATAATGACATTTAATGGAGCGAAGGGGAGAACGACGCCATCCAAAGGTGGTTTCTAAAAATAACATTACAGTCCGCGTGCATGTAATGCAGCAACGTCGAATTTATTCATTCACAAGGGTCATTTTAGGAGATAATATTAACAGTATTGTAAGATGTTAAAAAATAAATATTGGTGGTAGTGAGGGACTGAGTTGCAATAATCTGCTTATACGTAGGCCTACGGTATAAGGACATAGGCCTACTTAATTTATAGAACAACTTTTGTCGTCCTGTGAATGAAAGCTGCCGCTGTTACCGTTATAGCGGGTATAAAGCATTTTGTCTCCGGTGGTTGTGGAGGCATCGAACTGAATCCAGCTGGATCACTTACCGCGATCGTGCTTAAGCCGTTTGTTCTGACGAGGCAATGGCAGCCGTGACGTTATGCAGATACTCAGTGCTGTCTGCGGTAACACTAATAAATGTCAGTTAAATCCGTTAATATGGTTCTAGTTTTTTTCTAATTAATAGTGGTTGAACAAAATTAAATTTGATGATTACAGCCACTGACTGAATGCTTCAAAACACTAACAGCTTTGTAACTCGGAATGTCATTGCCTTTTGAGGATATAGGCCTACCAATTTGCTGTTAATCTTCGAAGAAATAAAAAACACGCACTGGCTTCTTGTGTCCACGTGTTGAATGGCAATCGTGTCCATACGCTCGAAAAGCAAACAGACCAGTTCCGACACAAATGCTCCGTGATAGGAATGAATTGTTCTCAATATCCTTGACACTTTTTTCCCGAACCAGCATGCGAGTGTCTGATACCGGCACAAAAGACCGTCACTGGCTGCATCCATCTTGCTGTCAGCGAGGCGGTGCATTCGCAACACATTCCTTCCTTGTGTTTTTGTAGGCAATGTCATCAGAGGAGGCGTCCCAATGAAAGGGGGCTGGGGGTCGCTTTAGCTAAAGCAAACACGGAGCTCCAAACAGGAGAAGAATGATTGCTTGACACCTCTGTGCTAGGGAGTTTTTTTTCTTCTTCTTTTTTTTCTAAATCTGGGATGAGGGTGACGTGGGTTATGGGGGCTTAAAGGCTGTGTATTTTGGTCCCTAGCTAGAATGTCATAAGATGCAGTATCCAACTATGGAAAATCTGGGAAAAGAAAGATGGCTGACAAGGCCAAGGTCTGGGGCACATTAAATATATGACACGGAGACAACATTGTACCACAAAGAATTGTGGGTAATTGTGAATACTAACATTCCCAGTACATATTGCAGAACTTTGCAAAATGTTGAAGCAATCACCATGTCATGCTTGGGTTCTGGCATGCTCTCTGAAGAACAGTCCCAAGGGTGTAGGTGTGTGTTCAATAATGGATTTGACGGGGGGCACATCTTGCTTGGAATGTCTGGGGAGAATATATATACATTTTTTTTTTGTGATTTTTGACAAAGCATCACAGAAACCGCATGTCTCATATTCAGAGCAAAATGTGAATCTTCCGAATGGACCATTCTTCATAATCGCGGGGTCACTTACATTGCCCTGAAAAGCAGTGCAGTTAATGTCATTTAGTAATCGCTAACCAAAATGCACCACTCAATCATTCATACAGCCAGGCAGGGCTACTCAATATTAAACAGACATTTGAACCACAGCCTGAGCCTGCTACTAACTATTGGTTCAACGTAAAACACTTTGATGTTTAATGGCAATCACATCTGTTCAGAAATGTTATTATTTAAACGTCTAATCATTGCTTAATATATTTGTATAGTATTGTTTCTGACTGTTGGATGAACAGTGCTGTGCAAACACCTTGGCCAGTCAAAGAAAAATGTATACATGATTGTTTATGTTGGTGTAAAGTTATTATGTTTATTAAAGTACAGGACAGACACTCCTCTACTTAAGAACGAGTTACGTTCTAGATGGCCGTTCGTAACTTGAAATCTTCGTAAGTCGTTATTCAACATCATTACTAGGGTATACACAAGTATAAAGAACTAGGATGCTGGGAGTTCGCACGCTACGCTGCTGCACGATGGGAGTAGCGGCCAGAAGTCGTACCAGGCGGAACTGGCACACAGAAAAAAAAATTTGATGTTGCGGACAGGAAACGGGAGCCCGAGGAACAAAATTTGGACTTACAGTCATCTTCATTCATATGTCTGAAAGTTCGTAAGTTGAAAGTGCGTAAGTAGAGGAGCATCTGTATATGTGGAAAAGTATTGGGACACCTGGCCATTACACTCAAGAACTTTTATGACATCACATTCTAAATCTATAGGCATCAATATGGAGATGGTCCTTCCTTTGCAGCTATAACAGCTGCCACTCTTTGGAAAGTGAAGTGATTGTCATTGTTGACATACCACAGTACACAGTGCACGACAATGAAATGTGTCCTCTGCATTTAACCCATATGTGATATCGTGACATATCAGGGGGCAGCTAACTCAGCGCCCGAGGAGCAGTGCTTGGGGGGGGTACCTTGCTCAGGGTACCTCAGTGGTTGTTGGTCAGGGATTCAAACCTTTCTGGGATTCTGGAGTGCGTCTGTTTGACTTTTTGCCCATTCATCCAGAAGAGCATCTGTGTGGTCAGGCACTGATGTTGGACATGAAGGCCTGGCTCACAGTCTCTGTTATAGTTCATCCTAAAGATGTTTGATGGATTTGAGGTCAGGGCTCTGTGTGGGCCAGTCAAGTTCTTCCACACCAAACTCACCCATCCATGTCTTTATGGGCCTTGCTTTGTGCGCTGGGGCACAGTCATGCTGAAACAGAAAAGGGCCTTCCCCAAACTGTTGCCAGAAAGTGGAAAGCATAGAATTGTCGAAATTTCTTGGCATGCTGAAGCATTAAGAGTTCCCTTCACTGGAACTAAGGGGCCAAACCCAACCCCTGAAAAACAACCCCACACCATTATCCCTCCTCCACTAAACTTTACAGTTGGCACAATGCAGTCAGGCAGGTAACGTTCTCCTGGCATCTGCCAAACCCAGACTCATTCATCAGACTGCCAGACAGAGAAGTGTGATTCGTCACTCCACAGAACGCGTTTTCACTGCTCCAGAGTCCAGTGGCGGTGTGCTTTACACCACTCCATCCGACGCTTGGCACTGTGCTTGGTGATGTGAAGCTTGCATGCAGCTGCTCGGCCATGGA
>JAODJU010000095.1:8417542-8429230 GCA_026776725.1 Gnathonemus echidnorhynchus
GGCACTTGGGACAGCAAAAAAAAAAAAAGGGGGGGGGGGGCATTTTCAATCGTACAGGTAAAAGGGACAGGTGTTGAGGCACTGCCATCCCCCACCGCACGTGCCTGTTGTGGGCAGGATGGGAGGGGCTGTGGTACACGTGGGTGTCAGTGTCTCAAAAAGCATACATACAAATACATCACGTGAAAAAGGACATTCTAACCCAAATTCAGATATGTCAAACCATGTTATATGGAAATCAAACTATAAGGAGTAATTAAAATAGCAGCCTAATAATCGAAAGATGTATTAATATTGCCAGACGCGGATTGTTTTAACTGTATTTGCTGAGACGAAGAAAAAATAAGGTGAATACGCCACATCATACTGCTTTCCACACTTATTTTTTCTATTTGGTCTTGCTTCTGTAAAACTGTACTGGCTTCTGGCGCGCCGCCTTCAGCGTCCCGGCGGCAGGAACAACAAAAGCCGTATAGGCTGTTTTGAAAACGATGAAGAAAATGAAAACTTCGGATGTTTCTCTAACTCTGAGGACACTGTTGGTCTGGCAGCCAAACCTGAGACGGACTGAAAGATTTCATCGAAAAAGAAAGGAAAAAAAATGCACATTCGCCTGAAGCACCAGCGAAACCAGTGACGGAGCAAACGGAGAAAGCCTCTTTACTGCATAAGGCGCCCAGCTGGGAAAATGTATGTGTAAATTTTGAACAGAAGTGCAGCATTTTTGAAAACTGACATTAAAAATCTATCAACAGAAAAAAAATAAATATTTGTATTAAACATGACAGTTTTGCTTCGCTGCTTTACCAATTAGGATTTTCTGTATTTATATTCTCCTAAAACAGGTAAAAACCCAAATTAATAAGGATCCATGGAAGATTTGCAAATCAGTGATATTGATCTGTATAGTTAGAATTATATGTACATGGGTAGATAGATTATAACGACATAAGACTAACCCCGCATCAAATTAAAAGCAGACCAAGTACAAGGAGACAAAATAGAAAATACGATTCCATCAAAATTACGGTAAAAATCCATCTTTCTTAAGTGAAAAGAGTCTTGTGAGATCGCAGGCAGGCACGCACACAGAGGAACTTACACTTATCTGAGTCACCAGAACCAAAGCAACTTGCACGTATAGCTACGACAGTTACACCTAAAGATAAAACGAACCAAGTTTTATATAGGCCTATATGTATATACACACGCAGCTTATATACGAAAATATAGACCCCAGATAGACAAATCCGCATACAGACCTCACGAGTCAGGGCTGCCTTTCTCCCACGTGACAAAGGAGCCGATTCGTCAGTGGTGATTCCCATACACAGGGCTTCCCCCATGACGTGACAGTACGCCTAAGACAGATTTAGGATAATGGCAGATACCCAGTCTCACGGAAGGCCAGAAAAATAAAGCTGTGGGGCACGTTTCCAGGGATAGGGGACCGGGGAAGGTCTGAAAATGTTACATTTGTAACAATTCTTGTATTAATTGTCTAGTCCACTATTATAAACTGCATCGTACTGGTATCTTCTCACAAAACCGAATGTATATATATATATATATTGCATATGCATATATTTAAATACATTTTATTGTCCTGCAGCATAATACACAATATTACATTTAATTGTATCCATGTCTGACACCACATATATAAATTAACTCTAAAACGTAATGTGTCCAGTAGTCCCAGAATGTACCCCACCCCCCCCACCCCCCGCAAAAAACTGTTTCCCTGCATTAAATCTTGAGCTGATTTTTTCAGCTTCTGTTCATACTATGAATTGTAAATGTTGTGTAGCTGTGCCCATTGCGGGTTTGCAATGTTGTTTTACGATGCATACTAATATATTATCGTTATTATATATGAATATATTTAATGACATGAAACATTGTGGATTCTGTCATCTTTTTCAACCCATGTGTGATCGTTAGATGGTTATTGTGAGTTAAACCCAGAAGGAAAAAATAACCAGCGAACGACTGACCTAGTAGAGCTAAATCGAGATTTCATCGGAAATATACTTCGGCAAACGCTGTAATACTATGCCTTTCTGCACCTGTGTCTGGTGGCGGACGCTTTTTTAAGGAGTTTCGCTGGCTGTCGGCTTCCTTCCGGGACCTAAGCAATGCAGCAAAGCACGGCACCAAAGTTCCCCGCGGCAGTAACCAATAAAAATTACGGGGCAGAATGCAGCACATCGCCTAAGGCTTGCATGACATCTCCAGCTCAGACAGAACATACTAACGTAACGAAGCGCAGCGTCTGAAGTTAATCATTACACTGAAAAGTCAATCTGCAAAAACATTTTTTTTGCCTTTATTTAAATTTACGACGTTTTCATATTGCAATATGCAGAGCAGCTTACAGTCGGTGTCATTTATTACAAATTACAGTTAAGATAATTTAACACGAAGGAAACAGGTATATTAGTAACACATAATCGTTATTTGCTTTGCTTCAATTGATTTTATAAGCATGACATTCTAAGAGAGATTACATACAGGCATCGAGAGTAAATATTAATGAATATTGCTAAATCACTTAAATTATTATTACTGACAAGTAATTTGCACCAGGGGGTCTAAGTCGTTCGTTGGTGTTGGGCTACTAAGTTGTTAGCAGCCCAGCAAGACCCCCCCGGTGCATTAATTGCAACGCTGATGCTGGAGTGCAGTCGTGTCTTTGAGATAAACAGTTCTTGGAAAGGTGGGAGGTCAGCAGCTCATTCCCGCTTTCCGCTCCGGAACAATCCGAATCTGCTTTTTATACAGCCTTTCTGAAAACGCCGCCTCACATTCACATTGAAAATGGGAAAAGAAAATTCAAGAAAATGTGATGAGGAGCATATTACAGGGATAAGATGGTGTGTGTGTGTGTGTGTGTGTGTGTGTGTGTGTGTGTGCAGGGGGATAGGGTATCTTCATCCCCGTCCCCCTGCCGCAGTGCCAGTGACGCTCGCGTGTGGAGACCTTCCATGCGGGTCAGTTCCCGTTAGCTGGTGGGCCACACTGCTACCACCACAATGGCGATCAGGAGCAGGACGATGACCACCAGCATTCCTGAGAGGAGACAAGACCAAACAGACGGGGGGGGGTTATGGGAGCGCAGCTGGATTTGGCCGGACCGCTGTTACGCAACACCCCCATTGCCGGGATGACCGCTGCTGAGCCCCGTTTCCCACGCAGTTGAGGGTAGCTGCGTTCGTTTAACTTTGGGCGCGGAGGCAGCACGTTGGCGTCCTGGCCATCAATCGCAACAACGCCGTCTAAAAGCTTGGGGTGACAGGCCCTTTTTTTAAGTGCCGTCCCTTTAGTGCATGAGGGTTAAGAGCGCTTTCTGGAAGCTTCTCAGCATCGTATCACACAAACTATCTTCTATGCTCACAAGAGTTCGTAAGAGGACTGTGCTGAAAGAAAAAACGCAGTTACATGCATCGCAGCCAATTGCGTTTATAATGGCATTGAAGGCGAGATTACCACATGGCTAGCCTAGCCAATGGGAATAAAAAAAAAAAACAAAATGATGTCATCATTCCAGCATGATCAAGTATTCCTCTTTCATGAACACGTTTCTTTGTATGCTGGAAATAAAAAAGGTGCATATTATAATATATTGTCAAAATCCTATTATTCTCACGATAATGACCTTTTTTTTAAAAATTTTTTTCATCCAAACCAAAATGCGAAAGGCCACTGGCCATTTGGGAGAACTGTGTTATAACAGATGTGCCGTATTAATAGGAAAGCAAGGCCGTCTCTAAGATTTCCCTGCCTAGTCGTCAGGGTGGTGGGTGATTGCCTCATCTTTGCATAAATGTGCAGTTCCCAGCATGCATAATGGTAACAGGGGAGTGAGCACTGGGATTATGGGATGCCCACAGGTATTACTTTGCTATTCCTCCTGTATTCCCACCCATTAAAGAAAAGAAAAAAAACCTTGATGGTTGTGGTTTGACTAATCAAGGAAGAGGGAGACAGCCGCATGCACACGCTGAAATGGACGTGACCATCCAGCTCTTCGTTAGACCGTCAGGGTGGAGGTCAGACCTGTGTGTCACGGCTCACCAATATTTACCGAACAGCTGTGACTCTCCCTCATCTCGGCACCCGGGGAGGTTGGAACAGACCAGCATTGAAAGAGCAACACAAAGACAGCTGGATGTTTTCCCCGTGACCATTCTGATCATTTTCTAACCTGACCAGCTTATTTCTGCGAGATCTCAGGTGGACACAAAGTGGCTGATCGGCTCAGGTGAACCCTGTTAGGGCAAGGATGAGCACTGCAAAGGGGCTGAGGGTCCCAGAGAAGGCCTGCAGATGAGGGCCATAACTTGCATTTAAGGATGAGAAGCAAGGAAAGCAGGCCTAGGAGAGGAATACAAAAGTGGAGAGGCACCTCACAAGGGGTCACAATAACTTCAAAAGTCTGCTCCAGTGAGACATTCTCAGAAAAAAAAAATATTCTCAGAAATGTGTCCCCAGTATGGTCACCCTCAAATTATCTCATCCAACATCCTCTGCACGGTGATTTCATTTCAACCACAATGACATGTTGTTTTGCAGGTCCATGCTGCTGATCATTTGATTCGCAAAACTCTTTTTTTTTCTTGCAAAACAATGACCTCAGAGGTCGAAAGCTACGTGACAATGTAAAGTGACTATTACTGCACTATCGTTTGGTGGCTGGGCTTCCTGGTGAACAGGTTATGGGCGTGAATGACCATCAGAATACTAATGGCCATTGAGTCCAAAACATCTGCTGATTCTGCAGCCCTAGTAGATGCTTTTACCCAAAGTGACTCATGTGGCTCAGTTTCACAATCAGCATAATTGTTGCAGACCTTTTTTTTTTTTACAGGTTAAGGTTAAGTACCTCACTTAGGGGTACAAGCAGAGCTTTACTGAGATGTTCAGTTTTATGGTTGATTTCCCAACTGCAGATCCTCTTCCAAGCCGAATAAAATGGTCCAAGTTTACCTGGACCGTACTCAAATCACATCCCAGTAATCCTCAGAACAAAACCGTTGTGCATTAATATGCACATATATTGACAGAGAAGTGCATTAGACTTTCCAGTTTAGGTGGTCGTTCCTGTTCGGTTTTCATTTGGTCCACGATTCCAGCGAAAGATCCAATGCTGAAAGCCGTCAGAAGCCTTCTGAGCTTTTTCTCCTGAAGTCCCATGGAAGATGCGAGTTCCGCGTCTCCCTTCTGCAGCGGACATACGACAGCCCCCAGTGGGCTACACGACAGCCTCACCAGTCGAACCTCCATTTTCTCCCCGCTCTCTGGAAGACATCAGCATGGGCTTCAAACATCTGAATCACCGCAAATCTGAAGGCTGTCAGCCACTCGCAATTACGCACAAGGTCCCTGCTTACTCAAGAGGTCCACTGCTGCTTCCAGTGAGGCTGGCTTTCCTCTAGTTCACGTTTGGTTTACATTTCTCTCATACTTGGGGCTCCGTCCTCAGCCCTGGCGATGGAGCCACTGAGGGGCCCGGGATAGCGGAGCCAGGATCCGGATGACACCGTGCCGTGGATGCAAGAGGCTCAGAGGAGGGTGGTAAGAATGGCTCCGTTAGCCGCAGTTCCCTCTCTCCGCCACCCATAACATTGCTTCATCGTGCCACAGCGCCCCCAGAGAAGCCATCTTAGCCAGAGAGGGAAGGGGCAGTGGGTACGTCCTGACAGTACCAAACACATTTCAAGGAAGCCTCTTGTGCAACTGGATGAAGCTTCAGTCGGACGAGGGGAACCAGAGCCAACGTTCATGAAGTCACAAAAATGGGTGAATTAACACGGGCCGCAAGAGGCTTGCAGCCAGATACAGCATTTCACCGTGTTAAACAAGGCCAAAGTACGATAGACGGGGACCAGGGCCTTCCACTAGCTCTTCTATCCCAAACACGCGAGTCAAGTGAGGACAGAGAGCCTTCTAAAGAATAATCCCGATAAGGGAACTATAGACACCAGACACAGAGAAAAATACACACCAGTGTAGATTCTCAAATTAACATAGCTTTGGTAAAGTCCTTATAAAAACCAGGGGTGGACTTCTGGTTTTTGGACTTGACAGTAGCGTTAAGGGGTCTCGGCCCTGCGGACACCCCCCGTCGCGCCACCCCCACTCACCCCTCCTCCTCCTCTCCTCCCCCTACATCTTTACTCAGGCATTTTTTTTGAAGAACTGTCACCATCCAGCTAAGTAACTAAATAAGCTACTTCTGACCCCGATTCTGTGGGCGGATGACAATGGTCATGTTTGCCGGCCAATCAGATTAGAGGACGTCCAAAGTGACCACCCAAGCGGCGTTCAGTGGCAGGGAGCAGACGCCCCCACTGCGAGCCGCCGCCACAGCCCCACAAATCAAATCAGATGAGGGGGGCAGAATAGGCGGGGAGGGGTGGGGGGGGTCGGGCTCCACATGGGAATCCCCTCGCCTGGGTGTGCAGCCCCCCAGTGCGGCACAAAAGGTACAGATGACCTCGGCGGCCGGGTCGAGTCTTGTGTTAACATGATTACCCGTCATTTTACCAACTGTAATCCTCTTAAAGCAGACACACACAATAGGGTCTCACAACACGGCCTTCCAAATTCACAGATATGTGTAATTAGCATAGAATTAAATGCGGATAAAAACGGGCTCTGATTAAGGGGTTGAGGATCCTAACACATACAAAGGCGGGAAGGGTCTGAGAGCAGGATGCGGGTGATCATGGCGTGTGCATACGCACCGGCAACCCCCCTCCCCCACAGAAAGTCCTGCAGTTTGTTGGGTCGGGGTTAGCAATTATTAACTGCACATCCTCTTAAGGGCAAGACTGCGTGTGCCCTGGGAGGACATGAGATAAAGCACCCAAATTAAAACCATATTAATTGCAGGTGGCAAACCAGGATGGGAGGCAGAGTATGAGAGAAATGGCCCTCAGACTAAGAATATAAAGCACTGACGTCTTCGCTCACAGCCCCATGGCGGGTCGCCGAGATTAGGACCCCGGCAGGAATAAATCGGGGGTCTCATGCCAGGCTCGTTTACCCCACCCCACCCCCCCCGGGGGAACATGGGTACGTTCGAGGGCCCCAGACAATGCAGGCCTACTTGAGATGCAAGTCGGCTTCAGGACGGCGAGGTGCAGGCGCGGCTCGCTGCAGGCTAAGTAGATTAGCGGCGCAGAGGGGCTGCCCTGGGCAGCTCGATGAGGCGATTAAACCCTGGGAAACTCGCGCCACCCGTCCCAAGTCTCTAGGCGGCTGGAAGGATTGGGGCCCCCAGGCCTAATCTGCCCTCCTCTCTCCAGCTGGGGAAGTCACTCCATGAAAGGGACTGCATTTAACTTTTTAAAGACCGACTCAACTTCGTAATTTTGGTTTGGGGCAAACTTGGCACTATTAAAGCTGGTTGATCTAGGCCTGTATTTCATCTCTGAGTTTAAAGCACTGACTTTACTTTAAACTCCACGTAACGGAGACTTCTTTTTTTCTTTTTTTTTTAAATTTTTTTGCAATTCCCTCCCCAAGCCGGGTGTCACACTCAGACCCATCGTCGGATGCAGTTCAAGTATCATAACAAATTAATGTTAATCTTTCATGACAGTGTATCTGTAGGAGTTTGAGTCCTTAACAGTAGCAGCTCTAGGTATCTGGCTGAAGCAGCAGCAGATTTTGAGATACCAAGTTCCGATCCACTTGGGGTGTTTTTCATCATGGGGGGCAGAAAAACGACCTCTGGCTACAATTTAGATGTGATCTTCTGTAGCCAGGTGGGACGGCCCAAACATGCCTGTCCACCAGAGTCACGCGATTCGATTCTGATGAGGGTATTCACAGAACAGCGTTCAGAGCCCAGAGCTGGGGGGGGCTCCTTCCTCCACAGGCGCGCTGACCCCTGGTGAGGCCCAGCCCGCACTCATTCTTGCCTTCAGTTGGGCAACAAAAGACAAAGGCAGTAGACACTTTCCAGCCCAGGCAACCTCAACCCCCCCGCCACCCCTTCCCCAACCGCTGCCCGACTCAAACACTCTTGGGTTTGGGAGCTCTGCACGTAACGGGGATCTCAGAAACAAAAGCTCGAGTTCCTTAATTAAGTCAAGATCGGAGGAGAGCACACTGGAGGGCTCAGCTTACACATTTTCTCCCTCTATGGACCAATCGGGGAGTTTCCCCCAACAACCCCATTCCTCGCCTCCTGTATAATACCCGGAAAGTCTGACACAAACCCCCTGCGTTTCCTCCTTCTCATCCCAGGCCCCCACCTCCTTCTCGCCGGTCCCCGGCTCTCGGTTCCCCTACAGTCGGGGTTCTCCATCCCTGGCTTATTAACCAGCAAGACAAAGGCTCTTCTCATGTGTCTTGGAGAAACCCTACAAGAAAAATTCAAACCCCCCCCCCCCCCCAAGCCACCCTAAGCACACAGAGGTATTTCGGCCTGCAGCCTTTACTTCATTAACAACATTTCCATCTAGGATTAGAGGGAATATCGCAAATTAGTCTGAGAGACACTCCAGTTGGGACAGAACTGCACGAGTCTCTCTAGTTGGGACAGGACTGCACGAGTCTCTCTAGTTGGGACAGGACTGCACGAGTCTCTCTAGTTGGGACAGGACTGCACGAGTCTCTCCAGTTGGGACAGAACTGCACGAGTCTCTCCAGTTGGGACAGGACTGCACGAGTCTCTCCAGTTGGGACAGGACTGCACGAGTCTCTCCAGTTAGGACAGGACTGCACGAGTCTCTCCAGTTAGGACAGGACTGCACGAGTCTCTCCAGTTGGGACAGAACTGCACGAGTCTCTCCAGCTGGGACAGAACTGTGCGAGTCTCTCCTGTTGAGACAGAACTGTGCGAGTCTCTCCTGTTCAGACAGAGGGCCAGGAGCCTGGCACGTCTCACCCGTCCTAAAAACGTGGAGCAAGCCGCATCTCTAAGAGGCTGCCATCCAGCATGCCGTGGTAATAAGACACCACAGTGAGCACTGCTTGTCACATTGAGAGAAAATAAAAGAAAAAAAACAAGCCCCCTAAACCTCTTCAAAGACTCCACTCACCTTCAAAAGATGACAAAGACGTACAATAGCGGCTAATAAGTTTGGCTGTCTGTATCAGATTTCAATCGCTAACAGAGCGTCCCTTCAGCTTGTGAACGCAATAATGAGAGATAAGTATCTGGGAAGTGAAGGAAAACAGCATTCCAACATGATACTGTGGTAAAGCTTCAGTCTGGGACCTTTGACCGTCGGTGGAAAAATAACCTTTACATCTTGTGCAGCTTTTGGCAAAACATTCAGAGAGAGAAGTCGCTCTCTGTCGTCTCTGTCATCTGATTTCATGAACCGTGACGCGGAGGACGCCCAGAATCACGGTCAGGCGCTCAGAAGCAGCTCGCCGCGATGACATGGTTACGGCGGAGTATGTCAAACATGGCCCTCGACAGGAGAGTGGCGCCGTTCCCACGTACGAGTCCGTCGGGCGAGACATAACAGAAGGCACTGCCTCGGGAGTAACGGGGGCTTCGAACATAAACACAGCCGGGGTCGGGGAACCACAAACACGTACCCAAAAAAGAAGAAGGGGCCCCTTTGATAGATCTGTGGCATGTTCCATTTTCAATTCCTTCTCTGTCAGTCCGTCAGACACAAAGACAAGTGTCAAAGTGACAGAGGGGAAGAGGGATTGGGGGAGTGAAAACAGAGGTAGGGTGGGCGCAAATAAGAGTGGGGGGAGTTTTCATTCATCATTCATCCCCTTCACCTCGCCCCCCCCCCAGGCCATGGAATACATTAATGTAGTTAAGCGCTGGCATAAGAGGGAAACCTCTACGGGCAAAACAATATGGCAGTGACTCGGAGTCTGGGATCCTCAAATAAAGGCCTGCCGGGTGTCATGGCGACCAAGAAACAGCGTCGCCCCTCCGATAAGCTGACCTTCATCTTGTTGTTTCACCAGAGCAGACCGGCCCGGTCCCGGGTCACCCTGTTACCAGGGCCCCAGAAAGGCGGCCATTTCCCTGGCGACGTGGCCCATGGTTTTACCGGGCAAATAAGGGAGGAGGGGGTAGGGAATGTGGGGCCCCCGGTTTATCTCCGCCACTCTTGCCTTTTCCCACTGGGGCCGAAAAGGGTGGAGAGACCGGGATGGAGGAGTGGGAGGGGGCCTGATTCTTCAGGAGACCTCCTAAAAATCCCAACATTGCTTCAAACGAAAACGACCCTCATACCAGGGCACAGTGCTCCATTTTAACCAAAGTGCGGCCTCACTTTGGCAGCCCCTGCATGAGACCTCATGGCTAATCACGCGGCATTCATGCACTTCTGTGTGCCTGCAGCTGCAGTAGGGACCTTGGCAGCTGGGAGTGGGCAAAAACCACGGCCTCTAGTGGCAGCTGGAGAGATTCTGACCTCCTTTAACCCCCAACAGAAGCCGAGGGACCATGTGCATTACACTGAGCTTGTTTACCCAATACCCTCTTCACTAGTTCATATGTCTGTTCGACAAAAAAAATGCATTTTGAAGGGAAACAGCTTAAATTACAAACATGAGTCACACCATACTGGACACTCGCACTTTCATTGCCAAAAAGGGCATGATCCTCACTACTCTAGTTCTAGAAACTCTACCAAGACTCCGCCGTGTAAGGACTCTCCGAAAGGGTCGAGCTGCTAATACGATGCAAGCCGGGACACAGTCTGGAGGTGTGAGGGAGAAACTCACCACAGGAAGATGCCTTGGTCTCCACCAGCTTGACCCTGCGGGATTCGTTGCGGATCTTGCCGTCTGTTTTGTCCACCAAGTGCGACAGGTCGTCAATGATTTCTGGAGGAGAAACAAGCGGACACACAACAGCAAACAATTTATAAAGTTTCTCAAAGTAGCATGAAAAATGGAAACTCCTGCTACTTATTTAATCCTCCTAATTCCTGATAACGGATGAAACGGTGTCTGATCTGAAGCAAACGCTTCAGCCAGGAGAGAACCATGAAAGGAAATGAGCATGGGCAGCTCTGCCCAGGATAGAGGCTCGAATCAGCAGGGGTCACGGGTTCGAGGTGCTGTAACTGCAAATAGCCACATTGGTGGTAACATTCTGCAGGGGTTGGAGACCACCGTTCCAACAGCCGCCAGCCCCAGAGAGCAGAGGATTCAGAGGTTACCGATGCTCCTTCAAAGTGCTCATCCATGGAGCAGACCGGCCCCAGGTTCATGGGGCGAGAGAAAACTAATTCACAGCCTGAGTGACAGATGCTCGACCTTAAACCCCAGCTGAAAAATAAACCCAAAAGAAGATGTTCAACCCTGGAGGCCTTCAATTGCAACAGCCTTCTGAACTTCTTGAAAGCAGTATCTTTATATACTAAAAAACACAGGTGCATAGGTTCCTTCCCAATCTGTGCTCCGGCTGCTCTTGGCCCCCTGCTTGATCTCCCAGCCCCTGAGAACTCCTCTGGAATGGGCACTAAGGCAAATCAAACAGTCAAACACAAACCGTGCCTGGAAAAAAGCCCCCCCCCCCCCAATCTGAAAACCCATTCAGATTTACACCCTCAGCAAGCTGGATGTTTGTCAGCAGAAAAGGGAAGCACGGTTTTCTTCTGTCTCTTCCCCCTCAGCTGCCAACACAAACAAGGCGCTCAGCCGGAGGAATGACCCGTTTCCCACAGGGCGGGTGGGGGGGGGGGGGGC